>CM069446.1:20990616-21057508 GCA_035610835.1 Ophiura sarsii
GGTTTGAATAAGTTAGAATTTGAATTTTGGGGGACATTTACCAAACCGTAAATTGACGTACCCCGTAGCCTCCGATTTGCGCCGCCTATCCTCCTACCCTTTCTCCTCCTCTTCCTCCTTCTTCTATCCACACCTTCTTCGTCCTGGTTTTTCTTTTAACTCGTTTGTCAACTATATAAGGGAGAGCGTAATAGCTTGTTGCCCCGGATACGCCACTGTGATCTTAAGGGCTACTAAATGTAAACAATCAAGGTCACTCGATGAATAGTAATATGTTTAGTATAATAATTAATATGCCAATGACTTGCCTAATCTAACGATTTGCCCAGCCCGCCCAACCCCAAAGTATTTCTGAACACTCCCTATTACCAAAGTGATGGGACATTGGTTTTGGTTTTGGTTTTAGTTTTGGTTTTGGTTTTGGTTTAGGTTTTGGTTTTGGAAGTAGGGTTCCCCGAAAATTGCCAATTTGCTGACAAAAGGACGGACGGTAACTAAACTTACGAAATTTGCTATTTTACACTAATTTGGCCATATTGAGGTAGACCTACAGGCTTACAGCTTGGTTTTTAAAAGTATGTATAGCTCTTTTTGTATATTATCAAAGTTTATGTATCAGATTAACCGCTCATTTCTTTTTTTGTTAATTTAGTACTCAATTTAAAATCATGTGTCATTTTTGGGAGCTCTTGGGCTGATTCTCATTCAAATCGAGGTCCTTTCACGCTCCATTTGCTTGGAACTGATCGAATCTTAAGGTTGTTCCATCTTGGAGGCACATTTACTCTATATTGTGACATGGAATTCAATATTAGATAAAACAAAGATAGTAAGGCAATTAGGTAATAAGTACAAGTCTGTTGCTGGTGCCAAGGTGCGGTACGTACACCAGAGGGGAGGGGGGCGGGGGGGGGGGGGGGGGGCGGTGCTTCCTCATCTCCACCCCGTCCCATCCCCCCAAGACAATAACATTTAAAGCGAAGAACTTATCGGGTGCTTTTTGCGCGCACTGCTTCTTACTCCCTCTAGATTTTGTCTCCCCCCCCCCCCCCCCCCCCCCCCCGAAAAAAAAAGGGAAAAAAGAAGTAAATAAATATTAATTCAATAAATAGAAAATGAAAAATAAAAAATCAATCAATCAAATGATTTTATGCTGGACGCAATGCTGGTGTTGCTATCGCGTTGCAAAACAATAGGGAAGTTCAATTTTCCTTGATTTTATTTTAAAATAAAGTTGTAGGACTTGAACAAGTCTAACCAAAACCAATTAAAAAGTTTTGTAAAAGGTCAGAAGGTCAAATCCACCTGTCACATTTTGCTGGTACCCGGGATAATCAGTAACAACTACCACGCAATGAAGTTATGAAAGCGACTAAAATGTTGGTACCAATTTATTCTGGGTAGAATTTGGATTGCGGATTTGAGCAAGCGGGGTTTTCGTGGCAGCGGAAAGTCTCACAAATTTCGTTTTAATGCCCACCTTCAATGTCATCATGCATCGGCCGTGAATTCTTATGGTAGGTAAATATAAGAAAAGAAATAAGGCTGCCGGCCAGGTACATAGGAGTAGGACTGTGTGTATCGATCAAAATTAGTAGTAAGTACAGGGGTGTAATTTGTAGTACTGTGACTGAGTCAATCCTAGCAGGTGGCCAAATTGTCCCACCGAGTAAGTGGGCAAATATAGCCACTAAGACAAAATGCGTAATAAATTCACTATTTTTCATGTTTGAAACCCAAAATAATTGTTCCAAATGGAGTAAAAATCTGCTGTGGAAAGGTTTAAGTTTGATTTCCTGTTTAAATTAACTTAATTAAGCAAATTCTGATACTTGTTGAAGAGATGAAGAACATTTTGTGATTTTGGGTTTGAGACTGAGGCTTGATATCTCCCAGCACTATATCTGGGTGGATCCTAATGAGTACTTGTGGCCAATGAAATACAAGGGGTAAGTCAGAATCATCCATTCAGCATCAAGCAAAGTTGTATCTAAATGTAAAAAAGTTTTTGTAGTGATGGGCGGCACAACGATAATCGATACCATGTGATTTTTGTAATAGGGGGGTTTGGTGTGAGGTGGGGTATAGGGAGGGTGTTTGTGATTGGAAGGGGTTAGTGATGGGGGGTGGTATTTGCGGTTGGGAGGGGGGTTAGTGATGGGGAGGGTGTTTGGTTGGGGAGGGGTTGTGGTGGAGGGCAGGGGTTTGTGGTGGCGAATGGAAATGGGGTGGCCCTGGGGAGAGGGTTTGTGGTTGGGAAAGGGATGGTGGTGTTGGGATAAGGGATTTATCCAATGACAACTTAGGTCAATGTTGTTTACTGATGATGAGTTATGTAACTGCCAACCGGCTAGAAGCAAGATGGCGGCCGACACTGACATTAGCGTGTGTTAAAGTACTGAATAAATAAGAGTTGTAATCGTTCATAATCCTAGTAGTTCATGGAGCCTTATAGAAAAGAATAAAGCATAACAATACCGATATGGTGATCAGATGATAAAAAGGAACGTATAGGAGAACGGATTAAGCGTTGTAAGCAAAAGGATGCATTTTCGATTCAGGGTGTGCGGCGCAGCCACAACGAGACAAGAAGGTGCAGTAGGAGGGGTGCCGCAAGCACAGCAGGCGCAATTCATATGATGATGAATGCTACAATAAGCAACTTAAAGCCACCACGGCCACTCGTATTCAAGCTACATACAATAGGAATCGCTGAACAATAAACAAAAGCAGTGTGATATAAGCAACACAAGAAACAGTAAAAAATCAGTGTGTTATAAGCAACACAATAAACAATCAATGCAAAAGCATTGTGGTATAAGCAACACAAGAAACAATACAAAATCAGTGTGTTATAAGCAACGCATTAATTTTAATCGCTGAACAATAGGAAACAGCACTAGAAACAATACAAATACGAAAGCAGTGTATTATCAAGCAACACAAGAAACAGTAAAAAATCAGTGTGTTATAAGCAACACATTAATTTTAATCGCTGAACAATAGGAAACAGCACAAGAAACAATACAAATACGAAAGCAGTGTATTATCAAGCAACACAAGAAACAGTAAAAAATCAGTGTGTTATAAGCAACACATTAATTTTAATCGCTGAACAATAGGAAACAGCACAAGAAACAATACAAATACGAAAGCAGTGTATTATCAAGCAACACAAGAAACAGTAAAAAATCAGTGTGTTATAAGCAACACAATAAACAATCAATGCAAAAGCATTGTGGTATAAGCAACACAAGAAACAATACAAAAGCATTGTGTTATAAGCAACGCATTAATTTTAAAACAGTACAAAAAGCAGTGTGTTATTTATAAGCAGCACAATTATAACAAAAGCAGTGTGTTATAAAGCAGTACGATAAGCAGAACGAATCGATAAGCAGCACGAAAAGCAGTACGATAAGCAGATGAACGATGAAGCAAAGCATGAACAATGAAGAAAACCATAAACAATGAAGTAAAGCGTGAACAATGAAGCAACGCATAATCAATGAAGCAAAGCATGAACAATGAACCAAACCATAAACAATGAAGTAAAGCGTGAACAATGAAGCAACGCATAATCAATGAAGCAACGCATGAACAATGAACAAATCCATAAACAATGAAGTAAAGCGTGAACAATGAAGCAACGCATAATCAATGAAGCAAAGCATGAACAATGAAGAAAACCATAAATAATGAAGTAAAGCGTGAACAATGAAGCAACGCATAATCAATGAAGCAACGCATGAACAATGAAGAAATCCATAAATAATGAAGTAAAGCGTGAACAATGAAGCAACGCATAATCAATGAAGCAAAGCATGAACAATGAACCAAACCATAAACAATGAAGTAAAGCGTGAACAATGAAGCAACGCATAATCAATGAAGCAACGCATGAACAATGAACAAATCCATAAACAATGAAGTAAAGCGTGAACAATGAAGCAACGCATAATCAATGAAGCAAAGCATGAACAATGAAGAAATCCATAAACAATGAAGTAAAGCGTGAACGATGAAGCAACGCATAATCAATGAAGCAACGCATGAACAATGAAGAAATCCATAAATAATGAAGTAAAGCGTGAACAATGAAGCAACGCATAATCAATGAAGCAAAGCATGAACAATGAACCAAACCATAAACAATGAAGTAAAGCGTGAACAATGAAGCAACGCATAATCAATGAAGCAACGCATGAACAATGAAGAAATCCATAAATAATGAAGTAAAGCGTGAACAATGAAGCAACGCATAATCAATGAAGCAAAGCATGAACAATGAACAAAACCATAAACAATGAAGTAAAGCGTGAACAATGAAGCAACGCATAATCAATGAAGCAACGCATGAACAATGAAGAAATCCATAAATAATGAAGTAAAGCGTGAACAATGAATCAACGCATAAACAATGAAGCAAAGCATGAACAATGAACAAATCCATAAATAATGAAGTAAAGCGTGATCGATGAAGCAACGCATAATCAATGAAGCAACGCATGAACAATGAAGAAATCCATAAATAATGAAGTAAAGCGTGAACAATGAAGCAACGCATAAACAATGAAGCAAAGCATGAACAATGAACAAATCCATAAATAATGAAGTAAAGCGTGAACAATGAAGCAACGCATAAACAATGAAGCAAAGCATGAACAATGAACAAATCCATAAACAATGAAGTAAAGCGTGATCGATGAAGCAACGCATAATCAATGAAGCAAAGCATGAACAATGAAGAAATCCATAAATAATGAAGTAAAGCGTGAACAATGAAGCAACGCATAAACAATGAAGCAAAGCATGAACAATGAAGAAATCCATAAATAATGAAGTAAAGCGTGATCGATGAAGCAACGCATAATCAATGAAGCAACGCATGAACAATGAAGAAATCCATAAATAATGAAGTAAAGCGTGAACAATGAAGCAACGCATAAACAATGAAGCAAAGCATGAACAATGAACAAATCCATAAATAATGAAGTAAAGCGTGAACAATGAAGCAACGCATAAACAATGAAGCAAAGCATGAACAATGAACAAATCCATAAATAATGAAGTAAAGCGTGAACAATGAATCAACGCATAAACAATGAAGCAACGCATGAACAATGAAGAAATCCATAAATAATGAAGTAAAGCGTGAACAATGAAGCAACGCATAAACAATGAAGCAACGCATGAACAATGAAGAAATCCATAAATAATGAAGTAAAGCGTGAACAATGAATCAACGCATAAACAATGAAGCAAAGCATGAACAATGAACAAATCCATAAATAATGAAGTAAAGCGTGAACAATGAAGCAACGCATAAACAATGAAGCAACGCATGAACAATGAAGAAATCCATAAATAATGAAGTAAAGCGTGAACAATGAATCAACGCATAAACAATGAAGCAAAGCATGAACAATGAAAGCAAAGCATGAACAATGAACAAATCCATAAACAATGAAGTAAAGCGTGATCGATGAAGCAACGCATAATCAATGAAGCAACGCATGAACAATGAAGAAATCCATAAATAATGAAGTAAAGCGTGAACAATGAAGCAACGCATAAACAATGAAGCAAAGCATGAACAATGAACAAATCCATAAATAATGAAGTAAAGCGTGAACAATGAAGCAACGCATAAACAATGAAGCAAAGCATGAACAATGAACAAATCCATAAACAATGAAGTAAAGCGTGATCGATGAAGCAACGCATAATCAATGAAGCAAAGCATGAACAATGAAGAAAACCATAAATAATGAAGTAAAGCGTGAACAATGAAGCAACGCATAATCAATGAAGCAAAGCATGAACAATGAAGAAATCCATAAATAATGAAGTAAAGCGTGAACAATGAAGCAACGCATAAACAATGAAGCAAAGCATGAACAATGAAGAAATCCATAAATAATGAAGTAAAGCGTGATCGATGAAGCAACGCATAATCAATGAAGCAACGCATGAACAATGAAGAAATCCATAAATAATGAAGTAAAGCGTGAACAATGAAGCAACGCATAAACAATGAAGCAAAGCATGAACAATGAACAAATCCATAAATAATGAAGTAAAGCGTGATCGATGAAGCAACGCATAATCAATGAAGCAACGCATGAACAATGAAGAAATCCATAAATAATGAAGTAAAGCGTGAACAATGAAGCAACGCATAAACAATGAAGCAAAGCATGAACAATGAACAAATCCATAAATAATGAAGTAAAGCGTGATCGATGAAGCAACGCATAATCAATGAAGCAACGCATGAACAATGAAGAAATCCATAAATAATGAAGTAAAGCGTGAACAATGAAGCAACGCATAAACAATGAAGCAAAGCATGAACAATGAACAAATCCATAAACAATGAAGTAAAGCGTGAACAATGAAGCAACGCATAATCAATGAAGCAAAGCATGAACAATGAAGAAATCCATAAATAATGAAGTAAAGCGTGAACAATGAAGCAACGCATAATCAATGAAGCAAAGCATGAACAATGAACCAAACCATAAACAATGAAGTAAAGCGTGAACAATGAAGCAACGCATAAACAATGAAGCAAAGCATGAACAATGAACAAATCCATAAATAATGAAGTAAAGCGTGAACAATGAAGCAACGCATAATCAATGAAGCAACGCATGAACAATGAACAAATCCATAAATAATGAAGTAAAGCGTGAACAATGAAGCAACGCATAATCAATGAAGCAAAGCATGAACAATGAACAAAACCATAAACAATGAAGTAAAGCGTGATCGATGAAGCAACGCATAATCAATGAAGCAACGCATGAACAATGAAGAAAACCATAAACAATGAAGCAAATCATAAACGATGAAGCAAATCATAAACGATGAAGCAAAGCAAGAACAATGAAGCAAAGCATCAACAATAAAGCAAAGCTTGAATGATGAAGCAAAGCATGAACAATGAAAGCAAAGCATGAACAAGGAAGAAAACCATAAACAATGAAGCAAAGCATGAACAATGAAGAACATTTGGTTAAAATCTGCAGGATTTCATAACCAAATAATGACTGTTTCCAGAAAATTTGGTTACAATCTGCAGGATTTCATAACAAAAAGTTTCCAGAAAATTTGGTTAAAATCTGCATGATTTCATAACCAAAAATAATGACTGTTTCCAGAAAATTTGGTTTAAAGACAGAGACGGAGAGCAAAGTGACTTTCAATATTTGTGTGCTCCGTATCCTGAAATGGATTTTATTTTTATTTTGTTGTATTTTCAGGATGAAATAATGACTGTGTCCAGAAAATTTGGTTGAAAGGCAGCTGGAGCGCAACATTTTTTTGTGTGGATTTTGTTGTTGTCACAAGTCAAAATAGTGCGGTGCATCAAGTTTTGATATTTATAATGCAGTTCAAAAGCAAAATGCCAGGAGATTCTTTACAGATATTTTCAAGTGAAATTGCTAATGATTTGTCACAACAGTGAATCAGTGATAGGCTGAAGCACAAGCGGCACAAATTAAGTGACCAAAATTCTTTACTTTGTGCCATTTGGCATTGTTTAGTGAGTGTGTTTTGGAATGGGATTTTGCAGTTCATATTAGCAAGCAATGTGTTTTAACTTTTCAGGTTCCACTGTTTTACCAGTGCAGTTGACTCAGTGTATACAATGTTATGTATATATTTAGCATGTTTAGCATCATGAAGTTTAACTTCAGTTTGTTCAACAAAACTTGAACTATATGTATCAATTTTGTTTGTTCAACAAAACTTGAACAGTAATCATTTTTACTTCGTTCAACAAAACTTGAACAAATTACTTACAATGAGTTTACCAGAGCTTGAGCAATATTTATTTTTTAGTTTGTTCACCAAAATTTGGATGACGGTGATTTTCAAATTTAGGGTTCAAAGTGGTCAGGCAATAACAGTTGATGTATTGTTCTCTTTGAAAGGGGGGATATTGTGTATGTTAAATTTTATAGAAAAAATCTTATCTATGAAAAGGGGGATGTTGGGATAAGGGATTTATCCAATGACAACTTAGGTCAATGTTGTTTACTGATGATGAGTTATGTAACTGGCAACCGGCTAGAAGCAAGATGGCGGCCGACACTGACATTAGCGTGTGTTAAAGTACTGAATAAATAAGAGTTGTAATCGTTCATGGAGCCTTATAGAAAAGAATAAAGCATAACAATACCGACAGGTGGCATGGATGCATGGGGTGGGAAGGGTTGGTGTAGGGTGTTTGTGGTGGGGTATCGTGGGGAGGTGTTTTGTGAGTGGAGTAGGGGTTTCGGTTTGTGGTGCGGTTGGGGAGGGGGTTTAGGGTGGGGATTGTGATGGGGAGGTGGTTGTGGTGGTGTGGATGCAAGGGGTGGGGAAGGTAGGCCATGGGTGGGGTAGGTAGGGTGTCTGTGGTGGGAGAGGGGTTTTGTGGTGGGGGAGGGATTTTGTGAATGGGAGGGGAGGGGTTTGTGATGGGAAGGGGAGGGGGTTTATAGTGGGGATGGGAAGGGGAAGGGGAGAGGTTTGTGATAGGGATAGGAAGGGGAGGGAGTTTGTGGTGGGGATCGTGATGGTATAGGGGTTGTGGTGGCATGGGGTGGGTGGGGTATGGATTTGTGGTGAGGAGGGGAGGTTGAAGGGGTGGTTTAGATGTGGAAGGGCATTGTGGAAAGGTGGAGTAGGTTTGTGGTTGGGGTTGAATGGGTTTGTGCATGTGGGATGGGGTGGGAAGGGTTTGTGGTGGGGGAGGGGGATTGGTGTATGTACACCAATAAGTACACAATAAGGCCTAAAAAATGGTTTGATTGGCCTAACATGCCAAAAACAAATAGGGTTGGTCGGTCGGGATTTTTTTTTTTTAAATCATCAGCTTTGGGGACTTAAAATAGCGGAAAATGAAAGCAAACAGTCAGAAACTTTAATACTTTGTTCAATTTTTATAAATATATTTTTTTAAATTTTGTTTTAAATTTTGTTTTAAATTTAAATATTTATTATATTTTTAGTTATTTTATTTTGTTTGTTTCCTCCCTCAAAATAATAAAAAATATTCAGGGTCGGCGATGTATTTAGGGTCGGTCGGGTTTAGGCTTTAAAAATCAAACTCTTTTTTAAGGCCTAAGCGTAGAGGATTCCCTGTTTGTAAGGCAAATAAAAAATGAAGTTGACTTGCCCTTTGACTTGTCGACTTCCCAGATGAAAAGTGCCCATTTCCATTGTTGCAGTAACTCCTATTGATCTCTCTGATTCAGCGTGAAGATAATAGTGGGAATTTTGATTAGCTGTTCTTGTTGTGCTGTAAACTTGATAGCATAATCCGGGACAAATTTAATGGGGATGACAGGCGTACTTCTTAACAATTAAAAAGGATGAATTTAAAACTCCAAATGCTCAGAAGGTCCGAGAAGACAGACAGGACAGGTCATCGCCATGGGCAAACTATCAAAATTCCCGCTATTATCTTCACGCTGAATCAGAGAGATCAATAGGAGGAGTTACTGCAATAATGGAAATGGGCACTTTTCATCGGTAAGCACATACCGCGACAACAATACTCGATCGATTTTAACAAACAAGGTGTCAAAATCACCGTAATTAAATTTTCAGTCTCCTGGTATTTTCATTTTTAGAATATGAGTAACAATTTTAAGATTATAGGTGCTTTTACAACAGCCGAGTTACTTTTTTTGCTGTCTTTATATAACCACATCAAGACAGTAATGAAATATATAAAAATTTATCAGGAAATAAGGGACAGAAAGAATGAAAGGAAATATTATATAAAGAAATAAAGAGAGATCCGAAAGGCACCAATGAAGAATTGAATGTTGAAAAAATGAATGAAATAAATAAATTTGTAATATTATTTAACTAAATATTTAAAAAAATGAATATAAACTATAAGTCGCTCTAAGATTCGAACCTACGAGATTGACAATAAAGGTTGAGATCTATAAGAAGACACGCGCTAACCAACTAAGCTAATCGATCGGTCAATGAAAACATATTTTTGGGAAGGATGTAGTAGTGAGCTCGGTGCCAAATATGGTCAAAATCAGCCAAAAGGTTGAAAAGGTTTTTAATAGGTTACCCAGTATGTTGCCAAATTTACAAAGTGTTACATGTAGCCACTATTGTCTATTCAAAAGCAGACAGCGACGGACAATAACTTTGTTGTTTCTGCCACCCCTGACCACCCCACTCCAAGTCGGCTATGACACTGCCTGCCTTCATCCTAATTCTAAAATGTTTTCCCAGGTTTTACTAGGCTGGCAAGCTCCATATCCCGGGCAGAAATAGACTAGAATTGCCCTGTGAAACTGCTTTCTTTCTAACCGGTAAACATGCTTCTTTGGCTAAAAGTAGCCCGGTAAACAGATTTAAGGATACAATAGGCCTGTAACAGTAAAAGCACCAAGAGGGCTAAAACGAAAATCTTTTTATTTTTTCAAATGATTTCATTTACTTTATTCCGGGTAAAAATAAAGTAATTAATGGCAACTGGACTTGGATTGGGCCAGTGCAATGTCTGCGAGGCCAGTGGTAAATCAGCATGAAATGGCTTAGTGGCAGTAGTGGTAGTTCACAGTTCTAGATGCTTTTTTCCTTCTCCTTTTTGTGTTTCCTTTTTCTCTTTTCTCCTTTTCCTTTTTTTCCTTTTCCTTTTCTTTGCCTTCCCTAATTTTCTTGCTCAATTGTATGTCAGGAGTCAGTGGCACTCTTACGCCATGCCTTCAGCCTGTAATTAAAAAATGTTTCATTTAAATTTTTGATTTTTGATTGTTTCTTTCAGAATCATGAGGTGGAAATATAAATTCACAATTGCATCACTGCTTCTGGTTTCATTGTCCCTCACTTTCTACTATATTTATATAGGTAAGATTATAAGTTAAGTCGGTTGACGGGTGTAGAAAGGGGAAGTTTGTGTGACCCCTGTCATCAGACACCACCCCACCAATACTACATCATGTGACATTAATTATTTGGACTATTTACCTACTATTTCACATGAGGGAAAAAAGTTCCCATCAAAAAGTACTATTTCCCTGTGATGAAGAGCTGCGTGGGAAATAGTACCTTTTTATGGGAGCTTTTTCCCTGCTCGCAATCATGGTAATTTACCTTGACTTGATTGATACATTGAGTAGGCCTAAGTCTATTAATTATCTTTTGTTTATAAAGTATTTCAAATGACAGAAATAGTTGTATGTTATAAAACAAATATTTACTGCTCTATCGGAAATGGTGCAAAATAGGTCCCCTGAGACTGTGGGCCTGCTATTTTGCCTCAACCTTCGGTCTCGGGAAAATAGTAGGCCCACAGGTTTGAGTCACCTCAGGGAGCTATTTTGCACCATTTCCCTCATGAACAGTAAATATTTGTATTATATTGGCAATTCCAAGCAAATGTCAACCAAATAGCCAAAATTTCAAATTTGCATCCAAAGTTTAATTCTATGCCTATATTGTAGGCAAGAGTCCAAAGTTCAGGAATTTTCAGTTTGTTTAGCGATACTATGTTTTTTGATGTATAAACTAATTAGCATAAATTTGCATATTTGCAGCTTACAAAATCAGTGAAAAGGCTTGTTTTTATTTATTCCATATCTTTTAGACACATAGGTATGATGTTTAAATAAACTCGCAACCTTATGATTATGAATCCTGCGCTGTTCTATTTACTAATCAATACTAAGGCCCTTCACAATGAATGTTATTTTTCCTGTTGCACCTGAAAAAAATAGGGGGCGGTCACTATTCATTATTCGTTATTCATTATTTTACCCAGAGTCAAAACATGCGATACAACTAATACCATATTCGCATGCGTTTAATCACATACAAGTAGTTACATGGTACTAGCACCCACATACATGACACAGAAACATGGGCAACCATCCAATCAATCTCTCTTCTGCTTTATAATGCATGTGGAAAATTGATTTCTTTTAAGTGGAAAATGTTCTTAAAATTAGTGGTTTGCATGCACTTCAAGCGCATCATACAGATCAAAATAATTTAGGCCTATTTTAACAGATGGAGAGAGAATAACTAGGCCCGACAATCATTGTTTGAGTGATAGGGGTTTTCAAAGTTCAACAAGAGTAACTGTGATTCTACTGAAACAAGAAACAGAAAATCTTGTCCGGCACCCTCTGGCATTTTTTTAATTTTTAAATCATACAAAATATATAAATTAATTGCGGCCTATTTTTAAAGTTTACAGATGGAGATAGAATAACTAGGCCTGACATTCATGATTGTTTGAGTAGTAGGGGTTTTCAAAAGTCACCAAGAGTAACTGTAACTCGAGAGTTGGATCGGCATGACAATGCAATGTAGAGATCACGCAACACATGGGAAAGTAGTCGAATTTTGCACCGCATGACCATCTATCAATTTAAGCCCCGGAAAAAACGTATTTCATTTGGGTAAAAAACCTGAGACCATAATAACTAACGAACTTTTAAGCAAAAGCGAGATATACCGAGATTTCATCAGATTCACTAAAAACCCGAGAAAAACGCACCGAAATTGTTGATAGCGAGAGAAAAACGAGAAATCGGATTGATACATAAAAAGATCGCCATCAAAATTCATCATTTCAATCGCAAATCCCGGGCGCAAATCATTCTTATTTTATTCTGCAATCGTTTCATATCGCGATCGCACATGACATTGCTCACAGAACCATTTTTCGGCAGCTCAGGGAGTTTAATAGCTGTATCATTCATCGTGCACAAAAGTCTCAGTTCAGAACTCGACGGCCGACGCTATTACTTTACGCTGTAGAAGTAGAACTGTGCCATCGCATCCAAGGATAAATACCGCAGTGCACCTTAGGATATTGTATCCCAAGGTGCATCTGTGAGAACCAGCGCAAGGCTACCTGAAAATCCATTTGAAAAAATTGTGTTTTAAGGTAAAAGTACAAATAATGAATTCATCTCAAATAATGAATTATTTTGGGATTTTGGCATTTCGGGGCGGGCAGCAACAGGAAACATAACATTCATTGTGAAGGGCCTAATCACCAACTATTGGTTTTGTACTCCATCCAACTGAAGATGATTAGAACCAGGGCTGTACTTAGTACCCACCCACACGCCCGTGGCAGGTAACTTTGGCGTCGGGCGGGTAACTCTTCAAATATACACGCCCGGCTGGCCGGTAAGAATTTTGCTGTTGGTAAATGAAGATTACTTGTTTGGCTGGTAAGTTTACAGTCGGGCTGGTAACTTTTACATGCTACCAGCCCGGCTGGCTGGTTGGAGAAAAAATGAAGGTACACCCCTGATTAGAACTAATGACCCTCCATGAAAGCACATCTACATAACCACCCTATTCATATTCAGTTTGTTGTAAACATCAATTTTCAAAAGTCAAAGTTCAAAATGTGATCTATTTAAATGTATTTAAATGTCAGCCTCGTCAAGTCTTCCATCATTCCATTGTATCTCGAGCAATCTGGTCTCAGTTTTACATGCCAGAGATCTATAATATGCTGGTTCCTTGCACCCTGGATCCCTGCGCCAACTCATTCATGGGTGCAGGTACAGGCAACTGCATCCCAGCCAATAATCAACTCTACACCACATTACGTTGTCGCTCTGTTATGACATACGGGAAATAACAAGTTGTAGTTGACGCAATGAATACCGATGCATTATTGCGCTGCCGTGGCTATAGCGCAATGGGGAGCGCGCTAAACCATAGTATATGGGTGTAGACAGTATATGTTGTGCCAATCAGCGAATTTGTTATTGTTATTAAGCGTGATGCTGATATTGATCAAATTTATTTGTGGATTTGTTTTCATCATTTCATGCATATGCATGACTTTTAGGCCAGCAAATCAATGTGATGACATGAATTGCGCATACCTGCAAACCTGCATCTATGGATGAGTTGTGTGGAGCCCATTTGATGCAGGCACCAGCATATATAGGGACCTAATTGTGTTGTATTGAATTGTGTTTTATCTCCCATTTATGTAACAGAGAAACAAGAAGCAAATCAGCTACATAATATCCGTCAGCGCCGCCTCAGCTACGTGACCCGGGACAGCCGACGTAGAGTGGCCTTCAACTACCAGACGTCATGTGATGATACTAAGAACTTAAAGCCTATGCCAGTAGATATCTCATCAGGGATTATCCCCAATAATACAATGCTGGATCGCCAGCTAGTGGTGGTCATGGGGTTCGGATCACGCAGGATGTACAAAGGCATGGGGTTGGTTGCATCGGTACAGTCGCATATGCCGTTCAAGAAGATTATAGTGTATGATTTGGGGATACATCCTAAAATGGTGAAAAAGGTATGCAGGTTGTTTCTTACTTTCTTGTTTGACCTTTGACACCATCTGGTCATTTAGTCTGGTTTGAGGACCATAATTGTCTCGGCATTCAGCAACCCCTTTGTTTTGTGGTTTGTGGCCTTGAAATTGTCGTTTAAAGTTTCTTAGATGACAAACTAGTAGACTAGGTGTAATCAGAGCCAAAATTAAAAATTGCAAAATGTAACTGGTAATTGTTGTCTTAATCAATGTAGTTTAAGAAACATGTTCTTGGTAACATGTACTTAAGTGACTCTTTGTCAAATAATGCCCTTAGCTATAGGGAATAGCACTTCAGGTCAAGGGTTTAAATACTTTTGGGGCTGAGAGCTATTTTGAGCAAATTCCGCCAAAAATCGCCATTTTACCATAGGCAAAAATTTTCTGAAAACTGGGGGCTAATCGCTCATCTTCACCCCTGTGTATTTTGAGCTCTGCTTCAAGTGTCTTAATGTGGGAGAACAGAAAACCCATAAAAGCATTCAAAGTATCAACTTGAGAAGATATATGTTTACACATTTGGCTATCCATGACAATATTCTAGACCATAAATTATTGCAGGTTACTGTTTTGGGGACTCAAAATTTGATTAAAGGTAGGTGTTCTGATCACTTTTTTTGAATATGATTTTTTTTTTCACATCAAGATATCTTGATATCAGAAGAATCCCCATATTGTTTTCATTATGTCTGGTAAATCTTAGGGGCCAGAAATGTTCCATTAAGAAATTATAAGCTAAAATGTGGTGAATTACTGCCAAATGTGGTTAACCACTGCCAGTTTGTGTACGACCTTAAGTATGCTTCTAAAATATGAACCATTGGAGTTATGCTACTCAAACTTTGGAATGCGACAATTTTAAGGATGACCTTTCATGTAAAATAGAAAAAAATAATTTGAAAATCAGGCCAGCAATCAGAACATCTACCTTATATCATTACAGCAGTGAATGAATACAGAAGGATGCGGGCGCACCTGAAGGAAAAAACCCCGCACTGTGCATCATATATGCATGACATGAGTGTGCGGCCAAAACCATGTGTATGGCCATAATGTATTTCCAGGGTCTGACCCAATTTAAAGCACACCCTCACCTATTATATTCCAAACTTAGATACTGCCCTCTCTTATTGTGTCCCCCATTCTCAAAAATGGTTTATGGAACGGTCGGTAGTATAGTATTCATAATAATTAAATGTGGTTTTCTTTTAACAGCTGAAACAGATGTGCAATACAGAAATTCGAAAAGTACCCTTCGGCAAGTATCCAAATCATGTGAGGAAAACAGAGAACCATGCATGGATAATTCTGGAGATGAAGGTAAGGTAACGAAAAGCAACAACCCTGTTCTACAAGCGAACGGACCTCAGGTAGGGTCGGTCTGTCGAGGTGTTTTTTGTTTTTGTTTGTTTTTGTTTTTTCCAAAAATTATGGAAAATGTTGGTGAGTTTTCAACACCTTTTTTTTTTAAATCAAAAATTACAAATAATAATCAAAAATGTTAATATTCAAACATTTAAAATTCTAAAAAATGGGTCGGTCGATCCTGTAGAACAGGTAATGGGTTTTTTCAAATCGTCTAGGGTTTTCAAGGGTTTTACATTTTTGTCACCGAAACGTTGTAAAAGAACTTACATGCACAGATAAATGGAAGTTCTTGACCATATATCCAGGGGGCAGTGAGGGGACAGTGGAAATAAAACCCCAGGATAACTCATGCAAAAAAGGGGCATGGGGCCACAAATCGATCCCAATTTGCCAGTGTTGTACACTGATTGGCACTAGTTGGTTGGTCTTTGCAAGCAAGCAACGGCACTCAAGGTCCATGGAAGCTTGTTTGACTGGCACAGAAGCTATGTGGATAAATATTCTGTCTACAGAGCCACTCTTAGTCCCACCCCTTCATCAACCTCTCCCCACCCCCTCCCACACACCAAGGCATGCCTTGCCTACACCAGCCATACACTCATACTGTATGTACATGTAATGCACATCATACATGTACAGACTATGTACATGTACAGCCATAGCCAATCACTGGCACCAGTGGCCCAGTGAGTGACAGTGACCAGACCAAAGACAAACTGCTCAAATTACAATATAGCTCCCAGGTCACTGACAATCGAGGATAACACACCACACACAGCGGTATGGACCATCTGGTGACTGCATAGAGACAGTGTTGATAGATAATTATTTCATCGATTATTTCATAGATATGGTGTTAACGGTACTACCTTGAATTGGTTTAAAACTTATTTTATGAATCGTACACAATCTGTTATCATAAATGGCTCTCTATCTAAACCTCATGTACCACTTGAAGGTGTTCCTCAGGGATCGGTCATCGGCCCTTTATCTTATACTTTGTATACCGCGCCACTTGAAGATCTTATTGAAGCTCATGGTTGCGGAAAAATGATATATGCCGATGATACGCAAGTTTATGTCATTTTGAAAAACTCTGACCATTCAATGATCACCAAACTTGAAAGATGTATTAATGATATCAAGGCCTGGTCTAATGCTAATGATTTAAAATTAAATGAGGACAAAACTGAAGTTATTCATATTACTTCTCGTTTCAGAAACTCTTCTCATTTATCACCTGTTGAAATTGCCAATGTTCCCATACACCCTGTAAAAAGTGCACGTAACCTCGGAGTAATTTTCGAGCGTGATCTTAAAATGAATGCCTATGTAAATAATATTTGTCGTTCAGCTTCGTTTGCTTTATACAAGATAGGTCGTATTCGGAATTTTCTCAATCAAAAATCTACGGAAATACTTATTCATGCTTTTATCACGAGTCGCCTTGATCAATGTAACAGCCTCCTTTATGGTCTTCCGAACTCACACATTGCAAAATTACAGAGAATACAAAACTCTGCTGCGAGGCTTGTTACACGCACTCGTTATTATGATCACCTTGGTATTCATCACATTACACCAGTACTTCAGAAGCTTCATTGGTTGCCGGTATCATACCGTATTATGTACAAAATCATTGTTTTAACATACAAATGCATCCATAATTTGGCACCGGTTTATCTTCAAGAACTCATACATGAATACGAACCATCTCGAAATTTACGATCGGCTTCAAAACAACAACTTATCAGTGCCTCTGTGTCAACTTTAACCTATGGTCATCGTTCATTTCGTTATGCTTCAGCTGAACTTTGGAATCAACTTCCGCTTCACATCAAGAACTGTAAAACTCTTAGCCATTTCAAATCGTCTCTTAAGACACACTTATTCACAATTGCTTTTGATGATTGATTACCCTGTTTACAATGTTTTTTGCATGTTCATCCACATATTGTATTATTCTTATATTGTAATGTAATTTCAGTGTTGTTATGTTATCTGTTAAGCGCTTTGAGACTTCGGTGGGAGGCGCTTTAGAAGCACCGTTTTTTTTAAAATTATTATTATTATTATTATAATTGACCTGCTGAAGTGTTTCTAGAAATTGGATTCAAATACTAGTAATGGGAATTCTAGGCGATGCCAGCAGAACTAGCTACAACCCTGATTAAGTGTCCAAGGCTTGCGCTGCTTTTTCACGCCACTTGTGCTTCAAAATATCTCAGCCCTTTCCCCCTTCCAGGTTCAGCCATGATAATCAACCATGAATACTATTTGTTTCCTCTCATTATTCACAGGCTATTCTTCGGGAATATGGTGCCGTTTTCTTCGTCGACCCAGATATGCGTCTCAGAGCCCCTATCAGCATGTTACTTCCGCATATCATAAAACACAAGGGCGTCCTTACAGAGATAGATACTGTCAACACAACCACTCAAGTCACCCACCCTGACCTCTTCAAAGCTTTAAACATGCAGAAATCGGTATTTGATAACAAATTCCCAAATGCACCTATCGCTTCCAAATTCATAGCCGTCCTCAACAGTACTGCGTTGCAGAAGAGTTTATGGAACCCTATGGTGAAGTGTGCATTGGACTGGAAATGCATAGCGCCGTATGGCTCAGAACATGGAGATGTTATCCCGAATGGCTCGAGTCATACTCACAGGTATGAGTTCTCGTTGATAACGCTACTATTGTATCATACATTTGGAGACAGTTGGAAACCAAATAATGATACACAGAACATGATAGATAAACTGTATGATTTGGTTGATCCTGATTTTAGTCATGATTATCTATGGGCACATTTTTGTAATCCACCCCAGAATGAAATAGATTGTGCTGTGAATGAAAAGAAATGTAACTAGTTTCAGAGGCTTTGAATATTAGCGCGGCCAAAATACCAGGGTTGTTTTTTTGGGAAGACAGCAGATTGTAACTGTTATAGACACAGGTTGTTTGGTGACCTGTATTTCCTACACTTATATAATTACATAGCTAACACAACAACAATTAGCTGGTTACTGTTTATCTTTTGATAACTCATATATTCTAACCTGGTATCCTTTGTTTTTATTGACATGTATAAGGTCAATTGAGTTTTTGTTACCTTTAAATTAGAAAGATCTATTTTTACAAAGTGTTCGCAAACAGAAAAATTAAGTTGTTCAAGTGACACCGGTGATGCCCATGTGACTATTTATATGACGCTCATTTGGTGTCAATATTAATTTGATCCATGTGACATCCATCACACACAATGTCATACCTACACTGTCAATTTGAAATCTGAGTAGCACCCATTTTGTTTACATGAGATATCCATGTGATGCCTACATGTTGTCTAAGGGTAAACATATGATACCTATAACCCATGTGACACACACATGTTGTACAGGGTGTCTCAAAAAAAATTACAACGCACCATTAGGCGATCATAACTTCCTAATTAAGTATCTGAATTTTACAATTCAAACGGTAAAATGAGGCCAAATTAGTTTTCTACAATTGGAAGAAAACAGCGTTTAATTTTGTTAAGTAAGTATGGAGATATCTGTGATTACGTAAGAGTAGTCACGGAACACTTCCATCCAAGTTTGCATATTTGACAGATTTTCACTTGCGCGGCTGGTTACTTACTCAATAATGTTCAATTAGCCAGCACTGTTTAATACTATGATAAAAAAGTTCAATTTGTGATCTAAGAATACTGAATAATCGATCATAACACTCATAACACCCAGAAAACCAAAACAATACAACACATTGTAAGGAGAGAGATATGACCATACTCTGTTAATGTAAACAAAACATTTATTTTGTTTTCAATTGCGATACTAATAATTTGACCATCATGCGCAAAATTTGCGATAATTTTATAATAAACATAAATGTGAAGACTAGAAGCTTGATAAGTTGTATGCGCGATGTTATTAGATCTTGAATTTGGTTTAATAACAATGTTCATATTTACTAAAATTACTATAATTTTGTTTCCAATTGTTATAAAAAGATTGAACTTATCCTACAAATTTTAAATGTTACTGTTTTTGAGTATAAAATGTGATGAAAATAATCTAGACAACTTTTATTTTATATTTTGTGTTACACTTTGGTCTCATCTGGCATATTATTTGGTGTAAAATAAAATCTAGAACCATTAAAACACGTTAATCCATGTCATTTTGTAGAGAAGTATAAAATGATTTCATGTATGTGCTGTCTGAATAACTCAATATGAGCAAACTTGGATGGAAGTGTTCCTAGACTAATGTTATGTAATTGCTCATTTCTCTGGAATTACTGAACCGAATCACATCCGGTTTTCTTTAAAGTATAGCAAACTATTTTGCCTTTATTTTTTTGTTTGAGTTGTTCTATTCTGACACTTATTCAGAAAGTTACAATCCTCTAAAGGTGCATTGTAATTTTTTCTGAGACACCCTGTATATGGGGTAAACATGTGATACCTATTATACCAGTGGTTCCCAACCTTTTTCTGGTGGTGACCCCATTTCAGAAACCAGCATCAGAGCGCGACCCCTCACAGAACAAAGTCACCAGTGGCGGCACCAGCATAATGAATTGGGTGGGGTGGGGGGTGGGGAGCGCAAGAAACCATTTAGGTGGGGGAAAGAATTGAAAAATGCGTGCTATTTGTTTTGCCATTTTACGCTAAAACTGTCAAATTTTGTCTAATTTTAACTAATTTGGTAAGCAAATTGCAACATTTGGTCTTATTATACCTAATATGGTGATAAAATGTGCGCGCATCGCGCCAACATTTGATATTTTATGCTAAAATAGTCAAATTTGGTCAAATTTTAACCTTTTGAAATGTGCTACCATGATATTTGCTATATAACTATACAGTACAGTACACTAAAGTACAGTACAAAAACATAACATTTTATTTTGTTAAATTAAGCTAGTCCGCGACCCCACAAAAAGTGTGTCGCGACCCCAACTGGAGTCGCGCCCCATAGGTTGGGAACCACTGTATTATACTGAACCCATGTGACACACACATGATATATATGGGGTAAACATGTAATACCTACACTGAACCCATGTGACACACACATGATGTCTATGGAGGTAACATGTGATATCTACACTGAACCCGTGTGACACACACACGATATATATGGGGTAAACATGTAATACCTACACTGAACCCATGTGACACACACATGATGTCTATGGAGGTAACATGTGATATCTACACTGAACCCGTGTGACACACACACGATATATATGGGGTAAACATGTAATACCTACACTGAACCCATGTGACACACACATGATGTCTATGGAGGTAACATGTGATATCTACACTGAACCCGTGTGACACACACACGATATATATGGGGTAAACATGTAATACCTACACTGAACCCATGTGACACACACATGATGTCTATGGAGGTAACATGTGATATCTACACTGAACCCGTGTGACACACACACGATATATATTGGGTAAACATGTAATACCTACACTGAACCCATGTGACACACACCCCATGTCTATGGAGGTAACATGTGATATCTACACTGAACCCATGTGACACACACACGATATATATGGGGTAAACATGTAATACCTACACTGAACCCATGTGACACACACATGATGTCTATGGAGGTAACATGTGATATCTACACTGAACCCGTGTGACACACACATGATGTCTATGGGGTAAACATGTAATACCTACACTGAACCCATGTGACACACACATGGTGTATATGGGGTAAACATGTGATACCTATTATACTGAACCCATGTGATACCTATTATATTATACTGAACCCATGTGATACCTATTATATTATACTGAACCCATGTGACACACACACAATGTCTATGGGCTAAACACCCTATACCTACACTGAACCTATGTGACACACACATGATGTATATGGGGAAAACATGTGATATCTACACTGAACCCATGTGACACACACATGATGTCTATGGGGAAAACATGTGACTATCCAGCACAACGTCATCAGAACATGTACTGAGGTATGCCTACATGTATGAACATTTCAATAAACAATAGGAAACAAAGGAATTATCAATGGATTTATTGATGTTTTACAACCTATATAACAAGCAATATGTGATAATACATCATTGTAAAGCTGATTTGATTGAGAACCTGTTCAATATCTTTTAAAAAATGTTCAGGCTGACTTTATATCCATTTACCATGGATAGTCACGTTTGAGATTCTTCATCTAATTGGTTAATTCCATGACAAATGACATTGATTAGTTACACCATTCAAATTACAGAAACAAACTTACCATATATTTGCAATAATATTTTTTTACATGGACATGTTACATGTAATAGTCAAATCCCCGCCGGTGAATGTCCTTGCTTATTTTTCGTTGGGACATTCGCTGGTTCTTGTTAATATTTGTTTGTTATATTGTCTATTGTAAACACCGTGGGTTGGTAAACTGCTTTATATTATATGTGACCAGTCGCGTCAAAAAGGACATGTTGTCGGCAAACACAGTTTTGAGATAGAGGCCAATATATTTGGTGAAATATAAAGAAATAAGAGAAAGAAATATGCTTCTTCAAATCATATCTTGTGATTACAAAGTTTGATTATCTTCAACATGGTGTCATTCGAAAGCTTAACATGTGCTCTTTCAAGCCATGCCAATAACTCAGATTTGACTCGGGCCTCCAACATGTCCATTTTGATGCGACGGGTCACATATTATATCTATGATATAAAACATTTTATATGTAATAGTTAGTTTTTGTGGTGCAATTATTAGGCTACGGGTGTGTGGAGTTTAAGCTCACATTTCTTGTAGCCTAATTTATAGAGGGATTTTTTTACTATGTACTGTACGAGTAGGGTGTGTGTTATTGTGTGATATTTATACAAATAGTGTATTATTATTATTATAATATTATAATTAAAATATTTATTATTACTATTACATCGGAACCGTGTTAACACTAAGTTGGGCAGGAGAACTGATAAGTGAAGTTTGTGTTGACTGTTTGTTGTGTTAATCACTGTAAAAAACCAAAGCACTCATTAGAGAGGTCTTAATTTTAAATTTGATCGATACTCATTGTGTTACATGCAATGCATTGTACATAATTATAAAAAATTGTGACATTTGCAACTGCATATTTTTTCTTATATCGTTATCAATCTTCAACCGTTTGATGTCTTTGGTAAAACAAATGATGTATCAAAATGTAGCTAACAAAAGTCTATGATCAGATTCAAAGTCATAAACGCTTGAATGTGGACTTTCTTATTGCAGTGTTTATTAGCAGTGGCGGCACCAGCATCAAACAAATTGGGGAAGAACAAAAATTGGGGTCAAAATGCACATTAAAATGTTGACTTTATTGTGAAGTAAAAATTGCCTGAAATTAGCTTAATTTGTTCTGAATTAGACATTTCAGATCAATTTTAATCAACATCAAAAGTCAACATTTTCAATTGGTTGGGTGACAAAATGGGGTGGGGCTTGAGCTGACGAAGGGGGGGGGGGGGGGGGGGGGATTAGTGGGGGAAAAGGTCAACCCCCCCCCCCCCCTGTAGTGCCGCCACTGTTTATTTCATGCAGGTTGCTTTAGTTTAGCATGTAAAAGTGATCATTATTTGTAACAATCTCGTCCTGGTATTACAGGTTTATGTTAACACGGTTTATGTTAACACTTTCCACGCGGCAGGCGACTGCAGACGACATTCCAAAATTTCACAAAATGTTTAAAAAATGTCAACATTATTGAATTTCATTACCTTATTTAGAATCACCATGAGAAATGTATTGACAGAAGTACAAACATACCTAGAATTGGATCAGAAATCGTTGAGATAGACTTTGAAAAATTGTGAAAGGTTTCTGAAAAATCTGTTTTGTGTATGGTAAAAATAATATCCGCGTGGAAAGTGTTAACACGGTTCTACATTCATGTAGTATTGCTATTATCCAAATTTTGCAACTCAAATATATTTATCATTCTCATCAGTGTTTCCCTCAAAAGGGCCATATATATCGAGGGTTGAGTGCCAGAAGGCCGTAACTCAAGAAATGCTATTTTGAGATAACCGACTTTCAAATATTTGGTACTTATTACAATACACTGTAGCACCCAACTTATAACTCTAATTTTAGTCAAATTCAGAGTGTTTATGAGTTATCTCATTTATGGTTATGAAAATCTAGGTTATGGATTATTTCTGTACCAAAATATCAATTTGCCCAAAAGGTGAGTTACGGCCTTCTGGCGCTCAACCCTCGATATATGCCGTTTAAATGGTCCAGCACGTTGAATGTTCGGAATATGAAAGGGGAAAACGAAATGGAATAATAACATGAAACAACCTTTTAAATTTGCTCTTTGGCTAATTTTGCCAGAAATGACCAAATTCGCGCAAGCTCAAAATCCTCAATAGATACTCTGATTCTCACACTATTTATTAAATCATTTGTC
Organism: Ophiura sarsii; assembly: GCA_035610835.1. NCBI lineage: Eukaryota > Metazoa > Echinodermata > Ophiuroidea > Amphilepidida > Ophiuridae > Ophiura > Ophiura sarsii. The sequence goes on from CM069446.1 coordinate 21,014,817, forward strand.
AACCCAGGAGTTGTCAGGTTTATTCATCAAATTAAGGAAATGGCTCTGTTGATGATGGATGCAGTAAAGATATTTTATTCACATTTTATGCAAATTTTGATACAACATTTTTTTCAGTTTACCTCCCAGGATCAATCTATCATTATGGAATGCAGGATTAGAGAGAGTTCATATACTATTTTGAATTTAACAACATTCCTAAATGTTGGAAATGTTTACTACGCAAAAATAAACTTATATAGTATTTTGCACTTTTAGAATTTGTCATAAAGTTGTCAAATTTTAAAGTTCACTGGAAAAATGGAGGATAGCATTAGACAAAGAGTAATATAATGACCTATGATAAACAGTACTGTTTTGTACTTAGATATTTATAAATTATTTATTATCAACTGTATTAGAATTTATCTGTCATTGTTGTTTTTACAAATTGCACATTTTACATTGGGTACATTTTAGGGATGTATTTTTCTGTATATTTAATTTTACATTTGACACATTTATTTTTCTGTTTATGTCACTTATATTTTACATGATTCGAGTGGGGAGATACAAATCACAATAATACAAATCACAATAATGTTACAATAATACATAAAACATAATAGTGCACCACCTGGGTAACATGAATAAAGCACATCATTAAAGGTAGATGTTCCGATCTTCAACTTGAAGTTTTAATTCTATTCTACATGAAAGGTCATCCTTTAAAAGTCGTATTCCAAAGTTTGAGTTGCATAACTCTAATGTGCCCATTGAGTTGTACACAAACTATATTGGTGGTTAACCACCTTTCGCGGTAATTCAATGTTATTTCACCGATTTCTTCGTAAAAAAATGTCAGTATGTTAATCAGAAAAATATAATCTTTCAGATGATATGAAAATCTCCATATGTTTGAGAAAAATCTGTGTTATGAAAATGTGATCGGAACATCTACCTTTAAATATAAAGTTATTATTACTCTTTACAAAAGCTTTCTAATTGTGTCCATTTATCAATGAATTTATACATTGTGTTGTTGCTGCTAGAGATCTGTTTTTCAATTTTATAATGGAATTTAATTAAATATTAGAATGCAAGAAATGAAGGTATTCGATTTTGAAATCTGCTATCATAGATAAATCTTCTTGATAAGTATTAAGCATAAGTTGAGTAATGCTCTACAGTCTCCTCCTGTGCCAATGCCAACCAGTATTTTTTTGTAGTCAAGAACAATATTAATATTAACATTGATATCAAACCATTTCTTGAATTCAACCCAGATGTTAATGGCATGAGTACAATCCCCAAAATAATACTTTAAAGGGGAGCTACCACTCGGAGTTACTAGCCACATCCAGTTCTCTTGGGAATTTTTCAAGGTTACAATTTCTCCATGTTAACTCTGTACAGTCTGGCGGCACCACGGGGGGGGGGCATTTGCCCCCCCCCCCCAACATTTTTCTAATTTTTTAAAATAAGAAAAAAAATAGACAGTCTAAGCATAAAAAGGCAATATTTTTCGCACTGCACGCACATTTTCGTACTTAATTAGGTTAAATTATACCAATTTTTTTCAATTTTAGCATAAAACAGCTAAATTTTGCACGCAAGCGCGCATTTTCATACCAAATTAGTTAGTATTAGACCAAATTTGACCATTTAAGCGTAAAAAGGCACAAAATAAAAAAATCTTGTCCCCCCTAAAATTATGAGGCTGGTGCCGCCACTGGTGAACAGGTGTATGACCAGTTCGTCTGTGGCGAACTACTAAAGTGGTAGGCCAACTTTTACGTTTAAAAACATCTTGGGGAAGTTACTGCATAAACTACAATTCACATTATCAAAAATGTTCATCTTAAATAATCTACTATTAGTCATTAGGCAATTCAAATTGATCTTGTATTGGAAAATCCTTGTCCTAACATCATGTCATGCCTTGAACGGGATAAGGTAAATACTACTCCATTGTCAAAAACATTAAGCTCATTTTTGTATTTCACCTGGGATGTAGGAGGCTCCTGAATTCTCTGAACTAGAATACGATAGATGATTTTGGATGTCATATTGTCAATATTAGACTAATTATTATCATGCATCAATATGAAACCTTTTTTTTACAAAGATCCTGTGTAAAGCCATGTTTAAAATCTTGCTTCCAAGAAGCTGGAATAGCATCAACAATGCCTCTCCAATGCATGTAATATTTATTAGATACCCCTCTTTTATTCCATACATCAAAAGGAATACAAACATACAAAGCATTTCTTTTCAAATGAAAGAAATTCCTGCAATTTGACAATCTCAGGTTATTTACGTATATATGTTTGTTTAAATATGTTTGTTTATATAATTACCGAAACAGTACAGAATGTATAGTTCTATTTTAATTATATTTAAGATTGTCAACTTACATGTTTATGCAGCTAAGAATGTGTGTTTTAACAAAGAAGATTTCATGTGCATTCCAGCATGCTTTATAGCACCACTGCAGTGGCAACAGGTATTTTTCTCCTAAATGTAACAGTGCAAAACATGTAATGAAAAGCTCTAAAGGGTGTGGAAAGGAGGGGCAGTCAAGTCATGATGTTAGCAAGCAAAGATTTACCAATTACCCCTAAGGTGATGGAAAAAGAAACCCTGTTGTACAGGCAAACAGACCTCTCAGGTCGGATCGGTCGGTCTGGCTTTTTTCTTCTTATTTTCCCTTGAAAATGATCGTAAAAATCCCAAAAATCTATACAATTTCAAATAATCTAAACATTTTGGCGGTTTTGGCAAGCAAAAAAAAAAATTTGGGCCCATACAACCGGGTTTCTTTTTTTTGTCGCCTAAACACTGATTTTGACCCTAAATGAGTAAAATATTGACAGGATTTTTAAAAAGTGTTGGCGTGTGATAGTCACAGCGAGATTGCGCGACAGCATTGGATGGGCGTGGGAGGCCGTTGTGCTGGTATCAAATGGATGGTGGTTTGGGGGAGAAAAATAAGTAGGCCTACTTACTTACTGACAATCATATGTAATATTTCTATGACTTTCATAGTACAAGTATTTGTGTAATAAAATACTACGTCTTTTAAACATGTTATATGGATTGTTTATTGAATGATGTGATTGTCCCATTCTCCTCTTTCCCCATCACCCTCCCTTCCCTTCCCCAGCTCATCTTTTACACTCCCTTTCTTCCTCAGCTCATCTTTCCCCTCCCTTCCCCAGTTCATCTTTCTCCTTTCCCCAGTTCATCTTTCTCCTTTCCCCAGTTCATCTTCTCCCTTACCCAGCTCATATTTTCCCTTCCCCAGCTCATCTTTCCTTCCCCAGCTCATCTTTCCCCAGCTCATCTTTACCCTTCCCCAGCTCATCTTTCCCTTCCTCAGCTCATCTTTTCCCCTCCCTTCCATCTTGATGAGATGCCGAAGCAGTGTTGTGACGACTTGAGTCAATGACTTGACTTGGACTTAGTCAACACTTTTGATGACTTGACTCCAGTCATCTGAGAGCAATAGAATATTGTGTGCTGTCAACAGTTGAAAGCAAGTAAAACAATACTATCAACAGTAGATAGCAAGTAATTACAATGTTATCAACAGTAGATAGCAAGTAAATATTATGTTATCAACAGTAGATAGCAAGTAATTACAATGTTATCAACAGTAGATAGCAAGTAAATATTATGTTATCAACAGTAGATAACAGGTGAATATTATGTTATCAACAGTAGATAACAAGTATTTACAATGCTATCAACAGCAGATTGCAACTATATAATAGATAGCAAGTAATTACTACGTTATCAACAGTAGATAGCAATGAATTACAATGATATCAACAGTAGGTAGCAAGTAATTACAACGCTATCAACAGTTACTGTAGATAGCAGGTACCGTATTATCCCTATTAACCCTAACCATCCTCAATGCCGCAAATGTGCACGGTAAAGTCTGTCTGTGCCAGCTGGCGTGGCACTTTTTTGATGAAATAATGGTCCCAGGCTACATAGTCGGGCCAATACACTGGCCCGAGTATGATTGGCCCCCGTGGTGCAGTGGTAGAGCGTTCGTCTGACAACCGAGAGGTTGTGGGTTCGAGCCCCGGTGGCAGCGCCACTCTTTTTGTCCGCGTTTTGTCGTTGAAAAAAAAAATCTTCAAAATGTGACTTAGGAGGTTAGGGTTAAGCGGTTAGCAAAGTCATTTTGGGAGGGCGCTTATTATGTTACCTTTTTTAAACTCATTTATCGTAAACACTATCGAATTCGGCAAGGTTGCACTAGCGGAAAACCATGTGCGATCGAAAAGTAAACTGTTTTAAATTTGGGGGAAAATCAACATTGCGGCGTCGCAGTGGTCTCAAAGTTCAAAAGTTGTATTTAAGCCATGAATAAAAAACAAAGATGGCGGCTCGCACCAGCGAACGTTAACATTAACAAATCGCTGAAATATTTGTTGATGCATACACAGTGGATAATTTAAAAGGTGGGCGCTTATAAGGGATTGTTTGTTGGCAGTCATTGAGAAAACCGGGGGTGGGCGCTTATAAGGGCATGCACGCTTAATAGGGATAATACAGTACATGTAATTACAATGTTATCAACAGTAGATAGCAATTAATTACAATGCTATCAACAGTAGGTAGCAATTGATTACAATGTTATCAACAGTAGATAGCAATTAATTACAATGTTATTAACAGTAGATAGCAAGTGAATATTATGTTATCAACAATAGATATCAAGTGAATATTATGTTATCAACTGTAGGTAACAAGTAATTACACTGCTATCAACAGTAGATAGCAAGTAATTACAATGGTATCAACAGTAGATAGCAAGCAATTGCAATGTTATCAACAGTAGATAGCAAGTAATTACAATGTTATCAGCAATAGATAGCAAGTGAATATTATGTTATCAGCAGTAGATAGCAAGTAATTACAATGCTATCAACAGTAGATAGCAAGTAATTACAATGTTATCAACAGTAGATAGCAAGAAATTACAATGTTTATCAACAGTAGATAGCAAGTCAATATTGTGTTATCCCAGCTAACCATATTACGTTGTTGGAACGTCGTGGCAAGGTTTCACTTTCGTTCTTGGAACGTTATGATTAAAAGTTCAAAGAACGTTGTGAACGTGATCCAACGTTAGGAGAACGTTTATTTGTCGACACATTTTTACGTTGTATGAACGTTAGTCATGAATGTTTTCACAACGTTATCACAACGTCCTAAACGTTTAAAAAACTTTCTTGAAATTCTGTTAGTTATACCATTACGTCCAAATGACGTTTTTATACTGTCTTTATTACGTTATCGCAACGTCGTGACAACGTTCATAACGTTGCGATCCAACGTTAGAAGAACGTTTATTTGTCGACACATTTTTACGTTGTTTGAACGTTAGTAATGAACGTTTTCACAACGTTATCACAACGTCCTAAACGTTTAAAAAACTTCTGTTAGTTATACCATTACGTCCAAATGACGTTTTTATAACCTATTTATTACGTTGTTGGAACGTCGTGACAACGTTTCACTTTCGTTCTTGGAACGTTATGATTAAACGTTCAAAGAACGTTTATTTGTCGACATATTTTTATGTTGTATGAACGTTAGTCTTGAACGTTTTCACAACGTTATCCCAACGTGTAAAAAACTTTCATCAAATTCGGTTAGTTACACCATGGCAACCAGGGAATGGTAGTGGTATTATAGAGGGAGGGGGCGGGCATTGACCTTTTCATGTGTACTATGTTCTTGCTCAATGTATATGGCATTAGTGAACAATGACTTGCCTTTAGCTATATACATATGAGAACTTACGTATACAGATCAAAATACTTTCTATGGTGTTAAAAGCTGTTAAATGTATGTATCGACTTAAAATTTTTTTTAAAATAGGTTTAAATAAATAAAAGGTGCAAATTAGCTCATTACCATAATTTAAAGGTTACAAACGAGCACCGGTGCTAATTTTTGTACCATTGAAATTATGCTAATGACCTATTTCCACAATTTACTCGACTCATGTAAGGCCAGGTAAAATATGCAAATTAGCGATTACAGCCCAGGTAACATAATTTGGTTGTGTAAACGTTATATGAACGTCGTGATGAAGCCAGATGTGAGTGATTAAAAAAATGATGTAAAACAGTTACATGTTTACGGCGAAAATAAAGCGCGCGAAAGTGAAAATCGTCTGATAATAAAATTAATAGGCCTAAATAACTAAAAAAAAAAAAGAAAGAAATAAAAAGAAATAAATTGATTTATAATCAATTTCATTTGTACAGGGTGACCCAAAAAATGTTAACACTCCGGGCACCCAGAGTGTGCCCAGAGTGTTAACATTTTTTGGGTCACCCTGTATACGCCTAGATTAGTACATCAAATTTGTAATGCCAAATTGTTTTGTATTAAAATTTTGATTCGTAATAAACCTTTTAAAATAAAATGTAATTCATTATTTAATTAGTCCATGGAAACGTGAGCAAAACGTTTTCTGAACGTTGCAGTTAAGTTCTAGTTTGGTTGCACTTAGGTTGTGGTTAGGTTGTCATTAAAACGTTTCTACAACGTTATTATAACGTTACGGTTTGGGTGTGATTTGGTTGTTTTAGGTTGGTCCATGGAAACGTGAGCAAAACGTTCTCTGAACGTTGCAGTTAAGTTCTAGTTTGGTTGCACTTAGGTTGTGGTTAGGTTGTCATTAAAACGTTTCTACAACGTTATCATAACGTTGCGGTTTGGGTGTGATTTGGTTGTTTTAGGTTGGTCAATGGAAACGTGAGCAAAAAGTTCTCTGAACGTTGCAGTTAAGTTCTAGTTTGGTTGCCATTAGGTTGTGGTTAGGTTGTCATTAAAACGTTTCTACAACGTTATTATAACGTTGCGGTTTGGGTGTGATTTGGGTCAGAACTCTGCTGCAAGATTAATCACTCTTTCACGCAAACATGATCACATAACTCCAACTCTCCGTGATCTGCATTGGCTGCCTATCAAGTATCGTATTGTGTATAAAATATTACTTCTGACTTATAAATGTCTTCATGGTACTGCGCCAATCTATCTTCAAGATCTAATCAAACAATATACACCTTCACGCAATCTTCGTTCTTCATCTCTATCGCGTCTTGTCTGCTCTTTAACGTCCACTCAGTATGGTCAACGTTCCTTCTCTGTGTCAGCTGCAGAACTCTGGAATAATATTCCACTTCATGTGAAAAATGCAGAGACTATATTTCAGTTTAAGAAATCCTTAAAGACTCATTTGTTCACAAAGGCTTTTTAATTGTAGTCCATATCCATGTATTTGTTTGTTATTATGTTTTTATGTTAAAGCGCTTAGGGATCTCGATGTTAGGCGCTATAGAAATATGGTTATTATTATTATTATTATTATTATTATTTGGTTATTTTAGGTTGGTCCATGGAAACGTGAGCAAAACGTTCTCTGAACGTTGCAGTTAAGTTCTAGTTTGGTTGCACTTAGGTTGTGGTTAGGTTGTCATTAAAACGTTTCTACAACGTTATTATAACGTTGCGGTTTGGGTGTGATTTGGTGGTTTTAGGTTGGTCCGTTGAAACGTGAGCAAAACTTTCTCTGAACGTTGCAGTTAAGTTCTAGTTTGGTTGCACTTAGGTTGTGGTTAGGTTGTCATTAAAACGTTTCTACAACGTTATATATAACGTTGCGGTTTGGGTGTGATTTGGTTGTTTTAGGTTGGTCAATGGAAACGTGAGCAAAAAGTTCTCTGAACGTTGCAGTTAAGTTCTAGTTTGGTTGCCATTAGGATGTGGTTAGGTTGTCATTAAAACGTTTCTACAACGTTATTATAACGTTGCGGTTTGGGTGTGATTTGGTTATTTTAGGTTGGTCCATGGAAACGTGAGCAAAACGTTCTCTGAACGTTGCAGTCAAGTTCTAGTTTGGTTGCAATTAAACAACCCTCAACGTTATAATAACGCTGTAAGAACGTTTTTAATGACAACTTAACCAGAACCTCAGTGCAACCAAACTAGAACTTAAACTACAACGTTCAGGGAACATCTTTTTCACGTTTAAAGGATTAAACTAAAACAACCAACTATTTGAGTGTTACAACGTTGTTAAAACATTATGTAAACGTTTCCGATGATCAACATGCAACGTTCAGAGAACGTTTTAATCACGTTTCCAAGAACCAACCTAAAACAAACAAACCGCAACGTCATAATAACGTTGTAAGAACGTTTATAATGACAACCTAACCACAACCTAAGTGCAACCAATCTAGAACTAAACTTTAACGTTCAGAGAACGTTTTGCTCACGTTTCAACGGACCAACTTAAAACAACCAAATCACAACCAAACCGTAACGTTATAAAAACGTTGTTAAAACGTTTTAAATGACGCAAACTATACTGCAACCTAGGTGCAACGTTGCGGAAACGTTCTGTGTTTGCTGGGATCAGCATTAGATAGCAAGTAATTACAATGTTATCAACAATAGATAGCAAGTGAATATTATGTTATCAGCATTCCATGCAGTAGATAGCAAGTGAACAGTAGGTAGCTATTAATTACAATGTTATCAACAGTAGATAGCAAGTGAATATTATGTTATCAACTGTAGATAACAAGTAATTAAAATGCTATCAACAGTAGATATCAAGTAATTACAATGGTATCAACAGTATTATTATTATTATAAGGATTTATATAGCGCATTTCCAAAAGACCAATGCGCTGTACAATATGTATACATTAGATAAAAATATGTTGAACAAAAACCAGCAGTAAAATAAGAATTATACATACATATTACATGATAAAATACACAAAAGCAGCACTGAGAGAAACACACAGCCCGGCGCCACACCCCCTCAAACACACCCACGCAAACTCACCCCCACACCACATACACACTACCCCCTCTCCCCTCTCCCTCCCCAAAAGATATTGCACATAAAAAAACATGATACATTTACGTGATCACCTGACTGACTGAAATGAACTTACTGAAGTCTATGCAAAGACAGTCATCGCAACTTTAGATCAACATGCCCCGTTGATTACAAGAACCCGGAACATACGCACCAGACAGCCTTGGTACAACTCTGAAATACATCAAGCTCGCAGACTTCGCCGAAAGCATGAAAAGAAGTGGAGAAAGACACGTCTTGAAGCCCATCATGAACTTTATATTGAACATAACAATACTGTCAACATCTTAATTGATAAGGCTAAGAAAAATCATTATGCAGAACAATTTCAGAGTGCTGATGACTCTAAATCCATGTATAAGATTGTCAATAGTCTGTTAAATAGTAAATGTAAGATGTTACCTGGATACAAGTCTGCCCAAGACATGAGTAGTGAGTTTGCCACCTATTTCCAAAACAAAGTCTCTAAAATATACAAAGATCTTGAACAGGAAGTTGCTACTATTGATACAGCAAATTTGAACATCCACATGTATGATCATGATGTTTCCAATGTACCGTATGTGAGTTATCTGTTTATGATCAAGTTACAGTTGAAGATGTGAGAGGTATTATAAGAGGTAGTGCAACTAAAAGTTGCCTGTTAGATCCCCTACCTACCTGGTTATTGAAGGAAAATATTGATGTGTTTTTACCAGTAATAACTAGTATCATTAATAAATCCATCTCCACCGGTGTTTTCCCCACCTCACTGAAACATGCAGTCATAAACCCCTTGATAAAAAAGCCCTCTTTGAATCAGAGTGAATTGAAAGGCTACCGACCAGTCGCGAACATACCATTTCTCTCAAAACTAATAGAGAAACATGTTGTTACTAACATCAACAACCACATGCAGAAAAATCATCTTGGTGACGAACTGCAGTCTGCGTACTTGCGTGGACATAGCACCGAAACTGCGCTATTGAAAGTGAAAGACGAAATCATGGGGCATGTGTACAACCAGAGAGGGGTTTTCCTTGTCTTACTTGATCTCAGTGCGGCATTCGATACAGTAAACCACGATCGTCTGTTAACTCGAATGTCGCACGAGATAGGGGTGACGGGGATTGCCCTTGACTGGTTAAAGTCCTACTTTACAGGTAGAACAACATCTGTTGGTATTGATGGCATATACTCAACACCAAAAACAACGGACTATGGACTTCCTCAAGGGTCCATTTTGGGCCCTCGTGGTTTCACAGTGTATACTATTCCAATAGGCAGGATCATAAAAAGTCACTCGCTTTCTTACCACACGTATGCCGACGATATGCAGATCTTTTGTAGTTTTGACCCAGCTAACCCATCATCAATTGAAACTGCCTTGTCATCAATAACATCATGTATTAATGACCTCAGAACATTGATGACATTTAATTTCTTGAAATTAAATAATGACAAGACCGAATTTCTGGTTATTACATCCCTTCACAATAAACGCTGGATGCCTGATGTAAGCCTTAGTATTGGAGATGATATCATCCGCCCTTCCAAAAGCGTCAGAAATCTAGGTGTTATTTTTGATGATGTGATGAGTCTGGCGCCACATATTGTTTCTCTGTCAAAGAATGTCACTTTTCACCTACGCAATATTAGTCGCATCCGTCGCTTTCTTGATAATGACACTTGCAACCACATAGTTCGATCTCTTGTACTGTCACGTCTTGACTATGGTAATGTATTATTAACGGGTACTAACTCAAAATACATCATGAAACTGCAACGATTACAAAACTGGAGCGTAAAATTAATTTGTCGTGCTTCAAAGAGTGACCATGCCAGCCAGTATTTGCAACAATTGCACTGGCTTCCCGTGAAGCAGCGTATCCTGTACAAAATGTTTCTATATGTATACAAATGTCTGAATGGGTCTGGTCCAAATTATATCACCTCATCAATCCCGCGGTATGAACAAAGCCGTTCCGGTTTACGTTCAGCCTTAGACACTTCGCGCCTCACCGTGCCAAAATATCATTATAAAGGTCTGAAATCCGCTTTTAACAGGAGTTTCTCACTCTCTGTACCCACACTTTGGAACTCGTTACCATCAGAACTTCGTTCTGCTACATCTGTTTTTAGTTTCAAGAAGGGTCTCAAAACCTACTTGTTCCCTCAATAGCCCTTCCGCATTGTTTTAGTTTGTTTTTTTCTCTTCGCTTCTTTTCATATTTGTTTACCATCATCACGGCGCCGTGATCTATATGAAATGGCGCCCTATAAATGCCTTGTATGTATGTATGTATGTATGTATGTAGCAGATTGCAAGTAATTACAATGTTATCAACAGAAGATTGCAAGTAATTACAATGTTATCAACAGTAGATAGCAAGTAATTACAATGCTATCAACAGTAGATAGCAAGTAATTACAATGTTATCAACAGTAGATAACAAGTAATTACAATGTTATCAACAGTAGATAGCAAGTAATTGCAATGTTATCAACAGTAGATAGCAAGTAATAATAATGCTATCAACAGTAGATAGCAAGTAATTACAATGTTATCAACAGTAGATAGCAAGTAATTACAGTGTTATCAACAGTAGATAGCAAGTAATTACAATGTTATCAACAGTAGATAGCAAGTAATTACAATGTTATAAACAGTAGATAGCAAGTAATTACAATGTTATAAACAGTAGATAGCAAGTAATTACAATGTTATCAACAGTAGATAGCAAGTAATTACAATGTTATCAACAGTAGATAGCAAGTAGTTACAATGTTATCAACAGTAGATAGCAAGTAATTACAATGCTATCACCAGTAGGTAGCAAGTGATTACAATGTTATCAACAGTAGATAGCAAGTAGTTACAATGTTATCAACAGTAGATAGCAAGTAATTACAATGCTATCACCAGTAGGTAGCAAGTGATTACAATGTTATCAACAGTAGATATCAAGTAATTACAATGTTATTAACAGTAGATAGCAAGTAATTACAATGTTATCAACAGCAGATTGCAAGTAATTACAATGTTATCAACAGTAGATAGCAAGTAATTACAATGTTATCAACAGTAGATAGCAAGTAGTTACAATGTTATCAACAGTAGATAGCAAGTAATTACAATGCTATCACCAGTAGGTAGCAAGTGATTACAATGTTATCAACAGTAGATAGCAAGTAATTACAATGTTATCAACAGTAGATAGCAAGTAATTACAATGTTATCAACAGTAGATAGCAAGTAATTACAATGTTATCAACAGTAGATAGCAAGTAATTACAATGTTATCAACAGTAGATAGCAAGTAATAACAATGCTATCAACAGTAGATAGCAAGTAATTACAATGTTATCAACAGTAGATAGCAAGTAATTACAATGTTATCAACAGTAGATAACAAGTAATTACAATGTTATCAACAGTAGATAGCAAGTAATTGCAATGTTATCAACAGTAGATAGCAAGTAATAATAATGCTATCAACAGTAGATAGCAAGTAATTACAATGTTATCAACAGTAGATAGCAAGTAATTACAGTGTTATCAACAGTAGATAGCAAGTAATTACAATGTTATCAACAGTAGATAGCAAGTAATTACAATGTTATAAACAGTAGATAGCAAGTAATTACAATGTTATAAACAGTAGATAGCAAGTAATTACAATGTTATCAACAGTAGATAGCAAGTAATTACAATGTTATCAACAGTAGATAGCAAGTAGTTACAATGTTATCAACAGTAGATAGCAAGTAATTACAATGCTATCACCAGTAGGTAGCAAGTGATTACAATGTTATCAACAGTAGATAGCAAGTAGTTACAATGTTATCAACAGTAGATAGCAAGTAATAACAATGCTATCAACAGTAGATAGCAAGTAATTACAATGTTATCAACAGTAGATAGCAAGTAATTACAATGTTATCAACAGTAGATAGCAAGTAATTACAATGTTATCAACAGTAGATAGCAAGTAATTACAATGTTATAAACAGTAGATAGCAAGTAATTACAATGTTATCAACAGTAGATAGCAAGTAGTTACAATGTTATCAACAGTAGATAGCAAGTAATTACAATGCTATCACCAGTAGGTAGCAAGTGATTACAATGTTATCAACAGTAGATATCAAGTAATTACAATGTTATCAACAGTAGATAGCAAGTAATTGCAATGTTATCAACAGTAGATAGCAAGTAATAACAATGCTATCAACAGTAGATAGAGATAGCAAGTAATTACAATGTTATCAACAGCAGATAGCAAGTAATTACAATGTTATCAACAGTAGATATCAAGTAATTACAATGTTATCAGCAGTAGATAGCAAGTAATTACAGTGCTATAAACAGTAGATAGCACGTGAATATTATGTTATCAGTAGATAGCAAGTAATTACAATGTTATCAACAGTAGATAGCGAGTGAATATTGTGTTATCAGCAGTAGATAGCAAGTAATTAAAACGTTATCAACAGTAGATAGCACAAAATAAAAGTGCACAGACAAGGACTTTATCAGTTCAGGCTGTCAACTTTTTCTTTTGAGAATTGTCGCCCAGTCAGAAATTTGTCAGAGCGGGTGTGCTCGATATTACCGATAGTACCAATCTCAAACCACATGACTACAATGTTATCAACAGTAGATAGCAAGTGAATATTGTGTTATCAGCAGTAGATAGCAAGTAATTAAAATGTTATCAACAGTAGATAGCACAAAACAAAAGTGCACAGACAAGGACTTTATCAGTTCGGGCTGTCAACTTTTTCTTTTGAGAATTGCCGCCCAGTCAGAAAATATTTGTCAGAGCGGGTGTGCTCGATATACCGATAGTACCAATCTCAACCCACATGACTCGATTGATATAGTAATATGGGGATGAGGACGCACTTGTCCTCTGGCTATCCCAACTGGATAGTAAATTGCAAGTATGTAATGCTATCAGCAGTAGATAGCAACTGAATATAATGCTATATCAGCAGTAGGTAGTAAGTGGTATATAATGCTATCAGCAGTAGATAGCACGCGATTATAATGCTGATAGCTTTATATTCAATTCCATCTATTGCTGATAACATTATATTCACTTGCTATCCATTGCTGATAGGATATATTCATTCATTGGCTATCTGCTGTTGAAAGCATTGTATTCACCTACTATCTATCTACCGGCAGAGAGCATTATATCGTAGATAAAAAATGTTTTAAAAAATGTCTTCTTTCGTCACATAGAGTGCTCAATCCTTTCGGAGAGCAAAAATATATGGGGAAGAAGAATACAAGTAAATTAACTCCGTATCTATTTGCTATCTACTGATGATAGCATAATATTCACTTGCTATCTACTGTTGATAACATTATAATACTATTAGTTATCCCCTGTTTGATAACGCAATACGGGAAGATACCTATGGTTGGGTGCCATATCACATGAGGCCGGAGGCCGAATGTGATATGGCACCCAACCATAGGTATCGACCGTATTGCGTTATCAAACAGGGGATAACGAATTTATCACTTAGGAAAAACGCAATATATTTGGTATTGCGTAGTAGCTTCTGATTGGATTAATCAAGTCTTTGATTGATCCATTATCATTTGAGGGGTTAAAACCATAAGATTTGTTAGGGGTTGGCATTTGTGGATGGGTACACATGTGGTTATTGGTGTTGGGTTATGGAAGGCCGGTAGGAGATGGAGGATTGACAAATATGATATTTTGGTGGTTCCCATTGTCATTTTGGTTGTTCCCAGTGTCTCAAACACTAGGAACCACCAAGATGTCACTGGGAAACATCAAAAAATTCCCTTTTTATTCACCACAACCCCCACCTCCATATATATTTATTAAGCACTTAAACAACTCGGAACCCAAAACACTGGGAACCACCAACATGACACTGGGAACCACCAAAAAAGGCCATTTTGTCAACTCAACCCCTTCCTTATTCACCACACCCCAGCTCAACCCCCTAAACATATTTATTGAGCACTAAAAACATATCGGAACCCAAAACACTGGGAACCATCAAAATGACAACTGGAACCACCAAAAAGACAGGTCAACCCCCACTGGCCCCACATCCCCTACCCCCCCCCCCCCCCTTCCCCTCGCACCCATGATAACCCAACATCTATGGCCACCCTATCCATCACCACCACCACCAACCCCTAAAAATGATAATGGATCAACCCAAATCTCTATTTTAACCAATCAGAGCTGTTATTCAACCAACAACGCAATACCAAATATATTACGTTGTTGGAACAGCTGATTACAACGCAATACGCTTATATATTGCGTGGTTGCTAAATGGCTATGTACCAATCAGATTACAGCATTTGTATCTATTTATAGCTACTAAGTGATAATATTATATATACAGACTGTAAAAAAACACCTACATTGCAATGTCATTTTTAACCCAATATTAAAACCATGCATTGTCAAACTCTTTTACACCTGCACTGGGATAAGTGATTAAAAATCACGACTAATCTGTTAGTCGTCTAGAAATCGGTTTGGGCCACTTTCAGCATAGCGTACAATATTGTTTGCAGAAATTAAATGGTTAGGATATCATGCAAGGAACATTAACATGATTAAGAGAACTACATAATTCATGTTCAAATAGTTTTATTTCATTTCAATAAATAAATAAAGTCAATACATTATATCTTGTTAAATTACTTTGAGTCCATAAATGAATAACTCATTATTCCTCCTGACATTGGAAAAGGGTATATGTATATGCCGCGCTAAAGACCCCTTTTTCACCCTCTGCTGCTAGCTCTTATGACCCCCTTTTGAGCCTGCATCAGTTCTTATGACCCCATTTTTATTGAAAATTCAAAAATCGTGAATCGTGAGCCCCAATTCTTTCGTAAATTTTGCGTTCTAAAACCAAAAAAAAATCGAAAATGCTAATCAAAATTGAACTATAGGCCAGTTCTCAAGACTTATCTTTTTTGAAAAAATCAGTTCCTAAGAGTAAGACCCTATTTTTCATCATAAAATCCACTCAGTTCAGTTCTGTAGCCCGAAAATTTTGCGTTCTTTAACCTAAAAATATCGAAAATTTGCGTTCAAGTGCTAATCAAAATTGAACTAAAGGCCAGTTCTCAAGACCTACTTTTTTGGAAAAATCAGTTCCTAAGACCCTATTTTTCGTCATAAAATCCACTCAGTTCAGTTCTGTAGCCCCCTTTTTTGAGACCCTGGGCGGCACACCCCTACCCCAAAAAAGTTGAGTGCCCCCCCCCCCCCCCCCCGGACGCCGCCCCCACTCACGTGCCCCTCACGTAAAATTCAAGAGGTGACTGCACACAAAATTGGGGCTACCTACAGTCTGTAGTACTACTATGCCTTAAATGTTGGCTTGAGACTGGATGTCAGTGAGTCCTTTCTTACAACTTAAAAAGGCTATAGTAAATAATGTGCCATCCGAAAAAGATTTGTCAATATGGCATTTCTTGACAGATGTAAAAGTGTGTAGATAGTGGCTTTGCCAGCTTGGCGTTAAAAAACCTTCTTGGTTTGTTGTCCGAGTTCCTTTATGGACGATCATTTTATACATACAAACATACATACTAAATTATTAATGCCAAATAGTTCTGTACTATAACTAATCTAAAACTAAAACTAATCGTTTTATATTCACTTGCTACCACGCTTGCTATCTATATAATTCGATTCGATACTCGTTGGCTCCTCATCAGTGATGTTGCAGGGAATGTTGTAAATCATGACTTGGATCAAGTCTAAAAAGCACCTGTTGCGTGAAACCAAAGTCTGCACAGTTCAATGATTTCACGGACTTCTGCCTGGTGTGCCGGTGTAGTGAAAACTAATACTGAAATAGTTTTTAGGCCTACGATTTACAATGGGTTGATAATCATAATGCATGTTCTTGACAACTTGTTTGATTTCCCCGTAACTTGAGGGACTTCATGTGAACGGATTCTGCAGACAGTATTTGCAATTTTACGGTAAGTTTTAATAAGTAACGTCAACCAACATCGGACGAAGACTGCCAAATTCGACTACCTTTGAGCAATTCTGTAAGTAACTTTCAATTCATTTCTACTGTTGAATTGAAAGTTAAACCGCTATTTCAAGCCAGGACAATATAAGTAGTTAAAATTCTTCATATTATAACATTATTTCAAATATTGAGATAGGCATGCTGTTTTATATAGTAATTGTTTTATTGTTTTAAAAATGCCTATTTTGCCTAATAAAGGGTAGTCTTTTCATGGCCGTCGTTATGCACTTATCAATTGCAGTCCCGGCCCCGGGGGACCCGGGGCATGGCGGGGACTATGCGGGGACCGTACGCAAACGTACAAAAAACGTTGCCCGGCTATGCGGGGGCGTGTAGCCGGGACGTACAAAACGTGCCCCCGCTAGCCGGGGCGTGTAGCCGGGGCGTAGCGGGGACGTACATTACTGAAAAAATAGGCCGGGGCATGGCCGGGCATTGTACGCTAGGATACACAAATGTACACCCCGGGGCATAGCCGGGCGTACACATACATAGCGGGGACGTACGCTAAGGTACACAAAATGTACACCCCGGCTATGGGGGGCCGGGATAGTACGCCGTCGTACACTTTGTCCCGGCCTAGGGGGGCCGGGAT
The DNA here is from genome assembly GCA_035610835.1 of Ophiura sarsii. Lineage (NCBI taxonomy): Eukaryota > Metazoa > Echinodermata > Ophiuroidea > Amphilepidida > Ophiuridae > Ophiura > Ophiura sarsii. The sequence continues at coordinate 21,032,363 of CM069446.1, forward strand.
CGTACGCCACCGTACACTTTGTCCCGGCCCATGGGGGCCGGGACTGTAGCGGGGGCGTACAAAAATATGTGCCCCGCCATGCGGGGACCGTACACGACTGTAGCCGGGACGTCACATCGGCAATTTGTACGTCCCGGCCCTAATCCCCGCTATCCCCGGGTCCCCCGGGGCCGGGGCTGCAATTGATAAGTGCATTATCGACGGTCATTTGTAACCCTATATAGTGCATCGGAACCGCTACGCTACGTGTACGTCAATGTAAATCAATCTAGGGCCTTTACTAAATGTCCAAATTTAGACTAAATACTGATATTTGACTTACATTTACTGTGTCATCTTGTTCTGTAATAACTCAGCTATCGTGATGGTGAATTGAATCCACTCACTGGCATGAAAAAGAGAGAAAAAAATGTACTTTAAAACGAAACCCTAAAATAATTTACGAACAAATTGCGATTTGCCATTTTGTCCCAGCATGCAGTACGATTATGTGACGTACTGGTGACGTTGTGTGACATCGATAATTGCTCGATGCGCTCGTTAAAATAAAAATATGATGTCTGATACAAAATGTATCAAACTCACAAACTCGATCGTCAGCAATCGCACGGTAAAATTAATATTTCAATAAAATCGATAATATTGATGATACATATTCAAGGTCATAACGTCATCCACAACATCAGATTTTGGAGTCTAGACTGCAATTTCGCGGCGACATTTTCGCCGATAATTTCATCATTCACCACTATCACGAATACGAATCACAAGCCTAGTCACTACGGAACAACCACAGGAACAAGTAAGGACAATTTTGGGAACTAAAAATGTCAAGTGTAACACAAAAGAAGGATTTTAAGGTAAGGCCTAAATCAATAAATGTAGGCCTGCTTCCGTAACACAGATTTGCCCGAATAAGTACAGTCATCATAGATGACTGTACCAAAGGACTAAATAAAGGGGTCAAAAAAAGTAAGTCCCCCTCTAAAATTAGATTACCTTTGTTTACATAACTTCAGACACAATAAGACGTTTTGAAAAATTCAAACGATTATGAAAAGATAAAACGCTTGGCTACCAATAGAAAGTTTTCTGATTTCGATATCATGTTTATTTTTCCCAAAACAGTGACATTTCCTCGAAAGGATGCTTTCAGAAAAAGTGGCACTTACTTGTATTGGATTTTGGCATATGTCATGTTAACGAAAACATCATTGAGGGGATATTTGACTTTTTTGGGAAAAGTAAAGATGGTAATGAAAAGTGGAAACTTTGTACAGATAGCTAAGCGTTTTTCCTTTTCAGAAACTTTTCAATTTTTTTAAACGTCTAATTGTGTGGAGGTGTTATGCAAACAAAATTGTATAGGACTTTGAAAATTGCCACTGTTTCTGAGAACATCGTTTTAGGAAAATGAGACCATTTTAGGAAAAGTAAACATGATATTGAAGAGGAAAAACTTTTAATTAAAACCCAGGCGCTTTCTCTTTTCACAAGTCTTTAAATTTCTCAAAATAATTAATTTTGAGTGGAGTTACGCAAACAAACTTAGTCTAATTTGCGTACAAAAAAATGATGAGAGAGAGTTTTTAAATTGGCTGGTATAGGACCAAGTGCCACTTTTTCTGAAAACATCATTTTGGGTAAATGTGACTGTTTTGTGAAAAGTAAACATGATATCGAAAATAAAAAACTTTCTATTGGTAGCCAAGCGTTTTATCTTTTCATAATCGTTTCAATTTTTCAAAACGTCTAGTTGTGTGTGAAGTTATGTAAACAAAGGTAATCTAATTTTAGAGGGGGACTTACTTTTTTTGACCCCTTTATAAACACCTATCAGTTGTAAGATAGACGCAGTATACGACCCCCGGGAGTGGTGCGTCACTCTACCGAGGTGCGTCAACTTCTCATGTACCATGACGCACCTTGCGTCAAAAAAAAATGACTGACCTTTGTCATCCAAATACGCACCCTCAGTCACTCATGTAAAGTGACGGACATTGACGCACCAAAATTGACGGACCAAAGGATGCCACTGACGTACCCGCCGTCAAGATTGTGGTTGTAAACGACACACCCATGACGCACCTCTCCCGGGGGTCATATAGTGCATAGGTGTATAAGGCCACGCGTTTTGAACTCGCCACCCAAAAAAGGTGGCGTCGTTGCGCTTTTCCGAATCGTGTTCTGCTCAAATCACGACAACTCAAGAACGCAATAAGATATTGTCATGGTTTTGGTCTCATTTGAAAGCTAAATAATTGCATTACATAACCTGTAAATATGAAGCATATAACTTCTTAAATGGGGGAGATGTGGTTGATTGAGTTGGGAACAGACGAGGTGGCGGAGGAGGGGGGAGTGGAGGGTGGGGGAGTGGTACACATACATGTAAACTCTATGGGGAAAAAAAATTGCGTGCCATGCGGTGCGTTTAAACTTGAATCAATTCACCTCTGGATGAGCTACAAATATGATTTTGGTCTCTTCTTAAAGGTTATTTAATAGTCTTTATGTCTGTGTTTTAACAGATTAGTCAACCCTATGTAACAACTATTAATTATGGACAAGTCGCATGATCATCGGGCTTTTTTTCTATTCGCTACACAGTAAACGCAAATATTAACCCCAATTTATATAAATTACTCTAACGGAAAAAGTATTCAATCTATGATAGCAAAAGTATACATTTTTGGAAAGCTCTCAACAAGGGCAATTCAAAAATACAGTTTCAATCAGTGTAGGGAGCATAGTTAACAACATACTTGTGTAAACTCTAAAAAAAAAATTAAAAAAATTGGGGCCCATTCATCAGCCGGTATTTTATTTGACCAATATAGTAACCCTTGACAATCATAGATTTGCTTGTTAGTAATGTCATGAGGAATTCAAAAATGCAAAGTATATTATGTCATGGGTAGGTATAAGAATTACATGGATCTCAAATAAATTTAAGAATAAAAAAAAAAATTGAACATTGTGAATCATAACATGTTACCACTAGGTCCTATCCTAATTTCAATAGCTTAATTGGAATCCTCATGGAATTTCCTTTAAGAAAATGTATACTTTTTATGGGGTAGGGCAAGTAGTTAGGGTGATATGCTAACTTCAAGTGCATATGGCGTAAAACGTTAAAAATCGGACACGCAACGCAAAGGGTGGCGAGTTCAAAACGCATGGCCATAAGGTTGACTCATCAATCATTCATTTATTAAAGGGGCATTGGAAATCTTTTTTTTTTGCATCAAAGTAATACTTAGGCAATATACTAATAACTACCATCTGAAACAGTTTACCAACATTCACCGTTTATCATACAAAAAATTCATGATTTTCTTAGTTTCCATATGATGATATGGAAACTAGGTGCTGAATTCGGAAGTTATGCTATTGTTTTACTCACGGACTTTCGCGGCAAATCTCAACCGGGAAGTGCCGTTATTTGTTTATTTGGCATGATGGCGATGTCGGAATTGTATGACATTTTGGATTTGGGCTATGTTGATGATTATCTTTACGTTATTTGCTCATTTAGTATATCAACCTCTTAATGCCCCTTTAACCCTAACTCCCACGGCTATGTTTTTGCGTGTATCGGGGGGAGGGGGAAAAGTACCATATTTTTAACCCGAAAAATCACCGAGCACCCCCCGGGATTCGATCCCGGGACCATTCGCACCCAAGTCTGTGCCCCTATCAACTGAGCTAACTCCCCAGCGCACATGCGGCCACAAACTTCGTGGCCACATATGCCTGCGGTAGGTGACGTAATCGAGCCAATGCAGCAGCACGCGCGTGGAGGTAGTTTTATTTTGGATGATTTTGTATGGTCTAGTGGGGTTAGGGTATGTGTATTGCATTGTTTTTGTTGTGTTTCTGTTACCCTGATGAACTAAAGGGAATGCGTGGAGTTTGACAGATGTTGAAAGGAAATGTGTTGGGGGTAAAACTTAAACAAATTTCACGCAAAGGAAGCCGCTATCTTTATCGACATGCGTTCACAAATTTTCATTTTCACACCTCAGATAATAATGTGCTATTTTGTTCTGCTTCCGTTTAGGTATAAGGAGAACGTATTACTAATAAGCTTATTTGCAAACGTCTAACCTTTTGCAGTTTTCAAGAAATATGTCCACTCAAATTACTCGCTTCGGTGACACCCTTATATCCTTTGCCACCCGAGACTTGTATCCTCTTCTCGTATACAAGATACGAGGAGGTAAAGTTTTCTCTGGGGATGGATACAAGGGCAGGGGGAAGAGTATAATTATAATACCCTGATATCTGCATCTGGAAAAAAAATGGAAAGGAAAAATCAGGTTGTGAAAAAAATAATATAACCTTGCTAGCCCATGAAATACCAAATTTCAGCCAACGCAATTTAGACACAAAAGCGTGGCCCACAATGGCACAACCCTATTGCCACCTTTGGTGACGTTTCATTGTGTTTGAACCGTTCATGCGGCCCACATGCCGTTCTAGTGTTGGATATATAAATATAAAGTGTTTGGCTGGAATTCATTACAAAAGTTTGGCTATGTTGACAAACACATTAAATTACAAAAAAACTGTTATCTTATGTGGTATTTGAATAAAATGTATCGTGTATGTTATTATGTGTGTCATTTTGCATCGAAAATGTTTGACAAATGTAAAGTACATGAAATCAGCCAAATAATCAATATTGAAATAGTTGCCTCATTGCAAATAAAAAGTATGCAACAGGAAACCTAGGCATTGAGGCCAAGTAAAACATCATATATCATTATTCAAAATTGATCATTCGGTGTCATTTCATTTATTTGCTATGAATTCATATTGAATATATTTGTATTGCTAATCTGGTTTTGGTTTATTTTGGTAATAATAGTTGTATTAATTATCTTTCTGTGCAGCGCCTTGCTGTTTACATCGTAAGGTGATTAATAAGTCCCATATATTATTATTAATTATTATTATTAATTTGCAGCGAAGCATTTAATCAAGATATAAAAAACCCAGGATCCATAATTTAAAATCATAGGAGCACAACACGGGCAATTCCAAGCAAATGTCAACCAAATAGCCAAAATTTCAAATTTGCATCCAAAGTTTAATTATATGCCTATAATGTAGGCAAGAGTCCAAAGTTAAGGAATTTTTAGTTTGGTTAGCGATACTATGTTTTTTGATGTATAAACTAATTAGCATACATTTGCATATTTGCAGCTTACAAAATCAGTGAAAAGGCTTGTTTTTATTTATTCCATATCTTTTAGACACATAGGTATGATGTTTAAATAGATGTCAGGCACGCACAATAGTAGTACTGATGGGAAAAGTTTTGATATAAATTTAATTTTGATCAACGGCCGATTAGTCTCGTTAATCCAGGTAATTAGTATGCATAATCTCATGTCATTCCGCAACGCAAAAGTACAATTTTTTTGGATAGCAAGAAAAATATGTACCCTATTTTCATTTAACTATTTTTTCTCTGCACACAATTGACATGCTTCACAATGATAAATTTTTTTTGGAAAATTCTGTTAATAAATAGCGCTAACGAGCGTTGCGGAATGACATGTTGCGGAATGACGGTGCGGAATGACAAAGGTATTTATTCCCTATATTTAGGTAATTTATTGAGCAAATTGTGATATTTTTGTGTACTTGGTATAAGATCATCCTTATTTATGATAATTCATTCAAATATGGACTCTAAACTTCTAAAAAAGTCTCAAAATTGATGAAAACTCATAATTTGCTGAATTAGGCAACTTTGATGTGCAAGCTGTTGAATTCGGCAACTTTATCACAAAATCATGGCTACTTTACCTGTAAATGATGATTTCAATGTGAAAATAGATGGGTTACTTGTATTCACGAATTTGTAACATATGAAATGCCACTGATTACTCTTTCTTTTATTTTTTCTTTTCTCTATGGAGTTTTGCACACAAATTCACACTGTCATTCCGCAACGTCATTCCGCAACACCTACTTTTATTTTTTGATGACCTACTAGAAATCCTAGCTGATGATTGAGTTTTATGAAAATGCTTTTGTCAGTTAGCTAACACTTCAAACCTTCTAAAAAAGTAACTTCAATAATGATACACTCTAAAAAGTTCACAGAGTTTTCACTTTGTGTAAACATGTAAAAAAACACCAATCGTCTGCGTCATTCCGCAACGTAAATTTGCATATCCAAATTAGGATACTTGGAAGCGCAGTCTAATTTTTTTCCTAGGTTTATTTTTTGAGTATCAATCGCTATTATCAAATAAAGTTGTAAAATTGGGAGTAACTACAAATCTCTGGGTTTTACACCCAAAAGAAAGTGGATTTTTGTGCGTAAATGTCATTCCGCAACGCGTGGAATTGCCCATATCACACTTGAACTTAAAAGTTACCTTTCAATTGCAATCATGCCATCGCTGGGTGTATTCAACCATGCACCGGCGCAATGGTCTCGCTGTGGCCTCAATACATTGTTCCGACAAGCTTCAATTTCGCTCATGACCGGGCCAAATTCTGGTGAAGTACCCCTCGGAAAACTTCTGTTTATTATCGGTAGTTTTGAGCATGTGTGGTGTAATAAAGCCATAAGTGAAAATAAAAAATGACCGCTCACCAGCGAAAACCTGCAGGGAAATGTATGGAATTTTCGGCAGGTTTTTTGTCTTCTTTTGCAGCATTTTTTAACAAACTAACAAATCGTCAGCCAATTGTCTTTCACAACTAGTCATGGAATGTGGCTGAAAAAGGATTGGGTATAGAAAAGGTGCCGCTGATTTTATAGGGGCATGAAGTGATATTAGTCTATCATTTTGATGTTTCGATTTCGCTCGATCTGGAGCCAATACCAATCCAGTTTTGGCAATTTCCTACATGACATGCTTCCAATAGGTAAAACACAGAACAATGGATGAATTAAAAATAATGAAATATGAGGTCGGATCAAAAAGTTTTTCACTTGGCCCATGTTTTTGAAGATGGCCATACAATTTCAAAAATTACAGTCAGATTCCCTTGAAGTAGCTTTTCTTGATGTCCATTGCATCCGGCGGTTTTCCAAAGTAGGGATTGTCTCATTTCTGAATGTACAGCTTTGGCTATATGTCTTGGATCCCTCCCATTCCCTCTTACTCTCACAAGTGACTGAGTTTCTATTCTAGCCATTTTTTTCAAAGTGTTTCACATATTTTATGTTAGCCCTATGCTATCATTTCCATGTACATTTCTAAAAAGATTTGAAAGAAAGTTATAACTTTTAATTATCAACATTTCAATTCGGTCAAGTTTAAAACTGTCAAGCTTTCGTCAGGATTAGCTCTGATTTCTTCAGGACCAAATAATTATAATATTAAGGCAAACATAGAGATTGCCACTTCTCTATTATTATCATCATTTGGGCTGCCCCTTGCCTGATGATTTGAGAGTAGGTGCCCCAGGTAGGTGCCCCTTTTGCTACTTGTAAAAGATTGATGGCTGAGAAAAGAGCCGTTCAGATGGACTGCCCCTTATTCACAAAACAGAGATGGTGTCTCGGAAAAGGGCTCTAAAATAAAAACAAAAAAAGTGGCCGATCCGGTCGAGCTCAAACTCACGTTACCGTCTATGATGAGACCAAGGCCCTAACCACTCGGCCACCAGACTAGATGCAAAATCTTGTGTGTAGAATTAGTTATATAAGGGAGGTGTCAAATAGAAAATCTATTTGACACCTCCCTGGTTATATACTCACTAGATACGGGTACAGTTATCATGACCACAGAATGACACAGATTTTGCAAAACTGTACCATTTGTTTTTTTATATTATTCAAACCATTTCTCCACAATTGTAACAACATAATAATGTGTTCATATTTTCAGATCAAGATCTCATTTATATTATACAGATTATACCCAATTGGGGGTAAAAAAATACTGACTTTAAATAAGCAAAAAGGCAATTAATTGAATCCACCAAAGTACCAGAATCGGAATTCAAATGTCAAAGTCGTCATTGACTTCGACAAAAATCTTGGCGTGAATTAAAAATAAAAAACCTTCACATTTGAAATAATAATATCCTTATTTTAGCAAAGTTTTTGAGAATGAAATTTTGAGAAAATGTCCAGTTTTGAAGTCAGAATGGCGCGCCATGGTAAATTGCATATATATTTAGAAATAGATTTATGGATTCAGACTGAAATAACTTAGGTCCTAGATATTGATTGATGCAAGTGATCAAACCTTTTATTGTAAAAACACAGTGTTTCTGACAGTGTTGCCAAACATAGTTCAAAATGAGCCCAAATGATGCTGTAAGACTGGTAATTTCCGTGCAATTAATTGTTCGCGCTTTGCCGATTTTAAAACTGTTTTGCATGATTTTTAAAACTTAGACCTGTATACACACAAAAAGAAATACCTTTGCACATGTGTTATTATTTTTTGTGGTAGCTGAACACCAAAAGCGTGAAAAACATGTATACGTAGCGCAAACATTATCAACTTTTACAGTTAGTGGAAAGTAGCCCAATTTGCGCCTGTTTTAAAATGAGAAGTCACCAAAACCAAAAAGTATAGCTTTATATATTGGAATAAAAAGTAGTTATAACTTTACCATTTGGATGATTTCATCTCTATTTTGGATTATAGCTTTATATTTTCAATTTTATTTACAGTATTTCCATAGAGCAATATTGTCCACAACTAGTTATTAGTACTATAGATATTAAATAATTTGGGTACTAAATCTTCGATTATAAAGCTCTATTGATGACAGAGTAGACAAACTTTGTTGGATTTTATTCATATTTTATATTGATCTGCTGTTCAATGATCAAAACATTGATCTGGTGATCAATGAATGTTTATTTATATAACAATGTTATGGTATGTTTCAATTGTAGTCCAATATGTCACACCATGGTCACACCAAGGCTTAAATAAATCAGTACTGGCGCTTCTTGCAGCCCTTATTTTATTACTTATATTAGGACATTGGTCACTGGGATCTCAACATTATTGCTGAATACAATACAGGACACCAGGAAAGGTGAGAAGAGCACCTTTCCTGACGACACAAACCAATAAAAATTCCATTGACATGGAATGGGGGCGATCCAAGAGAAAAAGCATGTTTTGTAACCAAACATAGATTTCATACCAAAAATACCAGAGAAATGGTGTGTGTATTTTCCATAATTCAAACCAAAAAACAAATCAAAACACCGCAGTCTAAAAATAGTACAGGAAACCTATAAAGTCGATTTGTGTGCATGAGATTTCTGACGACACAAACCAAAAAGAAAGAAAGAATAAAAAATTAAAAAATTAAAAAATTAAAATTAAAATAATATTAAAAATAGAATGAATAAAAAATAATTTAAAAAGTTTTAACAAAATTAAACAAATAAAGTTATTTAATTGATCGATTGAATGATTGATTGATTGAAATGTTTTAATAATTAAAATTATTGATTAGATGATTAGTTAATTAATTACTCTCTTATTATTAATTGATTTTAATTTAATTATTTTAATTTATAGTTTAGTTTAGTTTAGTTCATTTTAATCTATTTTAGTTCATTTTATTCTATTTTTGTTCATTTTAATTATTTAATTAATCAATTAATTCATTTGTTTTAAATATTATTTTACATAAATCTAGTTTTTATAAACCTGGGGGTGGAGGGGAGAAATGTCAGCCCCATTCCTTAAATATTAAGTAAATAACCCCTAATTTCAGCAAGCAACCCCAATACTCATCACCCATCCAACTTCCAAGATGGATGGCCATGAACACTATGCAACATCCACTTAAATTGAGTGCAAATTGCTTCAAAAACTTTGATGAGCATGTTTCTGACCAATCTTACATCTGTTTTTTCTTTTACAAATCCTGTTGATCTGCATCAATGATCAGGAGAAGGAAAGCTTGTCCTTGAGTTATTTGTATAATTTATACTTTTGTTATTCAGAATCACATGCATCATCCACATATTATAGATGGATATATAAATACATGCTAGAGATACAGGCATGAATGGAGCTGTTATAAATGTCCAATTTTAATTGACGTCATCAATCATATTAAGATTCAACCAATGTCACTTTATGGCGCTGCGAACTCCTCCATGGTGCATGAATACTTCCTTATGTTTGTTTAAAAGCTAATAAGTAAATTACATTCATCCCATTCGGCCTTTGAAGCATGCGTGGGTACATGGAATTATCATGTTGCATAATTGTTAGCATTGCAAAAGATACATGTAGTGAACTAGTTTTATGCTACACACATGGACCCAGAGATGCACCATTGGACAGGTGTGAATAAAGTGGAGACAGATTTGATTCCATAGTACTTATGATTATGAAAATTGGTTATTAGTTGATGGTGACATTTACTTAGCATTATGGAGGATAAACAGACCTTGTCAAGGGGTAAGTTACAATAGCTGTGTTCAGACATGGACATTTTCCTCCTACTGCCGCAGGAAAAAATCATATTCGGGTCGTAAAGTTACGCCTACCCGCGTCCAGACATGCTTTTTACTCCGACCATGCTCCGACTAAACAGTTCGCGTTCCTTCGATCTTCGCGGGGGGCTCGGAGTAGCTCAGAGTATCTTCCGGAAATAAGAGCGCCCGCATATGTTGACCCAGGAAATTTGAGACTACTTGGTTGACCTAACACGCCAATTTCCACGCGAGATAGATGATCATGGATCCAATTTTACATGAGATTTACGGATTTTGCAAAGCACATGCGCTGAATATTCATTACCATACCATCTCATTATGCATTCATGAGTACTAAACGCACATGTTCGTATGATACAGTGTATCTTACGATATGTACAGTAACTGTACACGGGACTGTACATGACTCGGGGTCAGAATAAATCATTACGTCACCAGACTTAAAAATAACAACAATAACACTGTCAGTGACGAAATCGGATGACGCATTTTGTTTGTGTGTAAAAACTGCGCTACTATACAACAACAATAAATAAGAAATAGGCCTTCAAGTCAGAAATTATGAATTTTAGGATGGCGTTTCTGAACAGGTTGTGGAATTTTTGAAGGAATAATTGACCAATCTTCACTACTACTATCATAGCTTATCATTATCGTATGTATTTGTAAGCGACTTGCAATAGGTTTGGTCCGTGAATGACGAGTGTGTGTGGAAACATGGCACAATAATCATCGAAGGTCATCGCTCCTCCGACCTATTCGTGGGAACCGTTCCTCACGGGCACGCTACTCCGACTGTTCAGAGATCCTCGGACCCCTGCAGTGCGTTACTCCTGCCTTTTTTCAGGAGTATATCGGTCGGAGGAGCTTCCTCCGAGTAGCGTTCAGACAGGCACTACTCCGACCTGTAATCCGACACTCCTCCGACTAGAGCCTACTCCGGGCTTCCTCCGACCCCTTCCTCCGACTGTCTGAACAAGCCTAATGTAGGCCTATGCGCTTTTTAGGTCTAAATCTTTGAATCATAGATGGTGGAAACACAGATGGTGGATGGTGGAAACACATTTCCAGTCCAACATCTGTTTTTGAATGATCTGATTTGTAATTAGATACATGTATTACTGAGCACAAATTAAATCCCTTACATGTAGCTAGTGGCATGCATGGTTGTGACATTTTTTATTTGTGACTTGACTTGATATTTTACCCAATGACTTGCCCTATAAAATATATGATGGCTTGATCTCAATTCAAAAATACATTGAAATGACTTGAGTGACTTTGAGATAGTGGTTTCTGGTTTTCAGTGACTGGAAGGTTGGTCACAAAAAATGTATAGTAGCGAGTTGTCACAATCTTCTCGGGTTTTGTTAGACCTTTGGCAGAATATGCTGCCCCAATCTGGCACCCTGGTCTCACGATCCATGACTCTGTTGCCTTGGAAAGAATCCAAAGAAGAGCGTGCAAGATCATCATGGGCAAGCATTACATATCTTATGATAATGCTCTCCAAGAGTGTGGTTTAGATTCTCTGAGAGAAAGAAGAGAGCAACTAAGTCTAAACTTCTTGAATTCTCTCATGAAGTCTGAGCAATTTTGTTCCTGGGTCCCACCTACCAGAAGCTCTGTGCATCAAAGAAATATTAGGAACTCCGACAGATTAAGTATCCCAAGGGTAAACACAATACGATGTCAAAGAGTCCTCTTTTGCATATGGCCGATCTCTGGAATAAGACTCATTAGTGTTTTCAATACTGCTCTTTTAGTGCAATGAACTGGTCACTTGTCATTCAACTTTTATCCTGTGCATACATTTCGTCCTTTTAGCTGTGTATATCGTGATCATTTAAATTATTTAATGCGAGTTGTAAGTTTGCTTTGAATGTATGTGGACGTGGTGGGTGAGTGTTGGGCGTAAGGTGTTACTGTCTGTGTGTTGGGGTGTGGGGTGGGGGGGGGGGGGGTGTATGTAGGTGTGTGTAGAAGGTATGCCAGGTGGGGGTGGATTGGTTTGTGAGGTGTGTATGTAATGTGTGGTTCATTTATTTGGTTAAATACTGTTCTTGATATTATCTTTTAAATAATTATTGATGGGCTTGTGCAATTGTATTTTGATATTTATACATGTTTTTATATTGTAAAATTGTTGCAATTCAGATGTTATTCTGCTATAACAATTGTTAATAAACCTTTTATGAATGAATGAATGAATGAATGAATGAGTTCAGGCCAACATTTTTTTTTTGTGACTGCCCTCAGTGACCGACCCTAAAATCTCAAAAATCAGGTTCACAATTTAAAAAAAAAAAAATAAGATTTAAATTTGGCCTTAGTTGTCAAAATATTACTATTTGCTGCTTGAAATTGATGGGCTTGTGCAATTGTATTTTGATATTTATACATGTTTTTATATTGTAAAATTGTTGCAATTCAGATGTTATTCTGCTATAACAATTGTTAATAAACCTTTTATGAATGAATGAATGAATGAGTTCAGGCCAACATTTTTTTTTTGTGACTGCCCTCAGTGACCGACCCTAAAATCTCAAAAATCAGGTTCACAATTTAAAAAAAATAAATAAGATTTAAATTTGGCCTAAGTTGTCAAAATATTACTATTTGCTGCTTTAAATAAATAAGTTTACTTGAATAGATTGCTTTTAATAAACTATAATCACACTAAAAACATTTAATTAGTCAAATTGACATTTACCAATTTTGTCTTGTCATGAACCATGGTTTGTCAGTAATATTTGTCAGCAAAAAAAAGCCATTCAAAAGTACATAATGGCCTTGGATAAGGTTGGTTGCCTTAAATTGCCTGCCCTTTTCATTTCTTATTTCAAGGCCTGATCTAGAGTGGATAAGGCAAAATATTAAAAAAACATGTTTATGGCCGGACTTTTTCAAAAAAGGTAGGAGATTCAAAAAAAGATGGAGGAGGCCCCTTTTTTGTTGGTCTTTTTAAAACCTTTTCATGGTGTTTGAGGGGTTGGTCACCACGTTTAAAATGCTTATAAGAAAGAATCAAAGCTGTTTGGTACAAAATCTCAAACACCTGAAAAAAAATGTTGTGACTGAAATAAAGAAAAATGAAAAGAAAAATTGAAGCGGACCCAAAAAGGAAGCGGGAGATGATGCTAAACATAGTTTTTGGGTTTTTTTACCTAATTAATTTGTTATAGATATTATCTGTACAAGGATTCTAATTACAGCTAAATTAAAAACAAAAACACTTGCGAAATTAAGAAAAAGGTTTCAGGTTCTTTATTTGTTGGCGGGATATATTTCCATCGCATAGGGGATCTGATCTACATAGAACAGCTCATCTTTGTTTCATACTAATATTAAATAAGGGAAGGAAAAGGCAGTTCGAACTGTGTCATACTGTACAGTAAGTGTTCTATACAAATTACTTCATAGGGTATCAAACTATTGGACTAGTTGTTTAGTTTTGGGTTATATCAAACTATTTTCACTACTTCTTTAGGGTATTGGATACTGCTATTTAGTATCAATTGCTTAGGGTACTAGCCTGGGGTGCTCAGTGGTCATTACAAGGGGGTATCATGCGTGTCCAAGAAATCATGTAATTAGGGTAGTTTTTCAAGCTGGGGCACGTTACGTACGTAACGTGAATAGGGTATCAAAACAAGCCAAATTAAGAAAAAGGGTATACTTTTTAAATCATTGGCTTTCGTATTTAGGGTCCTTATTTGCTCCATAAATAGCTATGAATGATGCATGGGCGAGATATATAATTCTCAAATTGTATCCTTCGCATTAGTGATCTGATAAATCAGCTCTGCATTTGTTTCATAATACTTTTAGCTTATTAGGGAAGGAAAAAAGGGTTAGAAATGTGTCATACGCGGTATTTTAAGAGGTTTAAATTATACAAATTACTTGCTTAGGGTATCAAAATATTTTGAGTACTTGTTTAGGGTATCAAAATATTTTGAGTACTTGTTTAGGGTATTGGAAATACTGATATTACTTGCTTAGGGTATGTAAAATACTGTGCCATACTTGTTTAGGGGTGCTTTTTCACATTAACACGATTACGTATTTAGGTACTTTTTGAAAGTCCTTGGACGCGCATGATACCCCCTTGTAATGACCACTGAGCACCCCGGGGGTACTAGTATGTAAAATAATCTCCATACTTAGGGTGCTTTTTCACACTAATGCAATTACTTATTTAGGGTGCTTTTTGAAAGTCCTTGGAGGTGCCTGATACCCCTTTTGCAATGACCAGCATCCCAGGGATTGAAAAGGTATCTGAAAAATCTGTGTTGTATTTTATATGGAAAAACTAATAGCCGCATGGAAAGTGTTAATATGAAAATGAAGAGCGGATGTTGGTTTTTCTCCTTTTACAAGATCAGTATTCAACTATTCATACATGTAGTATTGACCCCACCCAGTAACAGCCCCAACGCCTATAAACAGTTTATTTTAAGGTTTGACCATTTTATTGTGTTGAAGTTTGCCATCATTGACGGTACCATAGGGCAATTGACGATTCATTGCCACTTTGAACATCAAACAAGCTATGTAAAGTGGCTAAACCAATAAATCCATGGGTTAGGCCAGACTCTGTACATGCATGTATTCTTACCAATGATGGCATGACGTCACAAATCATGTTTACTTGCCCCTGACTGGTTGGTCAGCCACTGCTCCACAAAAAGGGGAAAGGAAAGGTTACTATGTCAATGGTGAAATGTGAAAACGGATGACATCTCACAATTTGCAAGTTTCAAAACTTTTTCAAATATTGTCTGACAGCAAAACTGTTAAATTCTTTACCCTTAAAATGCCATCTAAAAGATCGCTTTTTTCTAGTATATGAGGAATAGCACGTCATGAATGCTTCTATTTATTAAAATTGACACATGTACATGCCAGTCTATAAGCACTTAGCAAATATGGGGTTAAAAAGTTGTCAAACACTTGAATTATACCAGGGGGGCCACTCATGTATAAAAGTTGTAATTATCGGTGTGAACCCACTCTCAAAAACTACCATATGCAGCTATTTTGGCACGTAACTATCAGCCCAAGCAACCCTTAGCGCGTATCAGGATGAAAAAGACACCCTTATATTCACCGGAAATGGCGATTTTGATACCCTTAGTTAGCATGGGCCCGTTAGGTGGTAAAAAAAAATCACCCTTAATCTGTGTTTTCTTTTATGCGGATGATTACAACATAATACCTGACTGCCCCCTCCCCCGGGTGAAGTAGACCTATGCCTTCTGAAGTTCTTATAAGCGCAAGTATTTTAGTCTTGCATTCTGTGATGGTTGACCATTGGAGACGGGCATACCTACGAGACACACAATGGACAATATTGAGTCACATAGAGTTGATAGCATGTGGAAGGGAATTGCCACTGCCAGTGACGTGGTAATGGATGCCGGATCATGCAATGTAACAGGTTGGAAAATTGATTCAAATATTATTGGAATTTATGTTTTTTACAAAAGAGTCTTCAACACTGACGTTTTATCCATAATTTTCAGACTATGTTTTTTGTTTGAAATGTCAATGTTGCTGTGTTATATACTCCTATTAAAAGGATGCAATCATGCAAGATATGATTTGATAATGGAAATGAAATATTATTTGAATTTATTTTTCATTGTGTTTGAAATGTTCATTATGCTGTATGAAACATGTATTATAAAGGGGTCAAAAAAGTAAGTCCCCCTCTAAAATTAGTTTACCTTTTGTTTACATAACTTTACACACAATTAGACGTTTTGAAAAATTAAAACGATTATGAAAAGAGAAAACGCTTGGCTACCAATAGAAAGTTTTCCGTTTTCGATATCATGTTTACTTTTCCCAAAACTGTGACATTTCCTCGAAAGGATGCTTTCAGAAAAAGTGGCACTTACTTGTATTGGACTTTGGCAAATGTCATGTTAACGAAAACATCATTTAGGGGATATTTGACTTTTTTTGGAAAAGTAAAGATGGTATTGAAAAGGGGAAACTTTGCACGGATAGCTAAGCGTTTTTCCTTTTCAGAAACGTTTCAATTTTTTAAAACGTCTAATTGTGTGGAGGTGTTACGCAAACAAAATTGTATGGGACTTTGAAAATTGCCACTGTTTCTGAGAACATATTTTGGGGGAAAATAAGACCATTTTAGGAAAAGTAAACCTGATAATGAACAGGAGAAACTTTTAATAAAAACCCAAGCGCTTTCTCTTTTCACAAGTCTTAAAATTTCTCGAAATGATTAATCCTGAGCGGAGTTCCGCAAACAAGCTTTATAGTCTAATGTGGGTACAACAAAATCTCGAGAGAGAGTTTTTAAATTGGCTGGTATATAGGACCAAGTGCCACTTTTTCTGAAAACATCATTTTGTGGAAATGTGACTGTCTTGGGAAAAGTAAACATGATATCGAAAATAAAAAACTTTCCATCGGTAGCCACACGTTTAATCTTTTCATAATCGTTTCAATTTTTCAAAACGTCTAATTGTGTGTGAAGTTATGTAAACAAAGGTAATCTAATTTAAGAGGGGGACTTACTTTTTTTGACCCCTTTATGATATATTTTATACTGTATTGTGAATACCATCATTAAGACAAGGACATCCATACTTAATCCATTGGCAAAAAATGCATCATATTCATAACATTACGTTATAAGTTCTTATGGTTAAAATATACAGCATTGCTGATTAAACATGGTTGAATTTTGAATTGGGAAGGAGACCTAAACTAAAAGCATACCTTTCTACGGTCTATGCCTACTAAAGTTGCCTACCATTGTTTTGAAACACTAAACAGATTTTCATACGTAATTTTTTTTTTAGAGAGGGGGGTTGGGGGGGGGGGGGGGGGGGGGCGGTAGGAATACCCTTTTCAGCAAAGATCCATGTACATGTATGTTGCCTATTTTTGCTAGCTACATCACTATGGGTAAGATCAGTTACTTTTAAATTTCAGGGACGACTTAGCCAGTATTTTCCATTGAGCTATGTGTGTTTTGGATTAATATCGATCATAGAAACCATCGTAAAAGGATATGTAACGCAGTCATGAAACAACTTCTCAACAGTAATATAACTGAACTCTCTCATTCCCAGAAATTAATATCAATCTGAAAAGATATGCATTCATTGTCCCAGTGCATGTGGGTTAGAGTGTAGTTATAATTATAATATAACACTGAGTGAAACAGTTGTATAAAATATTGTATTATTACGTGTACCACGCATCCACGCTGCTTGAATTTCCACCAACGCATTTTTTCTAAAGATACTTTAATATAAACAACAGTTGTCCACAATATTTCACTAGAGATGAATATCCCTGCTTGTCATTATCTCTGGTAAGACCAATTACTAGACCACGGTCCACCCTCCTTGGCAGCGCTTTTTGGTTGTATCTGTATACAACAGCACTGTTTTGTTATTTGCCCTAGATTATTATGATACTGCTGCGTGGATGTTTTGATTAATCAGGGCATGGACATCTATTTTATGCAATTTGTATTTATCTTGTTGCTACGTAAATAGCAACCTATAAGAGATGGGCATGCATCCATCCATCATGGTACAAATCAAAGTCTGAAAGGACAGATACCTGAAAAAGTAAATAAGAGCCATAGTGTACTAAATCATATATAGCGTGCATAAATGTATAGTGTGTATTGCCTTCATTCATGTGTATTGCAGCCTTGCAGGGATCCTGAGTGATGTTTATATTTTCTTCAACACTTGTTATTTTTGTGTGTTACAGGTGCTAGAATGCTGCGAACCTTTCAGCAAAAGGAGCTCGTAGTTGGTGTCATTCTAGGAGTACTTCTTCTCTGTCTTGTATCCTTCATATCAACTCCTCACAGAGGAGATATCGTGTCAAGTAAGTATGGTATAAATCCTAGGTATTCATAGGAAATATAGTGAGATACTTTGTATCTAGTACAACTGGGTTTGATGTAGAGCCACAAGTGGATCGAGGACAACAATCTAGGATTACTATGTCTGATATCAACTCCTCACAGTCCGGGGGGGGTCAGTGAACATACCAAGTGGGTACGCATCCGCATCAACAAAAAAAAACGTCGAAAATGGTCCAGATTTCACCACACGACGTCGTCGACGTCTTTCTGAAAAAGGGGTACTTTTAAGGGGGCATCGCACTTTAGAGTATCCATTACAGCATCGAGGTATCAACGTTTAGGGGTAGTAATTGTTGTATGTGTGACTTTTCAATAAACATGCAAAATGTTGGAAAAAATCTTCAATGTTTCCCTAGTTTAATTGTATATCCCATGCATATCTGTATGAATGTCACATGATTATGAATTAAGATCATTTAAAGCATTACTATATTACGCTATTTAGGGTGCATTATTGAGTGTTAGTAACGCCGTTTAGGGTAGGGTTTGTATGTGTTACGTCATTTAGGGGTATCAAAATAGTGTTCCGGTTATATATTCTGAGTTACATCATGATTTCTTTTAGAAAGTAGATTGTATATGCAGATTTACATTTCTGATCATAAAGCATAAATATATTCTGAGTTACAGAGCAATACAATTCCTAATAACTTCAAAATCATGGTTTTAGAGTAAATGGTTTTAGAGTGAAAAAATATACTGGTATAATCACATTTTTTTAACCATGATTTTGAAGTAATTAGGAATCGAATCGCTTTATATAACTCAATATTCATGATTTATGATCAGAAATGTAAATTTGCAAGAAAACCTACTTTCTAAAAAAACCATGAATAGAGGGCGCCCCCTAGAAAAAAATCACATAATGTGCCTTTAGGGACCGTTCATTATTTATGGTGGAGGGGGGGTTGGGTAAACTATAGGGGGGGGGGGGGTCATGTAACTTTCATATGTTGAAATAGGGGGGGGGGGTATGTAACTTTTAATTCTTGAACAGGGGGGGTTGTGTAAATTTGTTTAAACTATAAAGATTGGAGTGATTTTAGAGGCTATTTTGGAGTGTAAATGCCATATTTTTTCTGCGCTTCGCGTAGATTTTTTTAAAACCTATCGACTTCAAAAACTTTTACTATGAGACGACTTCTGGACAGCAAATCGATGATATGGTGGAAAAACATATAATCATCAACGGTCGAGACATTAGAGCAAGCGTGTGCAACCTGCGGCCCGCCGACCTCTAATCTGCGGCCCGCGAAGCAATCCTAGAATTCCCATTGATGCGGCCCGTTTTAACCGGAACTCCCTAGTTTTACACAAATGGCGGATTGATTTAGTGGTGTGCTCCCTTATAATTAGTAGGGTGACGCGCTGCGTTTAGTAAATATAACTCAAGGCGTGATTGCGTGATAAAATCCCTGGTTAAAATGGCGCTTGCAGCAGTAACAGCGAGTATAAAGAGGAAATTACACGAAGAGAAGCGGGTATTCCATGAGCAATGGACTTTCCCTCTTCCTATTACTCCTCCGGACGTGTTTTGGAATGTTTGACAATCACTGCGGCCCGTGAATAGATCTAAAAATCACAATGCGGCCCGTGTGGTAGAAAAGGTTGCACATGCTTGCATTAGAGCCACATGGTGTATAATGTTACAAATCCAATTTCATGATTTAAAAATGTGATTTATTGCATGCTTTTCACCTCATCTCTGCTTTGCACCAATGCTCACAAGTAGAACGTTTCACTGGATTATACGTTTCTGCTCAGAATGTTCTAACTTGTTCGGGTTATAAAGACTCACAAAACCACCCAAAATGTATAAAATATGAAAAAAAAATCCAACTCGCTACGCTCGCCATTACTAATTTCACACAATAAAAAGAAGGGGCATCATAACATTATTGGCCGTTCAGATAGGGCACAAACAAAATTTGCCAACGTATCCAAATCCATGAACAAAATTCTAAAGGTAAAGACATCTTAAGTATGTGACAAGTTGATTTTTTTTCGGGGAGCGGGGGGGGGGGGGGGGGGGGGGGGGGGGGGGGGGGGGGGGGGGGGGGGGTAAAAAGCTACTGGTTAGCAGGGGGGTCATGTAATTTTCAGTTTCAGCTGTAGGGGGGGTTTAGGTAATTTTAACATACGAGTCTCGAATTTGTCCCAACCCCCCTCCACCATAAATGATGAACGGTCCCTTAACTCCCCGGGCATGTTATTGGCAATCCAACTGTCAGGGGAGGATTTTTTTGTGTGGAAATCAGTCTCCACTGTGCCAACGGGTGAGCTTCACAAAACTGAAGTAATTTTTTTCGCAAGTTGATACCCCACCAGAACGTGACATGAGATACACCGGGCAATTGCATGGTACTGCAAGATAGCACTGTATCATACGTGTGAATGATCCACTCTACACGGATTCTCAAAGAAGAAAAAGTTACCCTTTAAGCAGGATTATAGCTCGATGAATCATACTCATAGTCATAGCAAGGATATAGGTCCTCAAGACAGAGTTTAGACTGGAAAAATGTATGAAGTAATTGTGGATTCAGTTTTATTAGTAAATTTGTCTTATATAGGCCTAACCATTTTTGCTATTTTTACATACAAATATGGCTATGACTATAGGCCAAGCAACCCTATAGCGCGGATTCAGGTTGAAAAGGACACCCTTTTTCTCTCAAATTGTTGATTTTGATAAAAACGCACCATTATTCCACGTTTTCTTTCACATGGATGATTACAACATTACACCTGACCACCCCCCCTCCCCCCCTAGATGGAATAAATGGATCTTGAGGTTTTTAATCAAATCAGACAGAGGCAACTCTTGTTTGTTAGGGTTCTATTTATTTGCGTTTACGCCACAAGTTTTATTCATAAGTTGAGTACAGTTTGCTTTATTTCGGTACTTGAACCCCTTGATCCCTATACTTCCTTGCCACTCAAAAAACAATAGATGACAAAATACACCCTGCAGGTGTTCTGTCAATCAGTACTCTAGTTTTCTAGTGCCTCTGGAGTGCAACCCCATTTTAAGAACTATAGTTTCTATAACAATGATCTAATCAAGTTTCTATAACAATTATCTTATCAACAACTACAGTTTCTATAACAATTATCTTATTAACCTTGTCTTTTCGCCCAGTAGAAATGGTCAAATAATGTTAATTATCACTACGTTTTCTAATGGCAAAACCTGCAACAACAAGGTTTGGTCACATTAATAACCACTTACTTGCCCAGTAGAAACAGCAAGGGCGTAACTAGAGGGGGAAGGTTGCCCCCCCCCCTGCCAGAATGCTTGCCCCTCCACCCCCTCAGACTCCCCCCTGTTCAAGCTTTTAAACCATCTATACTTAAATCAAGAATATATCAGTAGGCCTATAATATGCTCAACTTCTTTCGTGCATGGATAAAAAACAAAATATTTATTGGAAATGAAGAGGTGGCTTTTCGATAAAATCTTGGTCAAAACTATACACCAGATCGCGCCAAATGAGTTTGAAACATTTTGCTGGATCCGCGCCTGGGATGAGGACTCCCTTTGGTTAGTGGTGTATTCATCTAAGCCAAAATTCACCATAAAATGAAGATTGTGTGTGTTTTCTCCTCAATTTGACCCCTAAACAAGTTTTTCAACATAATTTTGAAAAAGTACACTTTTTCTGGAAAATAGTCAATTTTGATTCTTTGAAACTTGTTACGTGCGGAATGCACCCCATCTAAAAATTTCCCTTTATTACATGTTATTATGGTCACCCAGGCTTACTGTTATTTGTAAGTTATCTCCCCAGATTTCAATAAATTCGCCTCTAAAAATATCATCTTTGGTAGGTTTTTTTACCTATGACTTAATATTTTATAGATAAATAAATCCCTGCATTCAACTTGCATATTACTATTCTTAGAGCCATGCCATATCCCAATATTCTTAATAGTCAGTGCATGACTGCACTTATTATACACAACCTACAAACCAATGTCACCATGCAGGTATTTGTTGCCAACCATTGATATAAATAATAGAGGTATTGATGCAAATCCAAAGGATTTAGTACTATGATGATTCTTATCATAACCATTGTGGTATAATGCACAAATAAGCACCATAAACTGGAATTCTTTAATAATAAAAACTGTATTCGTGTGTGTATAAAGTATACCGGTTTAACCATTTTAAATGGTCAATAACCTTGACATTTAAAATAGGAAGTTTTTACCACGATAATGATGCATGGAATAGTTTAGAATTCTTCGAATTCAATTAATACATTTGATAAATAAATAAATCTATTTTGATAAATGAATAAAAATTAGTATGAGTATAGACCCACTGGAATAAATGAATAAATAAATAAATTAATGAAAATTGATAATAATCTTCTTTAAAATCTGGTCTGCAAACATGCATCAAAACTTTCTTAACAATAAAAAAGTTCTATGACAAAACAGATGTGTGTTTTTGTTTTTGTTTTTTCAATTAAACATTGAGTCAACAGTATTGATTTTGGTAAAATGGTACTTTTTGACTTCAGAAATTGCGTATCTCAGAGGGTACTTACTACTTTAGAATTGCTGGTGCATACTCCTCTACTACTGTTTTTAAAAAAGTTAAAATGTTTACGCTACATTAATTTTTCGCGCTTCAAGCAGCTACCGCGAAAATAAAAACACACAAAGATATATATTTTGTGTATAAGTCTATGTAATGAACTTTCACATCTCAAATTTAAACAAAACAAGCGAAATGGATGACAATGTAAGCACAAAATTTTAAGCGCGCACAAATTACCACTTTCACAGTATACCAAAATCAAATAGAGACACCCCCGCCAGTCCAAAGAGAGAATGGATGAGTCACATTTTTCAGACCCAAATAAAATAAAGTCATTAAAATATGTAGCCATTTAATAATCCATTATCAAAATAACTGAAAATCAGATATGTTAGGCCTTCACACACCTTGGTATGTTTATGGTATAATTGTGAAGAAATATGTTTCCAAAGATATACAATAAACATTCTTGACCACACACAGTCTTACATGTATACAGGGTGAACCAGGCCCGTAACTAGGGGGGCGGGTGGGGCGGACGCCCCACCCCCAAAAAAAAAATCTGAAAAAAATCCTTTTTTTGTACCATTGTACCTTTTTTTGTACCAATGTACCTTTTTTTTTGGTACCAATGTACTTTTTTTGGTACCAATGTCCTTTTTTTTTGGTAATGTACCTTTTTTGGTGAAAACACCCCCACCCACCCCAATTTCCCTAAAAATGGCCAATTTTCCGAAAAACGGCCCATTTCTCATTGTGTAAAGCGTTTTTTCGGGCCGTTTTGGACTGAAACATGTCCTAACCCCTCCCCCCCCCCCCCCCCCCCACCGCTCTCAAATTGTCTGAGATGACTAAAAACAATTTGGGGGCAACCTTTTACGATTTTTTTTTGGTACCAATGTACCTTTTCCGGAAAATACGCCCCCCCCCCCCCCCCACCCTAAAAAATTCCTGCTTACGAGCCTGGGGTGAACTCGTCAAAATTGTACAGCCGGAAGGTTGTCGAATTTTTCCTGGCAGTTTAAATTTTGGTTTGGCAGACTACTTATAAAGCAGTGACAGTAACTGTCACTGTATAAAGACAGCTCATATTTTGACCTATACAAGGACTTGCATAATTCCCTGTCTACAAATTGGTATCTAATTCTATATGTTCATTCATCCCACACTTTACAAAGTATTCATAAGAGGATCAAAAGCTATTCAGACCGATAGTATTTATATTTCATTCATTTATTCATAAATATTTCTAGCTGCGTTCACACCTGGCTTTTAACTTGAGTTAAATATTTTATGACCTGTGATAAAATACCTGAAATATATACACTAACTCTGATTGTCCACACGCAACCTTTATAACCAATTAATTTATCACGACCAATGTAACCCGTTGAATTTAACACAATCGCTGCCCCTGCCACATGTTCTAATAATTTTGTAAACAAACTAGTCAAACCAGTCAAAACACTTTTCGGTCTGTAATGGTCGAGATGGGACTTTACCTCTGACTTTTTTGTGATAAGGTTATGTTAAAGGTAGATGTTCTGATTTTTAACTTGAAGTTTTCTATTCGACATGAAAGGTCATCCTCAAAAAAGTCGTATTCCAAGTTTGAGTATTTTAGACGCACACGATGCCGTGAAATGTGACCATTGAGTTGTACACAAACTATATTGGTGGTTACCACTTTTCGCGGTAATTCGATGTTATTTCACCGATTTCTTCGTAATCATACTGATTTGGACTGTCAAATTTCAGTATGTTAATCAGAAAAATATGATCTTTCATATGATATGAAAATCTCCATATGTTTGAGAAAAATCTGTGTTATGAAAATGTGATCGGGTCATCTACCTTTAAGTTAACACGTCTCTTGTCCACACAGGCACTTACTCGACCATTATCACAAATTTAACTCGACTTTTAGCTCGAGTTAAACAGCCAGGTCTGAACGTGCCTTCTATGGACCAGCTTCAGGCTTAAGCTAGGGGTCATACAGTGTGTTCTCATGGCCAATACAAAAAAGTGGACATGTCCAGTCAGTCCTAAACATTCATTACAAAATTTGCATATTTTGGTCAAATTGGTACTAATTATCCATTTTGCTATTAAGTCCCCATTATACATTTGATCTGTTTCTGTGGTAAATGCAACTGTATGAAATAACCCTTATTTTGTCCAAACTTTAAGAGCATGTCATCCTCGGTATAT
>CM069446.1:21057608-21177982 GCA_035610835.1 Ophiura sarsii
TTATTGACTGCCATTTAAAGCAATACATTGCAGTAATATTGTATCCAAATTTGGTACATTTTCATGCACAGAATTTTATTTGGTGATCTGTTAAAATTGTATAAGTTTCTTTTTTATATAAGTTTCTTTTTTGGCTCAGTGTATATCAAGATTACAATCAAGAAGGGCTGAAACTGGAGCTGGACATCTATCAAAACAAATAGCCTAAATGGTTAACTGGAAATAAAATACATCAATCTAAAGTAAATTACCAGTAATTATTAAATGAATAAATGACAATAATTCAATAGTAGGCCTAAATGTTGGTGTAATTTTATTTTGATAATTAAATAATAAATGTTATTATATAGACACATTTTAAAACCATATCCATTGTTTAACACATTTAGGTTAGAATTTTCATTCATTTAAAAAAACATATAATTTATAAATAGCAAATTGTTCACTACAGTTCAGAAAAATTAAAGCCCTCCAAATATCGGTCCAAAGATAATCATAATATTATTAAATCACAGATCTGAGATTAAAATGTTCTACATTTCATCACTTGCATAGGCCTATGAAATCTGGCTATATCATAATATGATTTTTTTAAACAAGTTTTAATTAACCACTCTCGCGCCACTTAGGATGCCTTGATGCGCGCCGTGATTCGCCACAAGTGGCGAGCGCGCCACCATTTGAGAATGCCTGTTGTAGACCTAGTCAATACAATTATTGTGCTCAGTGGCTATTGGCCAGTGTGTGCATGATGTCATCGGGGTATCATGTTGCATTGTGGTCTAGTGCCGGATTCTCGGTACACATTTGTCCAAAACTGGAGGGCCACTCTTTTGACTCGGCTAGGATGGCTGACTCAGTGTTTCTATATTCTATCTTAGTATAGTATTTCCCTGGATAGTGATAGTGGCCCTACGAGGAGGGCTAGAGAAAAGTGGGTGAACATGTCTAAAATTAATTAAAGGTCAACAGTCATTAGAGTTCATCAAGGTCAACAAGGGGTAAAATCGTGCAATGAACACATGGGGAACATGTCAACAAATAATAAGAGGTCATCCAGAGGTAATCCGAGGTCAACGGTCATTAGAGCTCATCAAAGGTCAACAAGGGGTTAAATCGTGCAATGAACACCAGGGGAACATGTCAAAAAATTATTGGAGGTCATCAGATGTCAAAGGTCATCCAGGGGTCAAATCGTAAAAGTTGCCCGATTGACGTCAAACTTGGAGAAAAGAAACATGAACACCGAGAAACATGACCTCTATGTGACCTTTGACTTCATTTAGTTGACCTCCCAGCCAGGGGGATTCGCAAGTCGTGACTTGCAGTATTTTTCATTTCATTTCAAATTACATCATGTTAATACAAAAATTATTATAGCGAATTGATCATTTACTAGGTATAGATTTAACCAACGTAACAGATAATTGAAAATCAGTTTGCCTCAAAACATCTAATACAAATTGTCAAGTTATGGGTAATTCAAGTTTTGGTTTTGTTAAGAGATCAATGGAGTAAATGAAATTAGATACCTCTAAGTGTAGTTTCACTCTTTATTTTTGCATTGTGTCTCATTAACTCATGTTGGGTCACCTTTACTTCAAAACAAAATAATTGTGTTTGGTAACTAGTCCAAGCATTTACTTACTACGAGGGTCATTCAATAAGTTCTACCTCCTACCTCATAACTTTGCTATTATGTAAGCAAGTCTAATGCAATATTACACAATTGGAGCATGAAATCCCAGCTACGAATTCATAGTAAATCAGTTTGAGTAGTGGTTGTACTTTTCCATAAATGCAGTGAAAACCAAACGTCCATTTACTGTGACGGAAAGGGCTAAAAGACAGCCAAATGTCTCTAGAAGTGATATTCATTTGGCCAATTTTAATAGACAAAACTGTCCCTATCGGTTAATTAAAACCATTCTAAATTACAAATGTATCTTAAACAGACTATAAACAATAAAAGTGACTGATTTCTTGGGGAGAAATGCCCTCTAATTAGCCAGAACCAGACCAGGACAGCCATTGATTTTAACCCTACCCTAAGAGAACCGCTGCAAAAGTCATATTTGCTTTTCATAAGAACTGAGGGATCTTCAATATACAGGACTAATGGATAGATTTCAAGTCTCTCAAAGAGAAAATTTTCTATCACTGACTACCTGATTGACTATTCTAAAGGTAGTATATAAGGAAATCTCATATAGTGACCGTCAAGTTAAGATTTAACACTCGAGGCATCATTGTGGCTTGACTTGTAACAACGACAATTTGACCGAATAGCAGTATTCCAGTTTGCTAAAGACAAAGCATTACATTCTAGTTGATATTATACTATTTTTAAGCCTACAAAGGTTAATATTGCCTTCGATCTGATTTATACATGATAATACAGTATTATATTCAGAAAACATCCATTGTTTTCTATTTTTAGTATTTAAATAGGGCTGTTATTTATCTAATCATGTAATACGGCGAGAAAACAAAAAAACATGTATTTATCTTTAGGGTAATTTTCCGTGTCCGATGTCCCAAAATCTCTCTCTGGCTTTGATCTCATCATAACAAAAGTAAAACAGGTATCAATTGTCATTTACTATAAATGTGAAGCTAAATGTCATTAGGCTGACATTCATATTAGCGATGTTATGAGTTAGGAGGTAGAACTTATTGAATGACCCACGTAGTAATTACTCGTTTTGATTTATAAAGATCTTTAAAAAAAAGGCTAGTAAAATCTTTATTCTGCCCGTTATCAGTAACCACAAGTATACTACTTTTTGGGATTTTCTCACCATTATACTTGCCACAAATTAACAATAACTAATCATTCAATATTTAAAGAATTCATTTGACAAATTATTTGCCAACATTTTTATCACCCCTTTAATTGTCTAAACACATTTCTTTATTATCTACCTTGATTTATTCCAGGAATGTATGCGAGAGTTTGGTTCATGTTTTATGGCTCATCCAAAGATCAGATTCCGTGCACCTCTAAACATTTTGTTTCCGTACATCAACCAAACCCATGGTGTATTCAACGTGATTGAACCAGGACTATCACTATTTAACTCAACGCATGACAGTATGTTAGAGTACTTCCGTGTTGGAAAGGAAGTTGTGGAGTCCGCTCCACATGCCCCGATATTATCAGCTGACGGATTCCTCGTCATCATGAACTCATCGGCCCTATCACATTCGCTGCCAAAATAAGAACTTGTGCTATGAAGCGAGATTGCATCAGCCCGCGGGCTCGGCATGGAAGGGCGGCACAAAAACTAGAAACAAGGAAGATCAGAGAACTATCAGGCATCGATTTGATATGTCGGCAATATCGACAGAACTCTTCAAGGCCTACGGGTCAACATGGGCGGCGCCCAATAACACCGAAGTGGCCCAGAAATTTAAAAGAACTTTCACCAAAATTGAAGAAGGTGAATTTGGTTTAGAACTGATGTGGTCGTTTCAGTGTCATCCTCTCAAAGCCGAATTTGACCCTTCAAAGATCGTCAGGTAAAGTTTGTTGTCATAGCGATAGTGTACATTTATTATATTTTTATTTATCCATGTCTACATTGTTTATGTACAGTTGTGTCTTCATGTGAACATGTACAAGTAAAACCTTATGGATACAAGTATATGTGTGCATGAACTATACAATTTGCATTTGTTCATATGTGTATTATGTGCATGTAAATGTACAGTTGGAACTTGTACATAGTGAAAATTTACATGTGTACATGTATCTGTACAATTTACATAATTATGTACGTGTGTACAGTACAGTTACCATGTGTTTACAGAATAAACATATTGTATATGTTTAGATTTGTAAGGCTATATTAAAAAATATTTTATCTCAAAGTTCCCACGCGCGTTAGTTAATTGATGCCCGTTAGATTTTTCCAAAATCCCAAAGTTTCACCAATTTTTCAGATTTTCATTGATCACATCATTTTAATTACAAAAAAGCACTTTTACAAGGATTTCAATATTTTATATTTATAAAAAAACTTTTAAAAAACGCATTCCGCATTAGGTTTTGAAAACTGAAGAGCTTTGAGACAAAAGATTTTTTTAATATAGCCTTAAGCAAAGAAATTAATAATTTATTTAACGTATGTGTTTTACATGTATAATAAGTGTTTATAACCATAATTATATTTAATTTGCACCAGATGTATTTTCATGAAAAGAATTGAACAGTATTTATAATAAAAACAGCCCATTTGTTCTTTGGTCCTATGTTATGTAGTTATAGTTATAGAGCACAGTGTTATCACAAGCAACTCATGATAGATCAAGTAGGTAATGTTCATCATTAAAACATAATTGGCCCATTTCTACTGGGCAAAAAAGGCCATTCTGTACCATTATTTACTGCTAAATTTCCTAGTAGAAACATGCTCTGATATACCTCCTAAAACTTTTTGGGGCGAAATATTAATGAAGCCTCATATTTCAAAATCAGTATTTAAAACTTTTTTTTTGATATAGGGTGTGCTTTGTAGAAACCACATAGTATTAATAGTATTCAACAAAATCAAGTGACATAAATTTGAAGTAAAATGAAAGTGAGCCATTCTTTCTACGCATAATAAATGTGTACTGTCACAGCAAAAGGGTGCAGGTGTCGGTAAAATACATTTTGAGATACCAAAGAAAATAAATACAATATTACAGTTATTTTTTCCCATAAAATCAGAAAGTAGTTTCCAATCTTAACCACATAGGTGTCATTCTAAAGGATTCAAAATGCTCCTTTTGTTGGTATTAAGATCTCGACTTTTTCTTTGAGAGACAACTGCACCCTTTTGCCGTGACTGTACATATTACCTTTTCCAACTCAACATAGGATTGGATGAAGTGATTATGAAGTAATGAGCATTACTGTCAAAATTAGTATTACCATGGAAGTAACATGGTATTACTGATACGTGATCAGATGTAGTCAACAAGACAGAAATGAAGATGAACAATGACATACCTCAGAATATTGAATAAGGATTTACATTACATTTATATCATGGGAATAAGAAAGACTGAAAGAGTCTTGTCATATTTGTACTTGTAGTGACCTTTAGAGGTCTGGAATCGAGGCTAGGATTATTTATAATTGACCATAACACTAAGGCCAAAAAAGAAGAAGTTTGTCTCAAATGTTCCGCGCGCATTCTCGAAACCGCCCGCGTTAGCTCTTTTTTTATAGTGGTTTTTTTTCTTCGGGGAGGGGTCAATTTTTTTTTTTTTTTCTTCTTCAATTTTTCTCAAAAAAATCTAGCAAAATACAACTTTTTGGTCAAACAAATGACGATCAGGTCTAAATTGAAAAGAACAACAACAACAAAATCCGCAGACCGCATTGTCATTTGAGACAAACCTTCTTTTTTTTGGCCTAAACCAATAAAATTGATGATCGATTTGAAATGTATTTACAAAGTTATTTTTATGAAAAAAGGTATGATTTACCTTTTTTTAAACGTCCGTTGTCAAAGCTCAATGCAGCAAAATGTTGTTTGATGAACTGTTATACTTAGAAAATAAAAGATGAACATTTTCATTTCATTGCCAACAAATGCCCTGGTGGTAATGGATGGACACGTACATATTTGAGTTGCAATGAAGAACATATGAATATTGAGTTATTTATGTCATGATGTATTTATTATAAGTTAAAGGTAGATGACCCGATCACATTTTCGTAACACAGAATTACTTCAAACATACGGAGAGTTTCATATCATATGAAAGCTCGTATTTTTCTCATCATCATACTGAAATTTGACGGCCTAAATCGGTATAATTACGGAGAAATCGATGAAATAACGTCGAATTACCGCGAATGGTGGTAACCACCGATATAGTTTGTGTACTACTCAATGGGTACAGTTCACAGCATCTCGTGCGTCTAAAATAAGAACCATTAGAGCTATGCAACTCAAACTTTGGAACACGACTTTTTTAAGGATGACCTTTCATGTAAAATAGAAAACTTTAAGTTGAAAATTGGAATATGATCGGGTCATCTACCTTTAAGGGACATCTTGGTACCAAATTCAATCTTATATTACATTCCTAACCAAAGTTACGGATTATTAAAAATCACTTTGTCTCAAAACATCAAATACAAATTGTCAAGTTATGTACATTTAAGTTCTGGTTTTGTTAACAAATCAATGGAGAAAATTAAAATGAAATTTCTCAAAATGTAACTCTTTTTTTTCATAAATTTGAGTCTTTTGTTGGATACAAGTTGTATAAAAACTCAGAAATAAGATTTTTTATGAATTTAACTTATTATGTATGACCTTGTCCCACATTTGTGCTCTTAAAATCAAATTAGGTACTTCCATATTGTGACTCATTTACTCATGCTGGGTTACATTATGTCCTGAATACAGAATAAATAATTTATTCTGCATTAAGTTATATCAATTATTGATTGTACCTGATCCGTCCGGCCTGGTCACAGGCAACAAAGAATTAGCAGGACCCAATCACAAGTCATCTCTTAGATGATTTCCGTATTAAACCAGTCCTACCGCTCAAGAATATGCAATAAGCTTTTATTAAGTTGTGACGTAGTATAAAATTGTTCCATTTTATGATGTCATAGGTTCCCAAACAACATACGTTGCCCTAAAGAGTGCTACGTGTAAACAAACATTTTACAGCAGATATTTTTATGCTTCCTTTATTTAGGGTAATTTGCTTTGGTGACTAGCACTGCTTTTCAAGCAGTCCCTCATTTCGATACATTGTTAAGATGGGATTCTAAGCAGAGTTAAAAATGCTTTGAAATTAGGGTTATGGTTATGAATGAGGTTAAAAAGTCTGATATACAAAAAAATCTAGTCATCATGAAATTACTTCATATTTATAACACAAACTTTATTAACCTATTCAAAGATCCAATGTTGATATTATTAAAATCGTTAAATGAAATAATCCTTTGGATGTGATATACTAACTGAAAGACTGTACTACTTTAAGCATCCTTCTTTCAAGAAAATATTGTGAAATATTAATATACTTAAAAATAAATATGTTTCAAATTGTTTTAAAAATATAAACACAACACCAAAAGTAAGCCCCCCCCTAAACAATTCATCATAACATCGTAAGATAAAACATTTTACCAATAAAACTTAGTAAGAAATAATCCTATGACTGTTTCCTAAGTGGTGTTTGAAAATGAAAGATGTCCATGACTTCATGGCTGAATAAGCTCAAAAATACAAAAATAAGACAAAAACTGCCCTTCTCAAAAGTCACAACTCACTATGCTAATATCTGAGCCAAGAGTGGGATTTACATGGCTGAATGATCATGAATTGATTACACATATACAGTAAATTTTGCTCAGCTACGGGTACTTTTCCATTAGTGAGAAGCAATTCATACACTTTTGTGATTTTTGAGAAGGGCAGTTTTTGTCTTCCATTTGAGCTCATTCAGCCATGAAGTAATGGAAATCTTTCATTTTCAAACATCACTTAGGAAACAGACTCAAACAGTCATAGGATTATTTCTAACTAAGTTTTATTAGTAAAATGTTTTATCTTACGATGTTATGACGAATTGTTTAGGGGGGACTTACTTTTGGTGTTGTGTTTATATGAGCCACCGTCTTATAGACTTGTAACCTATGACCAGCTTACGAGATGTGGATAGCAATGATAGAGGCATGGTTTGTGTAACTTATTGCAGGTTTTCATTGAAGTATAGTCATATTTAAAGTTTATGCAATGATTTCTATTGAATTTGGTTTCTCTAGTACATGTCACAGACATCTCAAATATTGCCTGGGGGTAAATATTATATTATAAAAGAAATAATCCTTTCACCAAAGACCGCATTATTTACAAAGATTTGTATAATAAGGCAAATGTTAGGGTCTTAATACATGGGAATAGGAATTGTGTGTTTATATTGCATTGTGTGTACATTAAAGGTGCATGTTAACACTTTCCACATGGCTATTACTAGTTTTACCATATATACAAAACAGATCTTTCAGAAACCTTTTCCAAATTTCAAAGTCTATCTCAAGGATTACTGAACCAATACAAGGCACATTTGTACTTATTTTAATGCATTTCTCATGATGATTCCAAATATGGTGATGAAATGGAATGATTTTGACATTTTTGAAATATTTTGTAAAATTTTGGAACTGTCGTCTGCAGACGACTGCCGCATGGAAAGTGTTAATAAAGACCTCACTAAAAGTAACCAACCCATTGCATCTACCATTCTAAAAATGCAATACAGGGTGAGTCAGAAAGAACGGGCTTTTTTTTTGTTGGCGAAAGCGCCACAGAAATATTAAGCTTGCATATTCAAAACCAAATATAGTGTTACAAAGAACACATATTTGGCTTTCACTCAAAAAAGAAATTTTGAATTTGAACATTGCGTCATAAAGTTACAACCATTTGAGTAGAACCAGGTATTTTAAAGCCAATCCACGGAATGGCAATAACCGATAGTATTGTTGGTTGCCTGATTCAGAGATGCTGATCAATGAAACTCGTGAAAAAACTGAAAAGGCACATGAATGTTGGATACAATATTTTCAAATGACTGGAAATAAATAGATCTGTGTAAGTATGAGTAATAAAAAGCCTGAAATCAAGAAGGAAAAGTAAAAGGAGGAATATCTACTGAATCAGGAGGTAAACCCAATTAGAATACTTTTAGGAATGGCTTGATAATTCGACCATTCCATGGATTTGCTTCAGATTTTTGGGGCTTTACTCAAATTAGTGTAACATGATAACGAAATGATCGATTTTTTAAATTCTTCTTTCGAATGAAAGCCAAATTGTCGGTCTTGAAAGTGCTACCCTTGATTTGGAATATGCATGCCTACATCTTTTGTGACGCTTTTGTGAAAAAAGTGCCTGTTCTTTCTGACTCACCCTGTATGCGTGGACAATATTGTTAACATAAAAGGGTCATTCAATAAGTTCTACCTCCTAGTAGAGAAATAGCTTGATGATTTTCCTGACCTGGTCCAGCCTATACAGAGGGCATATGTGACCCGTCACATCAAAATGGACATGTTGGAGGCCGAGTCAAATCTGAGTTATTGGTATGACTTGAAAGAGCACATTCTAAGCTTTGAAATGACACCATGTTGGAGGTAATCAGACTTGTAACCACAAGATATGATTTGAAGAAGCATATTTTTTTCAATTATTTTCTTTATATTTCACCAAATATATTGGCCTCTATCTCAAAACTGTGTTTGCCGACAACATGTCCTTTTTAACGCGACTGGTCACATATTTTGTCCAATAAATAAGTCATTTTTTATTGTTTACAGTCTGTTTAAAATAGATCTGAAATATTTTTAAGACTTTATTTAACCAATTACTATTAGTATGTCTTATCTCTTTCGGATTGAGTGAAACAATAAGTGCAATGTGCTGTGCATTACGCACTGCATTATTGAACGTCAAGTGCCCTTGCACTATACTGCCCCCCCCCCCCCCCCCCCCATGACAAAAACAGTATAACAGTTTTGTCAACATTGAGTTATTACCATTAGTAGGTCTAGGGTTAATTGCGGGTGTGTGACCCCCTGGCCGAGTGATCTAAGACACTGTCATCCATGCTGGAGGACCCAGGATTGAATCTCGTCGTCGGCAAGTTCGGGTTTCCCCGCTAAATTTCGCCCCTTCTCCACCCCCGGATATTTTTTTCAACATTTCCATCCCAAAAGTGTTAAGGTTATTATACACTTTTTTCTAGCATTACCATAATCTTTACAGCCCTGAACACCATGAAATCCTATTTGAAATCTATGCTTGCAGCACGTATCGCCTCAGTCTATCTCGCCAGGCGCTGACGGCGGGTGATAAATGCACACAGAATTGTTTATTGTGGGCGCGTGACCCCCTGGCCGAGTGGACGAAGACTCTGTCATCCATGCTGTCATCGGCAAGTCCGGTCCCACCCCCCCTAATATTTGCTCATTTCCCCTACCCCCGGATATTTTGTTCAACATTTCCATCCCAAAAGTGTTCAGTTTATGACTTGTTCAATTATGTTTTAAAGTAACCTATTGGTAGTCTTCGTTTATATAAAGGCAATCTTCTTTAGGACATTATTTATTATGATTAGTATTTAGTATTTATTCAATGATCTTCTTTTAAAGTGGTTATGTATTCATGTAGTGTATACTTACAGTAAACATATATTAAGCAAAAGTAATTTATTGTTGTGGGTGGGTATGCAGTAGCCTATATACACTGAGCCAAAAAAGAAACTTATAAAAAAAAAGAAACTTATAAAATTTAACAGATCACCAAATAAAATTCTGTGAATGAAAATGTACCAAATTTAGATACAATATTACTGCAAATGGCAGTAATATTGTGTCCAAATTTGGTACATTTTCATGCACAGAATTTTATTTGGTGATCTGTTAAATTTTTATAAGTTTCTTTTTTTTATAAGTTTCTTTTTTGGCTCAGTGTACATGGTGAGTACAAAAACCGTACTCAACTTTGTGATTTTATTCTGAAATCTGTGCAAACATTTCTCAGATTATATATTCTGGTAGAGAGGCTGTCTCATTAGCTTTCAAAAGAATTTTAGTTGGTTAACAGTTTGTTTTTATTCACCCTGTATATAATAATGTGAATGGTGAGTTATGGTTCAAAACAAGGTGGTTTATAAGAATATTATTCATCGTTGACATAACATGTAAGGTAAATAATAACTGATAACTTTGGAAATAAAGAAGAAAAGGGTCTACTTTTTTATAATAAAGTGAAATACCAGCACCTTATTTTGGGATTTGTTGAGTAAGAAGTCTTTTTAATTAAAATTTGCATGGTGTTCCTTTAACCAACCATGCATATTTGCAGACATGTCAATTACTTTGTCCCTGTTTTTTACTTTGGAAACATAGAAATAAGGACAAGCCCTATTTCGGAAAATTCTAGTAATGTCGAATTAAGTAGTACAAACAATTGATTGTATTACAATGAAAAAGTTCCCTCCAATAATATATTATTTGCTTACTTGAGCTGACATTTGATTACCAAACTATATCAAAGTGTCCATCATGATCATTTTCCAAGTTGTGCAGAGTCCAGTTTCATTAACTTTGAGTAGCCTCTGGACCCTGAGTCTGGGGTGTCCCTTTTTCTGACTTTCCAGGATTGGCAGTTCTGATTTTGGCTCATGCAGAATTTCAGGTTCTTAGAACTAATCTATTTTGGTCCGATGACTGAAGACTCTTTATGATAGCAAAGAGTTGATACTTTTCATAACTTGTATTGGGGTTTTCCCTTGATCAGAAACTGTATACATGTAAGTGGATTTGTTTAAGATGAGATATTTTCATGAATTTCAACAACTACATCAAAGACAGTATTCAATTTGTTAATTTCTCAAAGTTGAGAAATGTGATGCGGTCAAGCATAATAATGAGTCGGATGTAGGAAATATTGATTTTGAGTTATAGGTAAAAAGAAGTGACAATTCTTATATTTTACTTTATTTTCTCAGTTGTAAATTGTTTATAACTTAAAGACAAGAAGTTTGTTTTTAGTGTGGTTTGGACCATACTGTTGCTATTTTTCACCTGCTTTTAAATGATTCTAAAAATAAATATCAAAATTTAAAACGGCCGACATGTGACTCATTTCGCTTAATCATGTAACAAATAAAAGCCTAAAACCATAAAAAGCCTCCCACGGTTGTAGGCCTACTTGAGTAAACTAGACAATATTATAATTTATGGTAATTGTTAAATCAAATATATTTCTTATACAAAATTGGACAATAATATTGTTTATAATATAGAAATTAAAATTATACTCTTTTATTAGTACTCTTTACTTATATTGTTTTACTATTGTAAAT
Organism: Ophiura sarsii; assembly: GCA_035610835.1. NCBI lineage: Eukaryota > Metazoa > Echinodermata > Ophiuroidea > Amphilepidida > Ophiuridae > Ophiura > Ophiura sarsii. The sequence goes on from CM069446.1 coordinate 21,069,501, forward strand.
ATATTTATTGTTGATGAGCTGTCTAGAAATAAATCTCTACTGGCATTGACAACAACAAGATATTTCATTTTGGTCTCTTGTGTAAATTATTTCCGTAGTGCATACACAGCTATTTTCTTTTGCCCGGCAGTATGGTTATTCGGTTGCCAATACCTACTGTACGGTTTGTATGCTTATATCAGTATGGGAAGTATATGGTACCTGTCCGGTACAACAAAGGTAGGCGCACAGTAGCAGCTACTTTGGCGGTACTTCACTGGTACTTTAACAGTACCCATACAGGTACTAGGCATACATGAACTGGTTGCGGAGGATATCATGATGCCAGGCATAAGAAGAAGATGGCTGTGTATGTTTCACCATTTTGTGCTGCACCAAAAATGATTGGAAATTATTTATTTTAAAGGCCTATATGTTGTTTTGGAACCTTAACAAAATATTGTGCTTTCACGCGGTTGCCTTATGACTGCGATTAATAGCTTATGGGCCCATAGGATACTACAAAATGTAAAGATGGCGGAGTAATTCTGTTATACCCTTCACAGGGGTATTCATAGTGCGTGATTTTTAAGAACGACGCATACTACCGATGTTGGTGTGTAGGGTATAACAGAATTATGCCCATATGGCCACCAAATGACATAACGCACCAATGATAATTAGTGGCATTTGACAGAATGTTGAGTGATAGAAACATTTAAACTTGGTAAAGAAAGGCAGAGAACACAACTGTGCAGCCCGGTCTATTGCCATATGGTCTATCCCATTTGGTCTAATGCCATAAGGTCTAATCCAAATTGGTCTAAACCCATATAGTCTAATACCAATTTGTCTAATACCCAATAGGTCTAATAGTCAGTGGCAGCACCACAGGGGGGGCATGGGGGGCATTTGCCCCCCAGATAAAAGAATCTTGCCCCCAGTTCGCCCCCAAGATTTTTAAATTTTACTAAAATAAGAAAAAAAGTAGACAATTTAAGCATGTAACAGCTAAATTTTGCGCGCAAGCGTGCATTTTCATACCAAATTAGTTAATATTAGACCAAATTTGACCATTTAAGCGTAAAAGGGCACAACAAAATTGCGCTTCACGCGCATCAATTTTAGTCATGCCCCCCCTAAAAAAATCTTGCCCCCCAAAAAAATTATGAGGCTGGTGCCGCCACTGCTAATAGTAATATCCAATAGGTCTAATACCCATTTGGTCTAATAGGCATTTTATCTAAACCCATTTTGTCTAACCCCATATGGTCTAAACCAAGATGGTATGATAACCGTTTGGTATAATATCCAATTGGTCTAATATCCATTTGGTCTAATGTCCAATTGGTCTAATACCCATTTGGTCTAATATAATGTTAAAAACAAGGTGTTACCCATGATTTTCTTTTTCTTTTTTGCTATTTTATGAGTTGCTTTCATAGTTCACTCATATTATTAAGTTCAATTTACACGGACATGCGGTTGCATTGTTTATAGTCGCCCATACACTGTCACCAAAAAGTCTTGTTGGCTCACTTTTATTTCTCGCCCAACCCCCAATATGAAATAATACTAATAACAAGTACCTTATATCTACTAGTAGCTACTAGTCCTAGCTTGCTAGGCTACTATAGAAGTCAAACTCAAAAGTGTTGGTTATACCCAAATTAAAATACATGCATTCTTATAATATGACACCAGACCCTGAATATCTTTTCAAATTCAAGGTCTATACCTGTGGGGTCTACATTTCTGTAGCTGTAACAACATCCTAGCAGTACATCACTGGGGAACCACATAACAATCAGCTCTGTCACATGAAATTCTGAAACAAATCAAAATCCATTCTTACATTGTGAAACCAACAGGGATTCAAAATTTACGGAGATTCATGTCCACCGTCGTCTGACCGTCCGTTGGTGAATATATCATAGCGCCATCTATCACAAAAGTTCATTCTAAATTATAATGTAGTATCGCTACAATTAAAGGCATATTATGTGATCTTTTCCAGAGAGCGCCCTCTATTCATGAATTTTTTTAGAAAGTAGATGTTCTTGCAGATACATTTCTGATCATAAATCGTACATACATTCCAAGTTACAGAGCAATACAATTCCTAATTACCTCAAAATCATGGTTTTAGAGTGAATTTAGAGTGAAAATATAAACTGTCGTGTTAACCCGACCGTTTATTTTCACTCTAAAACCATGTTTTTGAAGTTATTAGGGATCGTTTCGCTCTGTAACTTAAAATGTATACATACGATTTATGATCAGAAATGTAAATCTGCAAGAAAATCTGCTTTCAATTTTTTTTTCGATGTTGAGGGCGTTCCCTGGAAAGATCACATAATATACCTTTAAGCCCATATTTTTCTCAACCCCGGCAAAAGTTTATTCTGAGAGACGTTTCGTTTCGTTCAGATGCTACAAGCGAAAACTGTTTCAGAACCCCGGGTTTAGACCACCATACCAACGCAGTATTTTGTCTGCTTCTGTTTTCTTATTTTCTTCCAGCCTCGTAGATCTAATTTGAGGAAAGTTAAATCGTGCATTTTATGCCATTTTTCACCCTCTTTACTCTTTCGAAAACTTTTGCATATTTCTCACCCAAAGACCATTTAATTTGGGGATTTTGGCATGCTCACCCCACACAGACGCGTACCGGGGGGGGGGGGGGGGGGGGGGGGGGGGGAGGTAGTGTCAAAAAAATTCGCAGGGTCACAATTTTTCGCACGGTCACAAAATGTCGCACGGTCACAGAATTTAGTAGTCCAAAAAGCACACTACAGTCAACAAATAATGCCCAATCATCAGTCTTTTCGGCCTAGGCATTAATTTTTTCCTTATGAGAATTTAGCCTCCCGGTTTTGCGAATTTAGCGTCCCGGTATTTTCACTCTAAAACCATGATTTTGAAGTTATTAGGGATCGTTTGGCTCTGTAACTTGGAATGTATACATAAGTGATTTATGATCAGAAATGTAAATCTGCAAGAAAATCTGCTTTCAATTTTTTTTTCGATGTTGAGGGCGTTCCCTGGAAAGATCACATAATATACCTTGAAGCCCATATTTTTCTCAACCCCGGCAAAAGTTTATCCTGAGAGACGTTTCGTTTCGTTCAGATGCTACAAGCGAAAACTGTTTCAGAACCCCGGGTTTAGACCACCATACCAACGCAGTATTTTGTCTGCTTCTGTTTTCTTATTTTCTTCTAGCCTCGTAGATCTAATTTGAGGAAAGTTAAATCGTGCATTTTATGCCATTTTTCACCCTCTTCACTGTTCACTCTTTCGAAAACTTTTGCATATTTCTCACCCAAAGACCATTTAATTTGGGTATTTTGGCATGCTCACCCGGCAACACCATACAACAGACCCCTACTTTTTGCGCATTCTTTCTCTCACCCACGAAATGCCCCTGGAAGTGCCAGCCTTCATGATTGATATTTGAGCGCCCACCCCGGTACTTTGTAAAAATGTGGGTCGGTGGTATTCATTTGCGCGTGAAAATTGTTTTTACCCGTTTCTAAAATAGTGGGTTGGTCGAGCTCGTACAACAGGGGTTTTGTTTCGACGCCTATAGGGGCGTTCAAACTTTTTTTGTTCAAACTAGTTTTTAAACTTTATAGGATAGAGAAAACAACAAACACTGTTTTACTGTTTTGATATCATATCTTTTATTTTGGTATAAATCGTAACCGACTATAACAAACATGTAACAAACATGGCATAACTTTAATAAGTATAATTAACAATCATTAATAAACAATTTATAAACACTAGTAAAATTACAGAACATTGTTACGAGAATTCACTTCGAAGACGTTGCATAATATTCACGGCCGGACAAATAAGATTATTAAAGCATCTTTAAAATATAAACCATAGCGTCTATTTATTTCATGACAGAGGTTTGACGACCAGCCTGGCCAGGGGAGACAACACATGGATTTACCGAGATGGAAAAAAAAGAAAACGAATTGTGTTAAATGTATCTTGACCTTCTGACCAGCTGAGAAAATGTGTCCATCTCAACGAGAAGTTCAACCCAATGCCCCCTATAATAAGCGACCTGTTAGTGGAATCCTGTTGTAAGGGTAAAGGGCTCAGCATACTCCACAACGCTCCAACGCTGAACGCAAGCGTTGACCACCCTTTTCCAATCAGACTGCGTAATTTTGTTGTGATGGAGCTACTACGCATGTGTGAGAGCGGAGTGGAGTATGCTCAGCGTTGTACGCCTATAACGTTTTTAATATACTGACTGACAATCAACAGGAAGATCTGAGCTTTATTAGAAGCAGTCGAATACAAATCTTTCACACTAAAAATATCTTCATACTAATTTTGGCCAGTAATGCCAGTAATTAAAGGTGGGTGACCCGGTGGCACTTAACGTTTTTCTACTCTGCATGATGTTGTATCATTATTTCCAGTGATAGTGATTCTTTAGATGCAAAAGACTTCAAATTTGCCCAGCAGAAAATACCATAGGCCTACTTGGAATAACGTAATGGTAACATTATGGGCTTCTTCTGCATACTGTTGGGGACAAGTGGAATGGATGGTCACACACCTTTAAGTTAATAGGATTTTCCATTTGAAATCCATACACCCCCTATATGGAAGACATGACCTTAATCTTCCCCACATACAAGGGAGCAATAATTTCAAATGGGTTTTACCTGCATTGGTAACTCCATTTGAAATCTACACTCCCTGTGTGGAAGGTTAAGGTAATGTCTTCCATAGGAGGGTGTATAGATTTCAAATGGAATAACTAAATGTATTTGACCTCTAGAATCCTTTTAAAACATAAAATCCATACATATGGCAATATCGCAATATACAGTGTAAAACTAGGTATAATACCTACTATACAATTTCTGCTTCAAAATATACAAGATAAAATTCATATTTATATAATTGTACACTATACAAAGTTTAACAAGGGGTAAAAGTTTCATAAGGGGTTACATCATGCTTCAATTATTCTTATGTGACACTTTTCTTGAACTATAGTGTTTTCATGATATAAAATGTCTGGTAACTAGTTATTCAATAACCGTAAAATATCGCCAACAAACGCACCTCTGAAAACAAACCCATGTCTATTCACAACGCAATATCATACGTATAGTACGCCGCAATATCATACGTATAGTACGCAAATGCTTTAACGAGATGCTATTATTGTTGCAAATTGATCTACAGACGGGCGGGACTATAATAATTGCAATCAACTTTCAATTTAGTAGATATTAAACATCTACACTGTATTCTGATTACGCAGACATACACGCGGATTGGTGTATTAGTTACCTCGTGCAGAAAGTACACTACATTGATTCCAAAATAGCCCCAAGAAACCCTAATTGTGTTACCAAGGTAATGGTTTAAAAGCATTGACAATGTTTATACAGGTTTGGTTTCAAAAAGCACGATAACAAACTCATGATAAAGTTACGAACAATAATTTAATGCATAGGGTTACTAAAGTGCCCATTTGTTTATGTATAGTTATACTTACCCCTTGTAGTTTGAAAATACTTGCATTGTTCGAGTAAAAATGTGGCGTGGTCAAACTACAAGAGGTAAGTATAGTTAATACGTATAAGCACCCACTGTTTATTAAGGCTATTACATGCAACACTTGAACTATAACATCGCAAGGATATCCCGCTATTCTCTTCTACCTATCGTTCATTCACGTTTTCGAGCTCATGCAATATTCATCAATTGAAACCACTGACGTTGAGCAGGGAAATCTGACATATGTCTCCAACGAAATTATCTTCTATAATACATCATACACTGATAAGTATGGATTGCACGGCTAAAATAACATTGATCATATTTCGAATAGTTTGATCTTTCAACTAGCTATACTAATTTTCCAATATTATAGCCAAGAAATTGATCCAGGCTTGTATGAAAATTAATCAATTAAACCTGTGCAATGAAAATGATCTTTAATTCATTGTTTTACTTGTAGTATTACTGTTGATAACATGCAAACAAACGCATGAACACGTTACTGTTTGGTGATAGAGATCCAAAATATAGGCTTTGCAGGTTTCTTCTTCTCATCAATGATATGATCATATACATTATTATGTAGAGTTGCTCCCTCTACAAACAAATATTCTTGCACCCTCCTTCATTTTTCATTCGGAGATATCGAACTATGCAAAATGCATCCATTATGCACGTGCGTAACCAGACTGCACACTTTGTACGCAATTTCAACGAACCGACTAAACCGAACTATATATAACTTTTTATAACCAATGTAATTTTCACACCAAACTCGTAGTTGAAGTCTGTGACGTAATCACTCTGAGCCCCGGCATAACCGCCGGTTCGACGTTCGTTCCATGCAATGTCGATGCTGGCGCTGATCTCACCGAATTGATTGATACCTCATCGGGCGCACGTGATGCGTGACCGTTACCCACGTGACCATTACCGTTTCCCATTTTGGACGATATATCGCTGACGGCATCGTCATTGTCGGATGTCTTACGAGTTGATGGTGGTGAGGTCTTCCTGACATACATAGTAATGATGCATCGTCCGGCGATCATCAGCAGCGGCATCTCCAGTATTAAAACTATGTTATAAAGAACTGAAATAGAACATAGGAAACACTTTGTTAGATGTTATGATTTAAAACCAAATCAGGTCACTCATTCATTTCTTTATTGTTCAGATGCTTTGCAAATTCCAACAGTATATTTTGCGATAATTCTTCAGTTTACAGGTACCAAACGTTTAATTTTAAATTTCTCGCTTGGACCTCGACCACTTTCTTGTATGGTAAGCGAGGATGTATCGGAATGATTGAAAGACCAAGAGCTGATCGCAAACAGTTGGGAGTTCAGCAAGCTAAACTAATCTTATAAGTGCTAGATGTATAGTTATTCACTCAGCAATGCTCAGTGCATATTAATATGTTATAGGAAACGCCACGGCTTTTTAAACAGCATAACATCCCAAGCGCAGCACACGAGCTTATAAAGGATGACTTCAAAACTTAACTGGCAACTTGTTGACTGGATTTGATTCTGACACACGGTTTTCTTTAAAATCAACTACATGTAAGTGACGACTAACATTACCAACTGGTGGTCTCATCATGCACATATATCGAGTGCTGATGCCTACTGTGTGTTGTTTTACAACGACGAATAAACAAATCTTGTTAAGTTTGGAAATCATCTAAAAATAATGCTCATATAGATGAGGTGACAAGAATAATTTGATCGATATGACTTCCAACATTGTGAATCATATCTCATTAAGATCCTGGTCAGTCAATAACTAACACCGGTATAGATGAGGTGACCTATGATGTCATGTATTTACAAATGGGACACCCTCTGTTGTTTCCCTCCAGGCAGAATATACAGTAAAGTTAATGAAGACAACATGAAATTTCTTTCTAATGAATTGTAATACTCATTTAGTTTTAGTTTTTTTGTGAAATGCGATAGCTTATAGCATTCCTAAAAGCAAGTTTAAAGACAGTTTTGATAACAATTTGGTGACACCACACTCTAGTTAGAAACCTGATCTGGCCTATGTAAACTATAGGAACTCTTGCCCGGTGTGTTTTGTCTCAAACCAACAGAGGGCGTCCTAAATGTCAACAAATGGCACCTCATCTATAGGTATTATAATTATAAAGAAGATGGGTGCTCTGTTAATGGGACTTCGTGTAATAACTTTCATTCCATGTTCTGACTCGACTGACTGTTATTGACTTTGGTTGGATCGGGTCAGTTTTACCCTTGACTATTGGTGATCAATTTCTACATAGACCCTACCAAAAGGTTGTAAGTCATGTTTACAAGTTTATGCACTCTAAAATATTTCAAATATGAATGAATAGTACTTTCACGCAATTTTAGACCGTCCTGTCGCGACATTTAGGCAATGAAGTAATATTAAGAATATGAAGTACAGAAGTGCTGTGAATACCCAAGAACCCCGCGTAGAAATGACAATAAATAAGAATTACTGATGGTGCATACATGACAGCAGGTTCAACAATCGTGCATTTAAATAGTAAAAATCATTTACGTGTTTGATAAGGGTAACACTCGTGCAGCATAAAGAAAAACATGAGTATAAATATTTCGTGCATAAAGATGAAAGAAAAGCCAAGTATAGATGATCAAAGAAAATGAACGCTAAGAGAAAATGATTGGTAAAAAGAATGATTAATGCACCAAAATGAAAGGAATCTAGGCGGGAAAAACAAGCGAACATCAAACAGCATACTTTGTTTTTACTACACATGCATTATGCCATAGATGATGATTTGTTTGAACCCGTGTCTGCTGCTTCTGTTTCCGGTTCAGGAGCAGCTTCCGGTTCCGGTAGCTTCTGCTCAGTAGTGTCAATCTCGACATCATCCGGAGGCGTCTCTGGCGAAGAAGCTCTGGACGAAGCCACAATGGACATTCGGACATCATTCACTGACCTGACCCGTTGCCGTGTCGTGGTCATTTCAATTGAAGATGAAGCGGCAGCTGCTTGTTTCTCCTGTTCTCTCTCAAGCTGTTTGAATCTTTGCACAAACTTGGCAACTATATAGCGACTGACTAGCAGCAACAAAGGCATTTCTATGGCTATGGTCATGTGGTAGAGGACTATATAGACAGTACACACAAGAAAACGAGTGTTAGCAAGAGTTAGTATTATCATGTAATAATGATCAAATCACCGTGCGTTCGTGCCAAATGTATTCAAAGGTTTTACAAAAGGTGAACCATGCCCCGTGCGTTTTGAAACCGAGCTTCTATGGAATCACTCCTTTCGAAAATAGGTCCGTAGCTCGTTTACCATGCACCATCACACAAGCAAAGTTATAGTCTTATGTATTAAAGCAACCATTATACATGCTAAGGTATGGGATGCCCGTGTTGTCCAATACAATGTCCTATAATGTATGCATAAGCCGTGATAAAAGGATAGGAACCCACAACTATAAACTGTAGAAAATGTGTCATACCATTAAAAATCATTCTACGACACTAGTGTTTGTAGTCGATTTGCAAATACATGGCAAAATCAAAACAGGCTTAGGAATTTGCTGTCGAAGTGTAACATCAAAATCCATAATTGCTAGGTCGGTTCCCCGGGTCGGTTCGTTCTGAACCACGAACAGACTAATCGTAACACTAACTCGGATTGCTTAGAAATGGAGTTGACGCCTGTGCCAGTTAATTGGATTTTGTGTACTCCACATTGATGGAATTGATGACATGTACATGTCAGACCTTAAAACATGTTAGGAAATCGACTACAAGCATTACTATATAGAAAGTTTTTCAGTATCTTCAGTTTTTATTTCATGATTGTGTAGGTAGGTAGACATAGTAGAGATTGCAGAACAAACATGTACTATTCACAAAACTACATGAAGCTAAAAAAGATCATATTGATGAGGTCATAAAAAGGAAGGTATCTTCCTAAGACGAGACGTTAATTAAGCTATAGTAAATTTATATCATTGTATATGGACATTACACATCTCTTCCCGAGCATACACAAAGTGTATAAGCTAACAGGGTACTAAAAGCATACATGCGATTATTTGCAAAGGATGCAATTATACTACTGCATTTAACTTGTTAAAACAATCCATTTTATGGTTGGAGTTGGTTAATGCCAAAGTTGCAATGAATGACATCCCAGTTTAAAAAAAACCACAATTCTTAATCTAATACTATCACCACCATAAAACGATTCTAGAAATGTTCTATACTACTAGTCGCCAGTGTCTAGAATACTAAAAGGACAACCTACCATTACCGGTAAACTCCGCATCACATGGTAAAGGTGGCAGACATCCGATGACACCAAACCGTGTAAAAGCCGAGAATAGCACCCTCTGAATATTGGTGAGCAGTAGCAGGGCTTTCATTCCGAAGAATTTGGGTCGGACGTAAAATTTCCTCAGCGGGCGTATCGACATTTCGTAGAATAGCGATAGCCCGTATATTGCACAGAGGGTGGACACAGTAGCCACAAGATTGAGTACCACAACGATGGTTTGGTATTTTGTCTGCAAAAAAGGTAAGAAAATACATACAGTTTTTAGATAGAATCGAAATAGGATCACAAGTTTTGATAACGTAGATTGAGAAGTGTAACTAACTTTTGTTTGTCAGCTATGCTGTCACAGACCAAGGCCCTAATGATATGGAAATAGGATCACAAGTTTTGATAACGTAGCTTGAGAAAGAGTAACTAACTTTTGTTTTAGGATCGGCTATGTTGTCACAGACCAAGACCCTTTAGGGAACGCTTACATATCTGGGTGTGATAGGGGTAGGAATCAAGTATTTGGGAAGCTCGATACTGAAAGTATAAACAAAAGAATAAACGCATGGCGCGATCTTTTCTTTTCTAATAACCTTTCAAATCTGTCAAAAGTTGACCTTACATAAATATTTTTGAATGTACAGGAAAACCAAAGAAAGCAACCGAGTCGAAAAACTTAGTTCATCCATTAAATCCATATTTGTAACTCACAGAGGCCAACTTTACTAAGCGGTATTGCTTTTCAAACAATCGTCTATTTTAAGAATAATTGTAATATCTTACAAAACATATTCCCACGATTCCATCTGCCCATAGTATGGCTGCGACGAAGAGCGCCAATGGTCGGAGTAGTGTCATCTGCATTACCATGAATCGTATGCGGTGAAAGCTTCTCCTATATAAGAACACAAATTGAGGGATTAGTTAAGGATGAGCCGGGTTTGATCTTTCCTCAAATAGGTCTATTCATGGGAAAAGGTCTAGAAACAACAAATGTGTCAACAATTCAAACTGATATTCACCATTCCTTTTCGTATAATGTCGAGAAATCCCATGTCTTCAGCAGTTTTCGAAAGTAGACCTATTCAATTATTATGGTGATTGGTCTATTGATTGGGCAGGAGGAAATCATTGTAGTACACTGCAAAAGTCTTCAGACTATGCTACGACGAACATGTTCTGAAGATAGTCAGAACGCATCCATCGATGTATTCAAAACGATTGTGAATACAGTCCTCAAAACTTAAGTAATTACTGACCAGGTCCAAAACTATAGCTGCTAAATTTTGTAAAGAAATCTCTCCTCTTTAACTAGATACATTATTCAAGATCGGTTAATAATTAAGAACGCGACATTAAAAAGGATAGAACAAAGTGCAGTTTGCATTTTAATACTTGGGATTTGAACACGCGGGACAGTGTGACAGGTATGTGTGGGTTGCATTCCCAATCCCCGTCTTACTATCGACAGTGAGTTGTCGCTACCAGTTAATCAATAATCTTCCTGTTGCAAGTCCGAAGCTCAAATTAAAGGCAAGAAATTTACTTACAACTTTATTGTCTAATATTTTTACGTAGGAGTTACAGTTTTGGAGTTGAGAGCATTTTATTACCGGGTCAGTTACTTATTTTGAGGACTGTACATTACAGGACTGTTCAGTGCTATATTATATGTTTATTAAATATGTTCTCAATGTTTTGACGCAAAATATCGTCTTTATATCGTTATGTTCTACGTCCACTTCTAGAACACCGCTGGAACATTCTGAATATTTGAACGCGTTCATGTGTTTACAACGGCAAATTACATAAAATGTCTATTAATGCACTATAGAGGGCGCTCTTGAACAAAATAGTTCTAGTAAATCCGTAACTTCTGATGCGTTTCTTTATGTATTGTTTATAGTTTTAATGTTCTATAAGACAAATAAGACAAATATGGAATTGGTTTGAAATCTGTTATATTAATATGCGTTCTTTTTCTTTTTTTTCTTTTTTTTGAATATTTGTTATGTTTTATCGCGTTCGATGCGTTCTAAGGGAGGTGTCAGGTAGTTTTGAACAATAAAAACGTCATAAACACGGCATAAAGTTATAAACTCCTACATTTGTAATCAATTATCAATACACTAATTACACTTAATGCAATATTATACATTTAGATCTTATTTAATAATCTTACGCTGTTAACCGAATCTTTGGCAGACATTGACAACAACAGCATGGTGCTTGACCCAGAGAGAATCGCTCATCGTGTAGTATCTTCAACATATTCTCGTAACCGCCGAAATAGTTGACAATTAACAGTACGAATGTGTACACGCAGACGGACAGGTAGCTGAAGGAGAAAAATAGTACATGTTAAAAATGATAAGGTCAATTGGCAATATTTTGGTACAAATCAGTACATTATTTTAAAGAAAGTGAGAAAAAACCCACATTATTATTCGTCACTGAACACAAGAATATTACACAAATACTACATGGTAGAGGGAATCCCTCGGTACTGGCTATGGGTTCGGGGTGGTAGCCCCCCTCCCCCTCCAGGCAACATCGATCGTGGGGGCCCACAGTGGGCCTGTATACGGGCCAAAGTGGCCAAAATATTAAGGGTCCACTGTGGGCCCACGATCGATGTTGGCTGGGCCATAGCCAGTAGCCAGTAGTTTCTACCGGAGGGAAAATAGTGTGCCCTATTGCCCTGATATTAACCATGTAGTATTTGTTTTATTACACGTCACTGTGACTCTGGATTAGGGTGTAGGGAAATAGTCAAAACTATTTCCCTAGGGAAATAGTACTTGTGATAGGAATTGACCAATGAACTAGCATGATTAGTTCATGAATATTTATGAGGTGTAATAACCTAAATAAATCTATGGAGGGTACTTACACACTTGCTGCAAATCCAGCAATTTGGGTAGCCCGTGGAAAATAGATACTTAGCAGTGACGTAGTTGAATACACCTGCATGAAAGGAGAGAGATACGAACTAGTTTTTTTCACATATTTCTGTATTATTAACTATAAAGAGTGTTTATCCAGGCATTCTCAAATGGTCTTGTGGCGCATCAAGGCATCCTAAGTGGCGCGAGAGTGGTTAAAATTTGTTTTTAAAAAATCATATCATGATATCGCCAGATTTCATAGGCCTATGACGGTCAAATGTATAAAGACAGCAATTTTTTCGCGTGCTACGCGCGCTTGTGCCCTCAAGAGAGTAATATTAGTTATTATGTTAACATTTTGTGAAGGGAATTTTGCTATTGTAAATTCTAAAAAATATGACCAAGTGGAGCTTCAACAAGTGGGTTACTAAAATGTGGCGCATCAGTAAATCTAGTTGAGAAAGCCTGGTTTATCCATACTGTTTGGAGTTTTATTTTATGGGATAGGCTCATTCTGCGAGTGAATGTACGACTGAAAAGGTTTGTCAAATTTAATATAAACAATTCTAAATGTTGCCACTGTTATTTCTGAAATTTTACTTGTAACATCTTGAACCTACCGGAAAACAACCGAGTAAAAATATGAGAAACCCTCGTCGGGTGCCATATGGCATCCTCAGTGAGATGTACATCATGGTCTCGATGTAGATGAGAACACAGGCTAAGGTTAGGACGCTGCATACTATAAGCAAAGTCAGACTCCACGTACTAGATGACATTACTGAAAATAAAGATAAAATGAATTTAAAATAATGAAATATAATTTTACACCATTTAGAGTCAATTTATTTTAAATTACCGGAATCATACCGTTTAAAGTTGCATTGTCCATGATTGTGTATACCTTTCAAATCAACTTATAACTCATTTAACATTCCTGCGGACTGCGGTTTATCCTAATGCAAACTAATTGTAAATTACGGACTGAAACGTTCTTCAATATAATTTGTGACTAAATCATCTGGGTGATAGTTTGAATAGTTGTGGACAATTTTCCGTTATTAAAACGATTAAGTAGATTACAAATAAATACTACCAGCATATTTCAGAGTAATTATCCCCCATAATTAAACCAATTATGTATTCCATTTATTCTACATTAATCATTCGTTGAGATAATTGTAGCGACATCCTCGTATGAGACTGTTGTAAAGTGTTCCAGGCCAGTAAAAGAAAAGAAAGACAATTCGTTAGTATCAATCTATGTCATGATACATTCAATTATCTAAGGGTAATAGGGTTTAGTGTTATCTAATCGTACGTGGTTTTTTGCTTGTTCGCCCACACACACACCTACGTGAAATTCACGAGGTGACTGAATGGGAAAAAAATTGGGGCAACCTTTTAAAAATTCCGGGACGGAATTATTCTAACCATAATTTTGTGGGCTGTGCCCCCCCCCCCCCCCCCCCCCCCCCTGACATCCAACCTCTGTTACGCCACTGATCTCGGTTCAACCTGGACCATTTCAGTTCAATCCGGATCATTCATATTCATGTTAATTATAATTCATTATTGCAAATTAGTAGTCATTACAAAATGATAATGTATCTTTTTTTACCCCGATTTTAGACTATATTCAATCAATTTAACCTCATTGGCCGCCCATACAATGTTCGGTATAAGTACCAGTTACAACGCCTACCTAATAGGCTAGCTGTGTCATCGTATTGAACTTTTCGTGAAATTTTGAAGTGGATTTGCGTGATAGATCGCAGTTGTCTTCTTCATTACCTATAGATTAAAGGGCCGTGTACTACATTTTTATTACACTTTTAAAAACAGCTCATAATCTTAGATCAAGTTGAGACTCGATTTGACTCATACGGTGAATTTTGGAGTTTAATTTTTGGTAGACGGAAGGTTTATTTCGTATGCTTTCCGCCATATGAAAAATACGTTGATTTTCGTCTTATATAGGAAATGTATATTACGTAATGTTTTGAGAAATTGTTTTCCAATTGATCCATCAGAGAGTTATCTCTAGAACAGGTCTGCAACTGATTTTTGTCTGCATTATTATTTTTGAGTGATTTTTGGCCAGTTTCAGTTTAACCAATGAATGAATTTGTAGTAAGCTTACTTACCATTTTAAGCTTACAACTTCTGACTTTGATATTTCTAATCCGAGATTTTAACCACCCATAATCATGTTGATGGTGCTAGGGCATCTAGTACAACAAATGTCTTTTGATCACAAATCTGTTACTGATTATAGGTAGCTCAAATTCGTATCATAAAAAGCAAATAAAGCCCGGTTTAATAAAGGCACATTACATGATATTTGCCTATTTTTTCGGAATTGGTTGAAAAAAAACCACATTTTTCCTTGAGATTTCTACACGAATGTCATTTATGTTCTCAAATTGGTTGCGGATTGACCGTGCAGTGATACTGATATATGATACGTAGCTCAAACTGTGATATCGTCCTTTAAAAAGTAAATCAGGGCACATTATATGCATGATACAATGATATGAAGATACTTTAGCATATGGCTAGTTTGTCCACAATTGAATTGGTCGGTAAAAAACCTGTTTTTCCTTGCGATTTCATAGGGAATGTCATTTATGACATCAAATTGGTTGCGGATTGACCGATCAGTGACACAGATATTATACGTAACTCAAAATGTGATATCGTATCCTAAAAAACCAAATCAGGGCACATATGATAGTTTGTCTATTTAGTCCCTAATTGGTAGAAGAAGAAAAAAGTGTTTCCTTGTGTGATGTCAACGGCAACACTATTTGTCGTCAAATTGGTTGCTGATTGACCGATCAGTGACACCGATATCATACGTAGCTCAAAATGTGATATCATATCCTGAAAAGCAATTCAGGGCACATTATATGATATTTAGCCTATTTTGTCCGGAATTGGTTGGAGAAGAAAAAAACACAATTAGGTTTTGCGATTTCAATGTGAACGTCATTGTCGTCAAATTGGTTGCGGATTGACCGATCAGTAACACCGATATCATACGTAACTCAAAATGTGATATCGTATCCTAAAAAGCAAATCAGGGCACATTATATGATAGTTTGTCTATTTAGTCCCTAATTGGTAGAAGAAGAAAAAAAGTTTTTTTTCCTTGTGTGATATCAACGGCAACGCTATTTGTCGTCAAATTGGTTGCTGATTGACCGATCAGTGACACCGATATCATACGTAGCTCAAAATGTGATATCATATCCTGAAAAGCAAATCAGGGCACATTATATGATATTTAGCCTATTTTGTCCGGAATTGGTTGGTGAAAAAAAATCATTGCGATTTCAACGCGAACATCCTTTATGTTGTCACGTTGGTTGCGGATTGACCGATCAGTATAACACCGATATCATACGTAACTCAAAATGTGATACGTATCCTAAAAAGCAAATCAGGGCACATGATATGATAGTTTGTCTATTTTGTCCGGAATTGGTTGAAGAAAAAAAAATCACGATTTGGATTTGCGATTTCAATGTGAACGTCATTGTCGTCAAATTGGTTGCGGATTGACCGATTTGTGACACCGATATCATATGTGGCTAAAATGTGATATCGTATCCTAAAAAGCAAATCAAGGCACATCATATGAAATTTTGTTTATTTTGTCCGCAATTGCTAGGAAAAAAACCTGTTTTCCCCGGCGATTTCAACGTGAACGTCATTTCAAGTGTCGTCAAATTGGTCGCGGATTGACCGATTAGTGACACAGATATCATACGCAGCTCAAAATGTGATATCATATCCTGAAATGCAAATCAGGGCACATTATATGATAATTAGCAATTTTTTTCCGGAATTGGTTGAAGAAAAACCACAATTTTTGCGATTTCAATGTGAACGTCATTTATGTCGTCAAATTGGTTGCGGATTGATCGATTAGTGACACTGATATTATACGTAGCTACAAATGTGATATCGTATCCTAAAAAGCAAATCTGGGCATATTATATGATATTTTCTGGATGCATGATATGGGAATTGCTCACATAAAACTCTAATATGTTTCACACTTGTTACAAGCATTTCCCTTTTTAAAGGGTTTTTTATTACATTGATGCTTTGGCTGGCATTGGTCTACTAATCATGGCAATTTCTCATTTCTGTTCCTGTTAATCCAGGCACCGGTATTTTGCGCAATCGCGAAAAAAACGCGCATTTCGGTTCCGATAGCGCATTTTAAAAAATTTCCGAAAGTAAAATATAAAATATAAATCTAAGTACATTTTACCCAAAACAGTTAATCATACTAATTTACTATGTACTCCTCTACTGCAAATAGTTAAGCCTTACACTTCTGTAGTTCTGTAGATACATATAGGAGCTAATCACAGAGATATGGGAGCTATTTAATAACGGTGCGCTGAGTATCGGTTCAGTTCAAGACCCATTCAGTTGCTATCGGGAACCGGAAGAAGAACAAAATCTGGTTCTCTGATCTTTCGGACATTTGTGGCAGCCCCGGTTGCAGCAAACTCCAAATCCAAATGACTTGGAAATGGGGAGAACCTGGGTGAATACAATTGTGATGGCTTGCTTTTCGATAATATCCAGAGCTTTATAAATGGTGGGCAAAACGAAATCTCTGAAATTTCAACAACCAATCCTCCAAACACAATCTGTTACTGAAATGAGCTAGTTCTATAAACCGAAACTGTGTCGCATAATTAAAAATCCGGCGGGTACCGACATCAACTAAGTAAAGACTAAAGAGTGACATTGATTTGCAACAAAACTTTACTTAAAATTGAGCTTCATAATTCTGTTTGAAAGTGAATCTACAATTACAAAGAAAGTTTTATCGGGAAAAAAGAGCACATCACCATGAATAGAAGACGAAGTGTGTCTTTATTAAATCGGGCATTATTGACTCGGCGTCGCGTTGGCCATGATCAGATGATAACCGTAAATTGGTAAATTGGAATGAAACTAAACTTTACAAGGAATCAACCGACCCTAACTAATTTGGATATATGTATATATAATTGACGCGAAACTAAGTGTGAACTATTTAAAGGGATACTCCGTCAAGGTTTCATTATTTGAGAGAGAATGTCGACTGGAGTAGGATCTCCATTTTAATACTTTTTCTTTTCTAAAGTTCAGAGTCAACTTGTTGATAAATTGTACTTCTTAGGTCCCAGTCATGCATCATTGTGAGATAAATTCTATTCTGTGTTTTCTGAGTAAGTTTCAATGTTTAGTTTAGTTTAGTTATTAGAACATATACGCTGTTACAACAGCGGCACACGTCTTTAAAACGGTGCGTTCTTTTACAAAAATAACAATATACACACAAATTTACAAAATAAAGGGTTCAACAAAAGAAAGTATACCACCCCGTTCGTGTCATTTTGAGGAACATTCAATTTTTCCTTGACCAAACAGGCCAGATAGGCATTTAGATGAATCTCCTAGGCACACTTTGATACCAAATTTGCCCCTAACAACAAAGTCAAACCATGATTAGCTCCATTTAAAGAAAAAGATTTAGGAACTATATCTTCAATCATGTCAATGAATTGATTTGATTGATTATAGGATTTTTAGGATTGTTTGATAGAACTGGTTTTATGATGCTTTTCCACTTTATATGGTTAATAGATCCGTGGTGGTCCCATCGATGTGTTCCCAGCATCTTATTCCAGGAAGGAATCAATAGTTTACGCATACCGACCAATCTTTTCTTTGTGAATAGTTTTAGAAACTTCTCTCGGGATTTCTATTAATAACTACATTTTTCAATATTTCAATTGGATATAATTCTGATACAAGAAATAAGTGCATGTTTAGCATTATATTGCCTGATTTACCTTGTTCAATCTCTCTAACTGATCGATACTTTACACGATATGTTAGTATTGTACCAGGGAATATCCCGGGACGTTTGATGATTGATTAGGCCTACACCAACCAATCTACAGTCTACACAACACCACTGAACCATCTCGGAAACCATCTCTTCTTACACATGTCTAAATAAAGAGAGGATTTAAACATCCCCTAAAATTCTGTGTGATTCTAATAAACATGATAAAGGGAATTACCCGGGTAATTACGTGAGTTTACCGGATTGTATATAACGTTCGACACGGAGCTGTAAAAAAGACAATACACAGGATGGAATTGTATTTGTACAGTGTTTAAATTAAAAGGAATTAAAAGTTTAGCCCACGAATAAAGTAATAACTAGTATTAGCCAACTCGTCCGAAACATTGCCGTATTCAAAGCCAATATTAAACCCAGTCCTCCTCCAGCCTTCTTGCTATGCCACTGAATAAAAAGAATAACATTTCACTTCTTTGAAACATCAATTTGCCGTGATAATTGGTTTGACCGTGTAAAAAATAAAAGGTTCATTTAACAAATCGGGTAAATGTGTTATATTACCTCCCTCAAATAGCAGATATTAATTCTGAATCAGAAAACCATAAATTACCTCTAGAAGAAGAACAAATGACCCCGCAAATAACGCGATGGACAAAAAGACCATTAATTGTACCAATTCTACCTACAAATACATGTACTTCAGAAACCAGTCAAGGACGTGGGAGTGTAATGCTGTATAGATCCCTTGTCATAACTTTTCAATACTATGTATTACCTCGAAATAATTTACATTTCTTTAATGCTGCGTAAGCGTGTATATATAGTTGACATTACCACAACAAAACATTTCGGGTCGTCTATCAAATTGTAATCATATATTCAACATTCAACATAATGAGAACACACACATGGGTGGAGATTTTGAATAGTTTAGGAAATACACATTTATTTGAATTAAATCTCAAAGGCCATGATTTGAATGGGTTTATAGTTGGCGTTCATTCTGAATGGGTTGGTGGTCATGCAACATTAGACTTTATTATGATAATGTTGTATGCGGTATATACTTTATTATTACTACCCTTTTTCTCAAGATATCATGACAAATGACCTCATCAAGCTAATGTCGAGGGTTGAGCTGAGCGCCAGAAGGCCGTAACTCAATTTTTGGGCAAATTGATATTTTGGTACAAAAATAATCCATAACCTAGATTTTCAAAACCTTAAAGAGATAACTCATAATTTATAAACACTCTTAATTTGACTAAAATTATAAGTCGGGTACTACAGTGTATTGTAATGAGTCCCAGATATTTGAAAGTCGATTATCTCAAAATAGCATTTCTTGAGTTACGTCCTTTTGGCGCTCAACCCTCGATGTCTGACTCAAACTGTGAAAGAATGAATGATTGTTCCTCTCATAAATTTAGTTTACCAAAAGCCTGTCTTTCTTTATGTTTATTATTTTTATTATGTTAAACCTTTTGCCATACTTATAGAAAACTGATGCCCTAATCAGATTTGGCCTTATAATAATAACGTAAAAACACAATCGAATTCCTGATAGTGATATTTCAAGTTATCAAAGTCATAATCAGAGATCGCGCAATACCATATGTGATCCCCTGCTATATAGGCATACATGTATATAATCTAGAAGACCGTTCCTTCATTACCATATCAATATCACGAAATTTCGATTATCATCACACAAGACATCGCGCAATTCCCTAATTATGGAATTTCCGTCATATCTCGCGCAATAATGTAATTCTCACTAAAACATACCAACTCCGCGCAGAAGTCCTAATGAATGATGATATTCCAAATATCACACTTCGTTTTATTAATGTAATTTCCTTCATATTTTCATATCGGATAATTTTGGACGTTGTGCGAAATTCCATAATTATGTATAATAAATTCAATCTAGTTCGTACCACACTTTCTGAGATTCCCTTAGCGTGAAAATTCCATGAATTCGGAATCTTGATTCCTGCCCATACCTGTGCATTGTTATACATTATGTAGTAGTATCGTATGACTTTCATAACTAAATCTTGTTATTGCTTGCTCGATTTGAAATTTCAATACCGGATCGGGTGCAACGACCTTTAAATACGGTTTCAATTAATTTTACTTTAGTGCATTTGAATCGAAAGTAATCGCCTTTACCTGTACCCTACTATGTTTACCGGTCTCCAATCTTAAAGTACAATAACCATCTTATTCGATCAGTAGATTTAGAATGGGTCACTCCTAATTCCTGACGCGTAGAAAGTTTTTAGAGTTTAGGTATTCATAAGGGGAAATGGCCTATAAGCATGATTCTAGCAGAATCTGATTGGCGAAACTCAATCATTTATATGGAAGTGGGAATTACAAAATAGAATTCTTTTCAGAGACTGGTATTTGCAATTATTATTAGTGTATTATTTGGAAACTTTTTATGGTCATTTTTATTTAAATAAGGCCTACCACTACTTTTTAATGCATGCTTTAGTAGGCTTTTGCATTAATATGCCAATATTCAAAATGTATGAAAACGGCGAATTAATATCATTAGTTTGTCCTCAAATCATTTTAAAACATCACTTGAAAGGCAACGCCAGACATTTGGTTATTGGTTGGCGGGGCAACCGCCAACCTTATAGCATCAGATTGCATATTCTTGGACATTTAGGTCTTTCTACATTGGAGGCTGCCATTTTGTTTTTAGTATATGGAAAATTGTCTAAATTATTTTGCAGTCTTTGTAAATTACATGTACCTATGCAGTTTATTTTAACAGTCCTGCACTCTGTGATGGAGTCAAAGCTATATTTGTTTAGCCTTGATGATTCAATCAGAGAGATGTTATTAGACTCCCAACAGAGAGACATAATAGCTTATCTTGTTTGACTAAAGAGAAATCTCCCAACTGTCCAGATGTTATACACATTACAATTGTGGTCTCAGATACTACTGAAAAGCTCAGAGTGTCAACTGTGCAACTGTGTCATAAAACATGGTCACGGTTTGCATGAAATATCTATGTGTATGAAAAATTTCGCGACTGGCTAGGATTGGTGAAATTGTCATGCTCACAAGCTTTTAGTATTCTTATTAGACATTATTAGAAAGGTGTACATTTGTAAACATTTCATGATGAAAAATGTGGGTCCTTCTGCATCACGAACATTAAATGCCGCGAAAAAATAGTGCTTGCTTTAGAATAAACCTACCGTATGTGTCCTTGTTGGGTAGCACTGCATTACATAATGATATGGTGAACTGTCACTACAAATTACTCTGTACACATCATGTTCTGGTGATCACTCCATTTCCATGGGAAACCGAGGATTTTTTAGTTGGGGCTTTAGGGACGCACCATTAGATTTTCAGGGGGGGGGGGGGGGGGTGGGGTAGGAAGTTTTCGGAGAAGAAAAAAATCCACCCTCTATGTAGGCAAAAAAAAAAATTCACCCCCTGATGAGTAAAAAAAAAAAAAAAATCTACCCCCACCCAACTCAATATGAATGGATACAATTAAAGCCGTATTTACAAATGTTGCTATTTTTGCTCTTTCTATTTTTTTTCATTTAGAACAAGTTATTAGTTCAACTGAAATTATTCAACTTTTTGAAGTGGAAATCAACTTTGAGAACAACGACCACCACCGTAGAGTCTGACCCATTTATATTAAAATGGCCAACACGATGGTCTGAACAAAAAACTGAATTTGTCTGAATAGATAAGTAGGGATAAGTCAGCTTATTCACAACGTTGCCAATGATTTCTTACTAGTTGCGGTCATTATTCTTTTCTTCCCACATCCATTTTGTGTTGTATGCCTGCTATATAAACCATTGACTCATAAAAGCCAATTCCGGGGGCGATTCCGACTGATTAAAAGACTTTGATTTTATAGACGACAATCTTTTGTCCAGGTATTGTTGATAGGCGGTCCAGTTAACCACCAACACAACGGTGTCAAATAAGTAACAAGAACTTCTTTAACTTTCAAGTTTTGTTTCTTTGTTCTTTTTGTCATAGACGAATGACCATACTTGTTTCAGATAGACTTGGTTTTAAAATATACAATAAATAGTACGGCTTTTGTATTTTGTCTTTTGACCGTCTTCTGTCTTTTGACACGGATCTTTCTACAGTAATTTATGCTAATCCAAGATTGATTTGTTATATTGAATGAAAATGATTCTCTCATCCTTAGAATAAACTAGAGTCATATATTTTATTATGTAGTGCGATTTGATATTAACGTAGTGTAGTGTAGGGCCTACATGTGAGATGCTCTGATTGCTGGCCCGATTTTCAACTATATGTTTTCTATTTTACATGAAAGGTCATCCTTAAAATTGACGCATTCCAAATTTTGAGTTGCATAACTCCAATGGTTCTTATATTAGAAGCACAAGGTCACAAAAGATGTGCCCATTGAGGAGTACACAAACTTATGGGTGGTTAACCACCTTTGGCAGTAATTCACCACATTTTAGCCTATAATTTCTAAATGAAACATTTCTGGCCCATAAGATTTTACAGACATAATGAGAAAAATATGGGGATTCTTCTGATATCAAAATATCTTGATGTGAAAAAATCATAGCCCAAAAAAGTGATCAGAACATACACCTTTAAATATGGTATACTTTTCATTTTGGTCAACTCAAAAAAGTACAGCAGATAAACGAGAGGATATGTCGCAACTTGTGCGTGCAACTTGTTTGAGGAGGGTATCCGCGGGTTACAAGAAATACTCCCGTTATATATTTGAATACTTGTAATCTGAAAGTCCATACGGGATGGAACATAAGACAATATACAAGTAGCATCGGGCGATGATTTGATGGTGATGCCGAAACTCACGAGAAAACATGACAAGGTGCCCTGTTTGCGGACCTGTTTGGTATCTCTTGGTTTGATTAAAAGATAACTGGATACAACAATTTCCGTGCGTCTTCTTAAACGGTCAAAGATTAAACGTCCAAGTGTTTCTTTAAATTCTTTTGATAGTTGATAATTACTTAACAATATTTCCATACACGTGTGACGACACCCCTAGCCAAATGGGCAGACTGATATTTTTTCTTCCTCTCGGCGCCTTTTAATCCCGTTTTTAATAAGTGTTTCTTTTGTATTTTGTGTGGCATGTTACTCAATGCCACACATAGAGTGTTTGAAAGACAAACTTATTTGCAGAGGACGGTATAAGTGGTATTGTTACTCTAACAATAGGGAATAATTGTGTCAAAATATAATAATAGCGCACAAACCGTTCCATATATCATAATGAATAAGTGATGGATATGACACAGTATTGGCAGCGGGGTGTGTTTCAAGAGTTTGAGTCATATATTTATTTTATCTTGAAATCTCGCCTGCATCCAGTCAATTCAAGATGGCTGATAATAATAATAATTCCGTACCATAGCTTTCCAATCGAATTTGAACTGAATCTCCTTACCGATGTTTCAATTCAATTCAATTCAACATGCTTCAAAGTACAATTTATCAAATTACAATCCGCGGATAAACGCTTGACATTTGCTGTGCCCATGTGTGGTAGATGGTTTCACTGTTTGGAAGGAAAGTGCTTATAGGTCTTATTTCACGAGTATTATTTTAACTGCACATTTGCGTAAATCTAAATTCAAAAGATTCCCATGGAATAGGACATTCACAACAAATACGATTATGTTGTAATTATATAAAGGAACAATCTTTTCTTGAAAACGTATGTGATATAACAATACAAACCACAGCTTAGCTTAAATATTATGAAATACATGTATAAATAGGCTACAATTAAGGTGTTACAGCCAGCCGGTCCTGCATGTACATTCATTTCTTGACAAATGTTATTTTGGGCTATTTTTTCATACGGTTTTGCATTTAAATTTAATAGAATTGATCTTTATCGATGTCTAAATATCAAAATGGAGTGCAAAAGTGCATAACACGATCTACTAGGTCTATTAAACTGAATATGGCGTACCTGGACAAGACGAGAATTGTTATGATTTCATATTATGTATTGTGCCTGCATTTATCACAACAAGTATTTGTTACTAGATGTATAGCATCAACAGGTTGATTTATGGAATATACCATCCATGTCCAAGCTGAACAAGGTTTGTTTGTAATAATCCAACTAAACCAGCGTCATGCATGATTTGGTTGCAAACAGACAAATAATACAAAATAAACTATATCTTTTGCAATAGTAACTAAAATAATATGGTGTTTTTTCTTTTGCAAGCAGTATTATTGTGATCCAACTGCAAAATGAACATCGGTTTTTTGGTTCGTTTCATAACGATGCCATAGATAGATTAATTAAATTCATGGTTGGAGCATTGAAACTGACAACTACCTAAAGGTCATAAAGGAAGCTGTCAATGGTATTTATATAACGTCCATGATGCGTTCGGCATAATGAACTTCTTTTTGCATGGGGTGGGAACAGTATCATGATTTATTGGCCGTACATTATTTTAACAAACAAACAGTTTTATTTGTCAAAACCCTTACATTTGTCAAACTCCAGCTACATTTTCACAGGGACAACTTCTTGGACTGCACAATGTGTTCATCTCCTCTCCAAAATGTGTTCTCAGTGTTCTTTGAACTTGAAACTGATATAACACATGTAACTTATTTCATAATACCATGATTACATTAATCAACAACAAAAAGAGATCGAAATCAATATTACAGGTTCTAAATTCTATTCTTATTGCTGGCCCGATTTCCAACTTGATGTTTTCTATTGTACATAAAGGGTCATTCTTAAAATAGTCGTTCTAAAGTTTGAGTTGCATAACTCCAATTGTTCTTATGTTTTTGAAGGTGACAGGGAATTTGCCCATTGATACACAAACCGGCCGAGAGGTTAACCACATTTGGCAGTAATTCAGTGCATTTTGGCTATGACGTCTATGGAACATATCATGCGCCAAACATTTTGCAGAAATAATGAGAACAATATGGAGTTTCTTTCTTCTGATATCAAAATATGTTGATTGGCAAAAAAAGCTAAAGTGATCGGAACATCCACCTTTACTAATACTAGACTACAGCCATGGCATGCGAAGACTAAGTAATAGCAAGACTATAACAACATTAAGATTAGATTAAAATTAAGATTATTCTAGTACAATCACCCCCTAAATAATAATACTTGATCTGTATTTCAACAACATTAAACAATGACACTTGTTTGAAGTATAAATTATATCACATAACATTAAACAGTCATGAATCTTCAAGTTCAAACTGTTGTTTGGAAAACAATGTAGATCTTTAAATTTAGATATTCCTTTCGTCACGTAGATAAAGATTGCTCTGATCAGGAAAGTGTCACCTTTCCTACTCTGATGAGAGTGATCGCACTTCGCAGTGTCAATTTACCATTTAATTTCAGTAACTGTCACTGTCAGTTATTTTTCTGTCCATGATTATACTAGCTACCACTACAATCTACAATACATGTAGTGGCACTAGTGTAGTGCAGTGGTATTCAATATTGCAACAAACCAAAATGAAATGTATTCAGACATTTGAAGCGTCATATGTAATATAAGTAATAAAAGTACTTACTTTCAAGCATTTCATCAGAATTCGGTGTCAAACTGACATTCACACAAGTCGACCCATCCATGGTGAAAGTAAATGATCTACCAAAACCACTCCTATAAAAATCAAACTCGCTCCAAGCTGACCCGCACTGACACTACCACACCAGTGCTGTGTTGTTATTACAGAGCTATCTTCGGTAGATGTAAACCGATCTATGTTGATACCAATTGTCAAACATCAGCGTGTGGTAACATACCAATATACACAGGAGGTTTTGCACACACTTTGCAATAACCCCTATCCTATGGCCAACTTGGGATATCTTCAGTGACCCATAATTGACTTATTTCTGGTAAAAGTTTTTATTAAATCATAAACTACAACGCGACACAACACTTTTTACAACACATCACAAGAAATGACGCTAAACAGCATGTATACACACTGGTTGGTTGTTGATAGAGATCTGACTACACTCCCCGTTACCCGATACGTCACGCTTGCTTATTCCTATATTTTGCATTGTGCAAAAATACACACAGACTCCACTCGCTAAAATCCAATCGAATGAATCGATTGTTATTTTTTCGAGGACCCGAGGCTTAAACCTTTCTTGTAGAATAATTGATTTAAGGCTTGAGTAGTTCCTGATATTTAGAGCCAGACGGACTGCACCAGTGTATACACAAACGAAAACTTTTGAGTTGTTGGGCATTTGCATATTTAAAACTAATAAAATAAAGACCCACATGAGACAAACCCTAAATTATAATGAAAGCCTGTCATTAACCTTAATTTACTTAAAGCGATCAAATAAATCCGAAATACAAATATCCCAAGCCCTTCTTCAAAGCCTCTAAATTTAGAATTAAAGACCAATAAAAAATCTCTCAACTTTAAAATAAAGACCAGTGAAACCAGTACCGCGTCTGCTACAAAAATGCCCTTAAACCCTCATCGAACATTCCCCCTCATCTAGGCCTATTACACTGTAGACCTTCTTAGATTAAAAACAAATCCATTAAAATGGAATGGGGCGGCCTAAGAGAAAGAGGCATGTTGTGTAACCATTTTCTTGGGAAGTCATTTAAATATTGTTTCATACCGAAATGGTGTATTTTTCATAATACAAACAAAAACAAAACAAAAATAGTAAATAGTAGGAAACCCACAATGTTGATTCGTGTGTGGGGTGTGTGGGGTGGGGAGGGGGGGGGGGGGTAGTTCGTCAACAATGTAAAATACCCCTACTGAAAACATTAACCGACTGAAGAACAATCTAGGTATGACAAATTTGACACCTCCTTGGTATGACATGTTGTACCGTAATTCTAAAACGGTGGCCCAAAAATTCCTATACTATAGTATTTAAAACGGCACTTAGCGGTTGTCATCGAAATAGCATCATAAATCAACACATGAACTTATGTTTATTTGATATCCGTGAGCGTGACCTGAAACCATTCTTTTCATTTTTTGACCAAAACGTGGTTAATTTTTTACCTTAAAAATGATTTTGGTGCAAATTTGGTATTTTTTTTAAAAAACCCTAATTTTGTTACGTTGTCCGAATATTTTTGAGCCCAAAAAGTTATTTTCTTTTGTCAAAATTCTAAAAAGCAGCATTTTTAGTGAAATTTGATACCAAAATGATTATCTGACTCATTTCTTTTCCATATACTTGTATATACGTCACATTAATATAGTTCAAAAGTTAGTGCTTGATAAATTTGATATTTTGGGGGTTAGCACCCCCCCCCCCCCTCTCCCCCTTAAATAATGTTCGTAAATTGGTTTACTTGGTGAAAGTTCCTGAAATCGCCAACGTTTTGACACTGCATTTAGAATAAGATGAAAAAACATCATCGTAAACATATCACGTATTATGTTTATCAAAATATTATCATCTCCAAAATGAAATGAAAACCTGCAACCACTCAATATCTAGTAATAATTTATAAAGGACATTTCACTCCAGATGTGAACCATTTCACTGAAGGCCTGAGCGAAACATGGGAGTGTTTATTTGATTTCAAACCTATCGTCAGTCAAGTAAATAAATTGGGTTATAAAGTTATGGAAACAGTATACATGTAGGATTGCAGAGATTTTTGAGATAGGATTCAATCCTGGATTTATCATCCTGATGCCATAAGCGGTTCCACTCGACCAAATGTTGACTCTCTGTTCCGAAAACAACATCGGCCTATGGTCTGTTACTTTCATGGCCTAACATACACCCCATCGATCACCATCCATAGCCGGCCATGATATAGCGTTTGTGTCAATTCCTTGAAAGTTCTTAAAATCTTTTACCAGGAGTTCGGGATGGATATGGGATTGGGTGAGTGATTTTGTTGATGAAGAAAAGAGTCAAATTCATACAATCGTTCCACGGGCGGGAGGGGAGATGCGGAAGGGGAGGACCAGGCACTCCCGTTGGTCGGTGACGGTATTTTCAAAATAATTCTTTGTAGTTAGGTTTTCCCTCTTTTTTCATGGACAAAACCTATCGGGAAATACCTTGAGTATGCGCAAGATCGACAAAAGTCCAAAAGATACGCACTTTGCAGTGTACAGGGTGTCCCTAAAAAAAAGGGTGCACATGTTTGCGCAACTTGTTGACCATGAAGTCCTAAAGTTTGATGAAATATGGTAATACACAGGGAAAGGGAAAACACTCAGCTTTCAGATGCCGTTTATTTGATCTGATTTGGATTTGTCAATTCTGAGATATACCCAGTTTATCAAAGCTACCTAAAATCGACGTTGTGCCACTTTTACAGAAAGAATGATTATGAGCGTCAAAACGATACTAACATTGGTCTATCCATGGGCATCAATCGCCTTGAAACATTGGGATGTGCATTTGACCAGAATTGTTTAAAAGAGGCTGAGGAACAAAAATGATGTCCTTGGCATAATTATGTGGTAAGGGATTTCTACGAGCAGATATTCTGGGATCCCTCTGAAGTGCACGTCGCACGTTTTCAATGTGTTAATGTGTCCTGCCACTTTTCATATCTTTTAAGTAGTCTTCCAGTATATGTTCTTTATTCATCATGTTCATGTTGGTGCTTGTACCATCTACCAAGTATTTCCAAGACTCCTTTGTATAGGTGTATTCCTAGATGGTACGTGAGTGTTTGGGAAATTAATGGCAAACTCTCTAGTGACTTCTGCTGGACTTTCGTTTCATGATATTTTAAGACCATGAACACCCTCTTATAATGAATTGAGGCCGCACCCAGCCATGATATAGACTGTCTGTCTGTCTTGTTTTTGAAAATGTAGGCCCAATAAACATTTTGTGAAACCTCGTCAAAAGGACTGGTTCGAATCATGTAACAAACATCTTTATTATTCAGTTCTGCTTGGATACACAGGCACTCATTCTATTATTTAAACCTATCTAATCTCAATACAAAAATGTTATTTTGCATCACACTGGGTGAAGGGCAATAGTACAAGTGGAAGTTGTATCTTAGGAGTAACCCTTTTAAACTGTAAAGTGGCACAACATCGATTCTGGGTAGCTCTAAATTGTCCATATCTCAGGATTGACAAATCCGAATCAGATGAAATAAGCAGCATCTGAAAGCCAGGTGTTCGGTCTTTCAATATATGTTAACATCTTACACCAAATGTTAGAACTTCATGGTCAACAAGTTGGGTAAACACGTGCACCTTTTTTAGGGACACCCGGTATGATATATACAGGGTGAATCAAAAAGAATTGTGCACGATTTGAAACGGCCTTTTGACCTTGATGCATGCATAATTGAGCCATGACATTATTGTTGTCTGTATATAAAGCGTTGTTAATCAAGATTATCCTCCCTAAAAATGTAAGTATCAACTAAAAATTAAGCAAACTGTGACACGATTGGTAAACTGATCACATTTTCGCCATTCCAATGGGATTTACACAGTTAAGACCTGAATATTACTGCAGATGGAGTGAGAGTCTAACAAGCAAGGTATTGTTGTGCCTGTAATTTATTACAGGTTTTTGAGCCAAAGGTGGTTAAACATTGTAGAAATAAATAATACTTCACTAACTAAAAATATTGCGCAAATAAAATGTTCTGAAGACCCTTCGTTTCTTGATAATTGCACTGAAAAGTCATTCACATTTACCTTTAGGTTCACAAATAATACGGTTTGATTGAGTTACGGTCTTCTGCTAAAAGTGTTGTTTTTTAAGACATAAAATTAAATGTTAGCTTCCTTGCAATCATTTAGTTGTTTGCTGATATCAAGTTGTTTTAATGAAGCATTCCTTCGACATGGCAACCATTTAGCCGAAGATATGTGTGTGACCTGGCTAACCTGTTGCGAATAGATCGTCTAACCATTCCCCTGTTGCGTTGTAGCCTGTCACTTAGACTCTTGAAGACTTCTTGCCTTCGTACAGGTGATGCTTGTATTTATGGGCGGCAAAAGGGGTCAAAATGGTCTAAAATGGAGAAAGGTCTCAGTAATTTAGAGAAAGGTGACTAGAAAATGGAGAAAGGTCTCAGTAATTTAGAGAAAGGTGACTAGAAAATGGAGAAAGGTCTCAGTAATTCATCAGAGAAAGGTGTCTAGAATGTAGAAAGGTCTCTGTAATTTAGAGAAAGGTGTCTACACTCAAAAAAATAATTTGCTGCATTTACTCAATAAAATTAAGTGTGACCGGGTTACACTTAATTTTGTTGAGTAATTATTATAAGTAATATTTTAAGTCATCACTAATTAGGTAATTTTAGTTCAGCTAACTCAAAATATTGTAATCAGTGTACTCATAATAAGTTTACAACATTTACTCAAAATTTAACTACCTTGTTGGACTCATTTATATCAAGTAAGTATACGAAGATATTATCAAGTTTGTCCTACGCCATTATCAAGTTGCTGCAACTTAAGTTATATGTGTAGAAGTTGGCTATCATTTTTAAGTTGACTTGTACTGATATGATAGAAACAACCATTGGGTTGTACTCATTTTTATTTAGTAACCACAAGAAGTATTCAGTTGTTACTACATGTACATGATTTTAGGTTGAGCAAAGTCATACTATTTTTACGGTTGTACTCATTTATATTAAGTAGGACAAAGTATTATCACATTGTCCAAACATAAGTATATTGATTGCCGTAACTCAATATTATTATGTAGAAGCTACTAATTATCGCACATTTTTTATCGCTTGGCGACCAGGGTATGGTGGTTGGGGGCTGCAGGGGCATTGACTCTTTGATGTGTATGTTCTTGCACAATGTACTTGCATTTACATTATTTTAGAGAACATTCATTTTCATTTCATAACAAGTGGAGAATAAGCATACATATCAATACACATTCCATGGTGTTAAATTAATGAATCTACCTATTTTAAGAAAAAATAATAGGTTTAAATGAATAAAAGGTGCAAATTAGCTCATTAGCATAATTGAAATGGTACATATGAGCGCCGGTGCTAATGTTTGTACCATTGCAATTATGCTAATGAGCGATTTGCGCAATTTACTTGGCTAATCTAAGGCCGAGTGATATTATGCAAATTAGCTCCAGACTGATTTTTGGAAACATGAGTTGTTACTACATTATTTGAGTAATTTGAGTGAACTCAAACGATTTGCTTTAGTAATACTTAAAATAAATTGCTCGTTATACTCAAATGTTCATCTGATCTTTTTGGTTGTAATCATTTATATTAAGTATAGGTCAAGTTATTATCTCGTTGACCTAACGTAATTTTATCGATTGCTGTAACTCAAAATATATATGTAGAAGATACTGGATATTTTTAGTAATAAAACACAAGTAATTTATTTGAGTTAGAAATGAGTAATAGCTACTCATAAATTACATTTATTTCAATGTTGCTTTTTGTCCTTGTTGGTTTTAGGAATTATTTTGCTGTTATAACTTGAATTTATTGAGTTTGATTAATTTTCATCGATTTCAGTCTGGTTTACTCAAGGTATCAATAAATGCAACAAAACGGTTGAATTAAGTAACAGCAGCAATTCGTTAAATGAGTAATTTGTACTTATTTCTTGTCCTTTTTACCGGCACTTAATATCCATACGTTTATGTTGTTAACATTACTCGAATAAATTATGTTAGCCTCATTTTTGTCAATTTGAGTCAATGGTACTTATGTTTTTTGAGTACATTAACAAATTATTGAATTGAGTATTTACAAATAATCATTTTTGAGTCACAATTACTTGACGCAAAGATCATTTTTTTGAGTGTAGAATCGTGAAAGGTCTCTGTAATTTAGAGAACGGTGTCTAGAATGGAGAAAGGTCTCAGTAATTTTGAGGAAGTTGTCTAGAATCGAGAAAGGTCTCAGTAATTTAGAGAAAGGTGTCTAGAATGTAGAAAGGTCTGTGTAATACTAATAGTCTTGGAAAGGTCAAATGTTGAGAACGGTCTGGGTCTAAAGCAGAGAACGGTCGTGGGGGGGGGGGGGGGTATGTCGATTTTGCACAACTAAGGCAGTTACTTTTAATGACGTATGATGGGATTCTGTTGAGGATGGGCGAGGCCGATTTTAAAATGTTTTAAAGGTCACGCGTGAGTCACACAAATTTGAAACCTATATTGTGCTTTTTGTTTATGTATTGGACGATCTTTATTTATTTCCCATATTTTTGCTATGGTGAAAGTCAACTTTTGGGAGGTTCGTTGTCTATCATGTAGACTCTCAGTCTCAGGAGTCTATAAAGTGATTCGAACACGTTTATGAAAATGTGTTTCTAACTTTAAATCAATAAACAATGTTCTATGTGCCATTCTTTGATCAAAAATCAAAGTGTGTTAGCAACCGTTCACTACTAAGTAGTTCCCATCATGTTGGGCTATTCCATTTGAAATCCATACACCCCCATGGAAGACTACCTGCATGGGTGAGCTATTTGAAATCTACACTCCTTGAAAGATTATTAAGGTATAAGTCTATCAGGGGTGTATGTATTAAATGGAATAGCTCATTCTGTGGGGGGTATAACTTATAAGCCCATAGGGAGCCATAAAAAGGTCTATTTTTATGTACTTGTTTTCAATTGTAAATTTATTAATTACAAGTCTTACATTAAACATCTACTTGTTCACAACAAAACTGGACCTGCTCCACGATAACTTTCCATTTTGAACTCTGACAAGTTAATAAATGACAGAGAAAGTCAACAAATTATCTGAAAGATCATGTCAATATTTGACCGACCTGATATTTTATTACACACTTTTAAGAAGAATAACATTTAGTAAGTTAACTTTGACACACTTTCCATTATTTACGAAGTGAGTGACATAGCACTATCTCAATTTCAAGAGAGGTGAAATGTTCTAAACATGTTATTAAAGGTGCATTTAGAGATTGCCCAGAAAAATGAAATTTGGAAGAAAAAAATTGGTTTCAATAGATAAGGTATGTAGAAACCCTTAAGGGTAACGATTTATGGGGAAACGGTTGAATAAAAGCGCTAGATTGACATTTGGTTGGAGCAATCGAAAATACCAAATCGTGACATTTTGCCTATTGCCTAATACGTAGGCATGGTAGGTGCAAAAGAACTGATTTCCAGACTAATTGTGGGCGCACTTCCATACGTATCTCTCAGTGTCCCTTTAAAATCACATCTTTGTCTAATGGTTAAAGTGATTATTGTCTTTCAATTCATTATTTTACGATTGGCAACTGAACAAAAAGCCCAGAAACTATGGTTTGAAAAAAACCCACAGAATGTTAAAATTTGGTATAAAAAAATATATAATTTACAACAGAGTTGTATTTCAAAAAGGTCTGTATTTTCCAAATTTTGACCATGAATAGATTTCTGATGCAGAAAAAACAGGAAAGAAAAACTCTTGCATTGACCTAATAGTAAGATGACAAAATACTTGTTTCCATATTTGTTTTCGAAAAAAGTCTTGGTGTCACTAATATTATACCTACACAATTGCAATTGCATGCAAGCAATCTCATATTTAAAGGGGCATTAAGAGATGTGATGGAGGCAGCGCCCTCAATTACAAAAATATATTATGCAAACTGGGATTTGTATATTTTTACAATTGTATTTATTATATGTATGAATTTACACCTACATGTATAAGGATTAAGAAAAATCAGCCCGCTTTGTACAACAAAACATGGATTCAAAAATGCTGGTAGAGCCGCAACCAGCATTTAACATGGATAAGGGTGGTATTCCAACATATTTAAAGCATTGTTTTAATCAAGTTTTGCTGGGTTTATTTTTAGTAGAAACAATAATGGCAATTTTTAATGTTCATCTTGAATTCTGAAGTAAATTAATTAAAATTAAAAAAATTCAACGCGACATTGTGTCCCTCTAACATTGTTTAATTGGGTTTTAAGTTTGTACAGGGAAACAATTAGGAATGAAAATTTGGAATATAAATGACTCTCTTTGGTGGTATGATTTTTGAATTGGTTACACATCACTTTGCTGAATTTTCTGAAAATAATAAATTAATGGTACAATCGAGATCATTCATCAACCTATCAGAAAAGATTAAACAGCAATTTCCTAAGTTCACAAAAGTATAATTCTTTTTTTAACTTTCCGCCTCATTAGATCTATGAAAGTTGATTCAATGGCAAATGTCAATAATACTAATGTAGTTTGTTGTCAATATTTTGGTTGACCTGCATCTTTTGATTTCAAAATGGTGCCATAGCAACTCTCACTCAACTTAGTATTGCATTTACATGCTAACAAATTGTGGGGATTATGTGAGTGGGGGGGGAAGGGGGGGGGGGGGCACTGTGCTCATATGTGGGGCATTTGGGGAAGGGGTGGACATGTCCCCCTTTAATTTTCAAAATTAGAGATGACATGGTTTTTAGTGTTGAATTTGTCCATGCTTCGCACACATTAGTTTTAATATGATTTCATTAATTTAAGCTTGTAAAAGCTCAATTTGTCACGTTGGTTTTAAGGAAGAAAAAAATCTGAACCATTTTGATGGTTATACAACTAAACATGTGTGTGTGCTCCATGCGCAGTATTTCTACTGGTTTCAACAATATAAAAGAAATTTGGTCTTGTCCCTATTTTAGTTTTGCTTCTGCTGTCACTGCCTGTGTTTTATCCCCTTTTTCCAGCAAAGTACCATCAATGGTTCATTATTAATCATAAATGTATAAAATTGGTAATAACAAGCTCTCTATTTTCTTAAAACACGACACACACAAAAGCATTGTAATAATGGAGTAGTTGGTTCAAATTCTACTCTGGCACATGGACCGTTGCTTAATTGTTGTTGGGTTCAAATCCAACGATCCTGGTGGTATAAAGCCCCAACCCAAAGTGTTATGCATTTTGGTCATTCTATTAATTATAGATAGTCAGAATGAATAATTACAGCCAGAAAACGGAAGGGGAGGCATTGCAAGACAAAGCAACATTTAATTATCTCCTCCCATTATTGTGTTAAAAACCACCTGAATCACTCTTGTGGTGAATGCAAAATGGCCCATAATATTCAAGCAAGCTTCCTGGCCATTGTGGGCAGATTTATAGATCATTTGACACTCAATTAGAAAAGTGGTTTCAATTGATTGAAATTAGTGGTAGGCAAATTGAAAGGGAAAAAAGTAATGGGTTGTGTTGACAACCAAACAGAAGGTGTTAACTCCCTTGATGTTTAAATTAAGCCAAGTATAATGCAGGCCTAGCCATTACATCATGTAACCTATTTTTACACAGAGTTATGGCATCGTGAAATTACAGAAGAATAGGAAAGAGTGATTTTAGTTTTAAAAACTGATTAAATTCAGTAAGACAATGCTCCCTTCCACTTATTTCTAAAAAATGGTAAATGGAATTATCTTGGATAGTTATCTATTTTTCGTTTGTATTGGAAAATACAGCATTTCCATGGTATATTGTTTGTTTGTTTGTTTGTGTGTAGGTATTAAACAGATGATTTAACTTAATTCCCATTCCAGACAAATGTTTACATAACATGCCTCTTTCTTTTAGACTGCCCATATTCCATGTAATGGTGTGTTTTTTAAATTGAATAATTGAATTCCTAGCACAGTGCTAGAAGTTACTGATTTTGGTAGCTTGAGATTAGTATTAGTCAAATGCTAAGAAGAATTGCCCCATTTGTCACCAAAAAGTCAATTTGACCAAAAGTGAGTTAAGGCCTTCTGGTTCTTATCCATGGTTTAAGGGGGGACTCAAGGAAGTCACTTTTTGAATTTTGTGAGTGCTGTAATTATTGAACTATGACTCAAATGTCTATAAAAGTATACATTTATGGAAAGAAAATAGGTCAGAGAATCCATATTGTGCGTCAATTTTGACCAAAAATGTTGATTTTTTTTTATAGAAAATCACACAAAATCACTTTGTTGACCCCAAAAAGTTCAACAAGCTAACAAAATAATTTTTGAGTAAAAAATTCCCAAATTGCTTGATTATGATGTAAAGACACAAACTTTTTTGGGTAAAAAAAGTGATTTTTTGTGATTTTCTCAAAAAATGAACATTTTTGATCATAATTGATGCAAAATTTGGATTTTCTGATCCATTTCCTTACCAAGAATGTATACTTTTATATGCATTTGATTAACAGTTCAATAAATACAGCACTCACAAAATTAAAAAAATCAAGTCAAAAACTTCCTTGAGTCCCCCCTTAAATCAGTGGCGGCGGAAGCAAAGCAATGTAGGCGGGACAAATCATGTTGAAAAAATGCATGTGAAGCGCATAAAAATGTTCAGATATTTAACTAAAAATTGTCTAGAAAGATGTCCTTGAAGCTATATTATGTGACAAATTTAAGTTAAATTAATATGAAACACTGAAAATAATTTGTGCGGCACAAAAATTAGGAGTTTTAACACTAAAATGGTCCAGTATTTACATTCAAAATAAAAATTAAGGTGGGGGGAATGTCATGTCACCTGTAGTTTTTTGGGGGAATGACCCCTCCCCATAATCTTCTTTTTTTTTGGGGGGGGGGGGGGGGTGCTTGCGCTGCCTATGGCATGAATTGCGGTAACAGAGTATGAGGTAGGGAACCTGTTAGTATAAGAGCCAAAGAAGACCCTGTCCTTCTCTGAAGCCTGCATCCTAAAATTGAGAGTTTGCCCCCTCTGACAAGTGATCCCTGTCACAACCCTTGATATGAAATCCTTAATTAAATCAGCTATGCATTTTTATGCTTGACTTTTTTATTTAAAATTAGCTAGACATTTTTATGCTTCACGTTTCTTGGATTGCATACGCGGTGAATCATGAATCATTCCTCCCATATATTTTAGCCCTTGTTTACCAAAATATACACCAAAGATAAATAATACTTGCTACCAATTCTGAATATTTGACAGTAGTTTCACATATACAATCAAAAATGGCACAGTAAAGTCTAGATTGTCAACAGTTTATTCAAAACTTATTCAAGAATGAAATCATTTCTGTTATTTCTTCTATACATATGTAAAATAGCTATACCACAACATTCAAAAGGTTATTTGTTTTCACTAGTAATGTTGAGTAAGCAAACACTTGATCCTTATTGTATATATTCAATTGTTTGCCATCCCACGAGACTGCCCATTGTAATAATAATAAGTCAATTTCATGGTTCCATAGTATAACCTGAGGGGAGTATACCATCCTTGTTGGTAAAAATAGAGGTTTAAAAAATGTATGGTTAATTGAACTGATGAATTGTATAATGCAAAGATTTTTAAAGATTTGGCAATTTTAATTCTTTTTATTTTGCAAAATTCATGTGTAACTTTATAAAAAAGATGTTCCGGAAGCTGAGATTTATCCTATGGTCTACAATAATAGAAGATGTACTTTAGGAGTTTTATGATCACCAAAGGGATCTATGTCTTAAATCAAGAACATAAAAAGGCCTCCCTCCTTTTTTCCAGGTTTCCTTCTGTCCATCAAACATTTCATATATTGGACTAAATACAGTTACATAATCATTTTTTCCAATAAAAAATTAAAATAAAAAGCCCCTCTTCCTCATAAACCCCAGACGCTAAACATGTTTTTATATTTTATGTGGCCCTCAAAATAAAAATGTTGATAGTGTTGTTACTTAACTTCCAATTCATACATGATTAAAACATTTGCAGAGGTGTGCATGTTGAATTCACCAGTTGCTGCAAATTTTGATAGAAATATATGTAAGTAAGTAGAGCTTGGTATAAATACTATTAAAGGCATATTATGTGATCTTTTCCAGAGAGCGCCCTCTATTCATTATTTTTTTTAGAAAGTAGATTTTCTTGCAGATTTACATTTCTGATCATAAATCATACATACATTCCAAGTTACAGAGCGATACGATTCCTAATTACCTCAAAATCATGGTTTTAGAGTGAATTTAGAGTGAAAATAATAAACTGTCGGATTATCCGACAGTTTATTTTCACTCTAAAATCATGATTTTTAAGTAATTAAGAATCGTATCGCCCTGTAACTTGGAATGTATGTACGATTTATGATCAGAAATGTAAATCTGCAAGAAAATCTTCTTTCAATTTTTTTTTCGATGTTGAGGGCGTTCCCTGGAAAGATCACATAATATACCTTTAAGCTTAGACAGGTATATTGAGTATAGCACACATACAGTTTGCATTGACTCCCTGTTATTAGTCATAGCAAATAAAAACCAAACACTTTCTGATGCCATATAGAACTTGTACTGGGGTGAGGCTACGGTTGACTGAATATCAGCAAGACAATGTTACTATTGTAATATAGATCTGAAAGGTATATCTGAAAGGTATATCGTACGTAAATCATACTCGCAATCTGTTTTGAGGCATATCACCATAGAAATTCACCATGGAAATTACTATAGTAATTTCAATGATACCTTGAAATGATGCCAAGTTAGGTTGGTGTGCATAAGAGCCAGTCAACAATGGTTATTTGTTTGTGGCTCACAATTGTTCACGTTTCAAACGAAATAACTTAATTTGCTGAGTTTACCAACATATCAAACATTCTTTTTATTTTGTCTAATGAACTCTCAAAAATTACAGTAGCTATCATTAAAAGTATAGCATTATGATTAAAAATCTGTCAAAAATAAGCTGAGTGGGGGGTCAAACGAGGTTGCACTTACGCCTATGGTCATACTTTTACTCATCTGATAAAGATGACCACTTCCCTTTTAGAATTGCATTTGAGTAAAAATCATAAATATAGCTATAACTTATAAGTATAAGTATTCAAAGTATAGACCTTTCGGAATAGAAGTCTTTAGTTTCATTCATGCCTATACAGTGGCGGCGGCACCAGCCTCATATATTTATTTTTTTTTGGGGGGGGGGGGGCAAGAGTATTTTTTATGGGGGCATTTTTTGTGCCATTTTACGCTTAAATTTAGCTGTTTTATGCTAAAATTATCAACATTAGGACTAATTTAACCTGATTTAGAAGAAAATGTGCACACAGCGCGGAAACAATTGCCTTTTGATGCTAAAATTGTCTATTTTTTTACAATTTTAACTACATTGAAATTTGTTGGGGGGAGGCTGTAGTGCCGCCACTGTGCCTATAAGGCAATTGTCAGACAACATGATTGTGGTTATTAGGTTGAATCGCAAACCTCATGGACAATATGTTAATACAATCTATGGCGTCCCTTTAAACCAATTTCCAGAACTGGCCTATGCTCAGAAATAGCCAAAAAGTGGGCAACTGATAAAACTGGGGTTTGCAATTTAGCCTACATACGCTCCTGACATGTGGGTTCCTGTTGTCTGACGATCATTGACTTATGGCCATGAAACTCAAGAGTAACAACTTCTATTCCGGAAGGTCTATACTTTGAATCTTTATAAGCTCTACCATTTGCATTGAGCACATCTATTCAAAATATAGTATAAGGAGACGAAACAATATAAAAACCCTGTTGTATGGGAAAACGGACCTCTCAGGTAGGGTCAGTTGGTCGGTGTTTTTTTTCTTCATATTTTGGTTAATTTTCAGGCAATTTTCGATATAATATTTCATAAATTTTAAACAATTTCAAACATTTCTAAAAAAAACCTTTTGGAAAATTCCAAAAAGTTGGGTCGGTCAGGTCCGTACAACAGGTTTTTTTTCACATGGCCTAACCATGAAATAAATATTCCTGATCCATGCTCCTG
This sequence comes from Ophiura sarsii, assembly GCA_035610835.1. Taxonomy (NCBI): domain Eukaryota; kingdom Metazoa; phylum Echinodermata; class Ophiuroidea; order Amphilepidida; family Ophiuridae; genus Ophiura; species Ophiura sarsii. The sequence continues at coordinate 21,109,836 of CM069446.1, forward strand.
ACATTTGGGTTCATTGGGCATATCAGCCAAATATTTGAATACCCTGCCCTCATCCACAGGCAATTAGTAGCAATTTGTGTTTCTTGCACTGACATTATACCCGGGCATTACACTTTTCTAATATAATAAGAATAATAGGCTACCTTGCGGCAACATGTAACACTAGCATGGTTATATTGTTTGGTAATGTTGATTTGTGGGGAAATTTCCCATTTTATTTGAAGTTGAGCAATTACCATGACACCACTAACTTATATTGGGTGTTAAATGTATGACAAACTTTCCTAATAAGCAGCCCTCTTAGAAAATGCCCCAACTTTGAATTATATGTGACCCATCACTAGTGGCGGCACCAGGGGAGGGGAGGGGAAGGGGGGGGGGGGGGAGGAGGTGGGAGAATGCCCCAACTTTGAATTATATGTGACCCATCACGAAGTGGCGGCACCAGAGGAGGGAGGGGAAGGGGGAGGGGAGGGGAAGGGGGAGGGGGGAGGGAGGAGATGGGAGAATGCCCCAACTTTGAAGTACATGTATATGTGACCCATCACATCAAAAGAGGCCAGTTGTTGGCAAACCTTATTTGCAGATAAGGCTAATGAAAGTCAATTACAAGTTTCTCATTACTTTTTTTTGCTATGTGATGAGGTGACTTTTTAATTATTCATTATTTGATATGATTTCATTATTGACATGTAAATGCATGTTTGATCCACCCATATTGATACGGGGGCTTCACAAAAGGTATTTACAATAAAAAGTCTTGCTTTTGAGCCTAGATCCCATGCAGTGTCATATTTTACAGAGTGAAAAAATATGTTTGAAATTGCTCAAACTCGCTGCAATGATGTTTTGAAAATATATATAATGATTTTTTTAAATATTCTGACAAAAAATTCTGACGCGGTTGAAAATAGGTTACGCGGGAAACTTGCGGGAAACTCGAAATCAACTTTCAGGCACCTAATAGCAAAACACATTAAAAAATTTAAAAAATAAAAAAATGTTATAACTGTTCAAGCTGCATAAAATCCTTGTTTCATGTCCAATTTCAGTAAGTAAGGTGTCATCATAAAGATAGAAAATAACTTTGAACCATGAATTTTAAATTTGCAATTTTTATTTTTAATACAACTGGTCTAGACGTTCTGATGCAATGGGTCACATATTTTAATATATTTGTAGATCAGGCATCTTAATTTATGTATACAGAATGCATTTTCCAAAATTACCATTATCACAGATAGATAAATGATGTATGGGTTATTATACTTTATATAAGTTATAATGAGTACCAACACATTTCTTTCTAGTGGTAACTGATAAAACAGTGTACAACATGCTACAATATAGATCTATAAATTTACAAAACTATATACAAACTAAAGAATTCTTTACTACAATATATAACTAGCTTATAATTAGCATGTTAAAGACAAATTTGGTTTAGCTTCATAAATAAACAAAACATATAAAAAGTTAAATCAATTGAGACAGTTATAAAACTGTAATTTGATTTTTTTTTCGGACGGAAATTGTTTACTTTTTACATATACAATAATGAGACATATAGAAGTTTCAAAACTTCAGATATCAAAATTAAAGGGGTATACAAATATGATATTCTTCATTCTGTTGGAATTTGATAGCTTAGGACGGATTTCATTTGATTACAAAACAAGATTATCAATATAAAGATGGATATAATAGTGCTCAATACCGTGTGAAGTAGAGCTTCGCTAACCGGAGAAAAACATTTAGTTTGCCTGACGATCATGTAAGCAAGAAACCTAAGGTAGCAAAAACTGCACCCTGTAGTGTTTTTATTTGATTAAAGATGTAAATATACAAACAATGTGACAGATACAATGAAATATATGTAACTAATATATCATAAGACTTTCTTATATTCGTTACAATTCAGGAAAAAAGGGGTGTTGCAGCATATATACAATACTTGTGTAATTCAATAATTTGTCATTCAGGCTTACTATACATAATTTTATGTAATACCATATACAGGGTGAGTCAAAAAGAAGTTGATCAAGAATGAATATTTGTTTAAAAATAGACCAAACAAATTTGACAAACCAATGATTCCTTTTGTCATTATAAGCGGAATAAGTTGCTCTTTGAAAACATGCCTCATTGGTTTGTCAAATTTGTTTGGTATATTTTTAAACAAATATTCATTCTCGACCAACTTCTTTTTGACTCGCCCTGTATAATTAAACTAATTGCTACATGATTAAGGCCAAGTAAAATAAATTACAAGTTGCTCGTCCCCGCTTGCCTCCTTTTTTTTACTATTAACTATTAAATAAAATTTACTTGGCCTAACAAGTTAAAATCCATCTTTAAACTCAAAATGAAACGTCACTGAGAATTGAGTCCACTTTAATTTGGACTTGGATCACAACGAACCTCTCTTACATAAAGATTAACAGTCTGCAGAAGCTACCAGCATTGTAGTGAAACGTTACGAGGAGTACCATCATCTACTTTAATTGGATTTGATCACAACGAACCTCTCTCACATAAAGATCAAAAGATGTTTATATTTTTGTTTGAAAATAGTGGATACATTTTGTTAAATGAAAATCTTCGTACCTTCAGGAGGATTTTGCTGATTAGTCACAACCAGGTGGAGATGGTGGGGGTGGGGCGGTAGTGGCAATCGGAAAGATACGGGTAGAGACTGCCACGATGACCTTTATTTATGTTATGTTGAAGGAGCTTCCTTCGTAAGCGTGTTTCAGTTCTTTTATCCCCATTTTTTGTGTGCAAAAAGTCCCACATTTATAAGTTTATTATAGCATTTGGATTTTGGGGACTATTTTAATTCTAAAGAGGGCTCTTTAAGAATAATTGCCAAGTACGAAGTTGATAAAAAACACAACATTTTGGAAACCAGGAAAACATTTCCTACTATACCAATAAAGTCCCCAGGGAGGAACTAAATTTTCTTTAGAATGATATGATATAGTATGGTACTGGAGGTGTGCCAAACCTATCGACACAAATTTTGTGAACAAATGGGGTTTCAAAAAACACAAATGTTTTTGGAGTTTTCTCTTTTGTGAGATTCTTTTTAAAGATCTTAAAACTCACAGACCTCAAGCAAGCGTGGGAAGAGTGGTCTCAATATACATATGGTGGATAATAGGCTCCTCTGGGCGGCACCTATCCCTATACAAATTGTACAAGTTGGGCCATAGTACCCCAACCACCAGGCCACAGCCCCACCCCTCAGGACACAACAAACATACTCAACACACAATCTTTGGTCTAAAAATATATATACAATGATTCACAATATTTCACAAGATACAAAAAATAATTCATTCAATTTTTATCTGTATAAAAATAATGTCATTAATTGGATGCATTTTCTTCCCTATCCTCATTGCATATAAATAATGGGAATACATATATTCCCCTTTTTTATATGTAGATAATACAGTAACAACTTCTGTAGCTATTATTAGTTCATCTAACACTATGCAGTAACGTCGGAGCATATTCCAATATTGTGTAATTACTTGATTGTAAAACGCTGGACTAAGTACCCATGACCACGCAATCAAAGGCAAATCCTGGCAATCATGTGTACATGTTCCGCTAATAGAATACACTCTGACATCACTGCATAAAGTTGGATGAACAAAGTCTTGTGGATAAAACTAAAAAACCTAAGCCCACGGGAAAAAACATGTTCTCTACTGGCAAACAGACCTCTCAGGTAGGGTCGGTCAGGCTTTTTTTCTTTTTCTTTTTTTCCCTCTTCAATATGACCCAGATCATACAAATCCCCAAAATCTGTAAACATGTTGTCGTGTTTGGACAAGCATAACAAAATTGGGTTGGTATTCATTTGTATGTGAACATTTTGTTGTCCAATTTCTAAAAAAAGAGTCGGCCGCGCCTGTAGAATAGATGGGGTTATTGCGGCCTAATGGGGGGGGGTGGGGGGGAGGGGATAACAAACAGAATTTTGGATGAGAAAAATCATGGCAAGGCACAAATGGACCGTTCAAAATTTCAATTGATCAAAATATTCTATTTTCTTCAGGAATCTTTACAACTTGTGTTCATCAAAAAGGAAATTGTTGGCAAACACATTTTGAGATAAGAGCCCAGTGTGGGACAGCGTGGTTTTTGGTTTAGTAAATTTTAAAAGAATATTTGGAATAAATATCGTTAAATAATATTTCTTCAATTTAAGTCTATCTTCTTCATGATATCAATTTAAAGGTATGATAGTGCTCTTATAATTTTAGTTATAAGAGCACTATCATAGCTTTAGTCTCTCCAACATCGTGCCGTAAAACTCATCTTCCAGGCATCAAGACTTGATAGTCCATTACCTCTAATGCAGAATCTGCATTGGCTACCAGTCACAAAACGCATTAAGTTTAAAATTTGTCTTTACATATGTACAAATCTTTGAATGACTGTGGTCCTAAATATCTTTGTAACTTACTTTCTTACAATTCAATCCTTTCAATAGGCCCGGTGACTAGATCTGCAATGGACAGGACTCTACTCTCAATACCTTCCAGTAGGAAACGTATAGGTGAAAGAGCCTTTTCCGTTGCAGGTCCGTAACTATGGAACTCACTTCCACGCCATATTAGAGATGCCGGTTCTACTGCAATCTTTAAGAAACTCTTAAAATCATATTTGTATTGATTGTATTGGTATTTTGTTATATTGATATTCTCATTCATTGCTATAATTTTGTTAGTTGCGCCTTGATCATGTTTTTGGATATTGCGCCTTATAAGACATTTTATGTATGTTCTCTGGTCCCGGCCAACCCAGATTGGGGGAGGGAATTCTTATGCAAATGAATACCAACCTAAATTTTGGATTTTTTTAATTTAAATTTGTCCAAAATTGGCAAACGCTTTTCAGATTTTTGTGTAATTTTGTAGACAAAAAAGACAAAAACCTGACCAACCACCCCAATCTGAGAGGTCGGTCCATCTGAAGAACTTATTTTTCTCAACACCGTCACCTAATATATTAGCTTTAACCAAAAGTAGCCCCTCTGTTTTATTGCATCATTATTTTTTTTTATTTGTGAAAGAAAAATCCCCCAAAATTCTATCAATTTTTTTTCAAGAGTTACCACAACATGGTAGCTTTGATTTTCTTATACATGTTATCCACATCTTGAAGATTCTGTGCAGCCATAATCCTAGCCTGTTTTAACCTAGCCCTGTTGAATTCAACTGAGTCCTGCAGTTTCCTCTTCTCCCTAGTTGTTAAAGCGCCCTCGCTGTCAACATTTTCACTGCTGATTTTTGCCCATATGGCCTTGTGGCGTTCCGATATTTTGGCGTCCATTTTCATCAGTTTGCTGTCTACTGTGGGGCACACGGTGAGTATGGCCTTGACTGAAACAACGACCTGAAGAAATAATCAAATAAATGACTTGAGTTGACTTGAGTTACTGAGAGCAATGACTTGAGATGACTTGAGTTACTGAGAGCAATGACTTGAGTTGACTTGAGTTACTGAGAGCAATGACTTGAGTTGACTTTAGTTACTGAGAGCAATGACTTGAGTTGACTTGAGTTACTGAGAGCAATGACTTGAGATGACTTGAGTTACTGAGAGCAATGACTTGAGTTGACTTGAGTTACTGAGAGCAATGACTTGAGTTGACTTGAGTTACTGAGAGCAATGACTTGAGTTGACTTGAGTTACTGAGAGCAATGACTTGAGATGACTTGAGTTACTGAGAGCAATGACTTGAGTTGACTTGAGTTACTGAGAGTAATGACTTGAGTTGACTCGAGTTACTGAGAGCAATGACTTGAGTTGACTTGAGTTACTGAGAGCAAGCAATGACTTGAGTTGACTTGAGTTACTGAGAGCAATGACTTGAGTTGACTTGAGTTACTGAAAGCAATGACTTGAGTTGACTTGGGTTACTGAGAGCAATGACTTGAGTTGACTTGAGTTACTGAGAGCAATGACTTGAGTTGACTTGAGTTACTGAGAGCAATGACTTGAGTTGACTTGAGTTACTGAGAGCAATGACTTGAGTTGACTTGAGTTACTGAGAGCAATGACTTGAGTTGACTTGAGTTACTGAGAGCAATGACTTGAGTTGACTTGAGTTACTGAGAGCAATGACTTGAGTTGACTTGAGTTACTGAGAGCAATGACTTGAGTTGACTTGAGTTACTGAGAGCAATGACTTGAGTTGACTTGAGTTACTGAGAGCAATGACTTGAGTTGACTTGAGTTACTGAGAGCAATGACTTCGAGTTGACTTGAGTTACTGAGAGCAATGACTTGAGTTGACTTGAGTTACTGAGAGCAATGACTTGAGTTGACTTGAGTTACTGAGAGCAATGACTTGAGTTGACTTGAGTTACTGAGAGCAATGACTTGAGTTGACTTGGGTTACTGAGAGCAATGACTTGAGTTGACTTGAGTTACTGAGAGCAATGACTTGAGTTGACTTGGGTTACTGAGAGCAATGACTTGAGTTGACTTGAGATACTTTTAAGATGCAAAGTGGCCCAAGTTATTTTAAGAGTAGTTTAGACAATTGGTCACTTCTCTGCAATTATACCACCGATTTGAATGAAATAAAGTTTATTTCAAAGCTGAAGACATTTCAAACAAAGAACCCTTGAAACAAAAATGACATTAGAAATAATTGTAATAATATTTTCAAAATTGTATAACTTATTTTTATACACCCTGTATGCCGGCAAAACTTCATATACCCACCTCATTGTGAAATGTTTCCATAGTTGCAACAAGTGCTTCAGATTTGTCCTCTTCATCTATCATTTCACCTTTCACAGATAGAACGACAAAGCCTGCTTCTTCATCGACCTAACATGGGTGGAAAACACCACAACAATTACAATCTTGATGGAAAAACACAACATGTATCACAAGCATGATGGAAACATTAAAGCAATAATGATGGCATTTGTAAAGGTGACTTCACTATCAACATGGAAGTTAATCTATGTTGATAGTAATATGGTGGGAAAATTCTCTAAAAACTCTAAAATAGAAATACCTGTATTTTTTAGAAATTGTTGTTGGGTTTCTGGATTTGATTTGTTTGACATTGCTTAATGCTTTTTGATTGATGGCTGGTTGGCTCAGATGTATATGTATAAAGCCTCTTTCACACCTCTTCCAACCTATAATGAATCCCTTTCCATTGCATCTTGATCATGTCACAAGTGACAGGCGTCCAGAGTTAGTTGGGGCAAGTAGCATCTAATAGTTACCAGCCCGGCAAGAAATATACCTACCCAAATTTGATTTCCCAATTAACAGGTACTTTTGTATTTTTACCTGCTCGACGCCAGATTCCCTACCCTACGAAGGCAGTCCCTGTGTGTATCCATAACTTAAACCATGTCTTACCAAAAGTTCTTGTTGTTGCATTTCTAGTGACTCTTTCAATCCACCGATACAATCTTCAATGGAACATTTGACAGAATCCACCAGTCCGGCTTCATAACACTCATGTCTAAACTGTTTCATGGCTTGACGGTGGGCAAGGTTGGTCTCATGGACCTTATGCAGGCTACGGTTGGTCTCTTGGAATAAAGCATCCAGCTGTGGATGTCATACAAATTACGGAACTTATATTAATTGTGTTTTAATACCATGGGGAAGGTTGAGGGACATAAAAAAATAAGTCGTCAGAAAAGGCAATGTTTGACAACATCAAGGAATGGACTGGTTTGAGTTTAATAAAGGCTAAGCATAGACAAAGCAGCTTTGAGAAGGTGGATGTAGAATGTTTAAGTTTGTACTATACCACACACCCATTCCAACTAGACTCTTGATCGAAACAAATCGAGTAAAGTCATTCTAGAGGTGCCGATTTTGGTAATTTACCACTGTCTATTGAACTTTGAAGAAAATATAATATCAGGATTAAATTGACATAAATAAGAAAAGAACATGTCATAACTCGTGTGCCTGTAGGCCGTGAATAGTTTAATCAGTTCCAAATTGGCAAGAGATATGTGTTTTTTCTCTCCGTGTGCCAACGTAATCCAATAGTATGCATGCACGCTATTTTGGCATACACAAGCATCACATCATAATGCACCATGTTGCATCAATCAAGCGTCTTGTGCGCCTATGCTCTTTTGAATTCATTCGCTGCTAGCAGGTCCGCCAATTTGGAGCTGCCAAACCATAACATTCCACTCTTTTTCTTAAGTTGATCCTAAAATGTATTAATCTAGTTTTATATAAGCAGGCAGCATTTGTCATCAGGCAGGTGTTTTGAGCCCCTACGTTATTTCCATGAAATTTAAACATGTCAAAGGTTCCACAAGTCCAAAGGAGGTTTTTCCTACTCAAATACTGAAATTGAAAACAGAATATTACCTCAGGCACATTGACTTTATCCAGCGGCTGAAATTCATCGGGATTAGTCTTCTTCAGTTTATTCTTTTTCTTCAGATGTCGTTTGACCTCAACAGCTTGCATCTTCTGGAGGGAGTTGTCTTTTAATTTACGCTCCAACAGGTGACGAATCAGGGCTTGAATTGCCGGATGAACACCGCCATCGGAATGCTTGGCTGATACAGCAACACTGTAAAGACAGATATAACCAATAGAAATTGATTGAAGGACAACTCAATGATTCCCCAGTGAGATTTACATTGGGCCAGAGATACTTGGAATATTTGGAATGCAAAAAAAACCACCCTGATTTTACTTAATTTTATATTGGGTTATTTATATCTGATTTACATGTTTTATGAGATCAAATGTGTTTAGTGTTTGATCAAAGAATATTTTAATGACAGCACCACAATGCATAGCATTTTTGCAAAACGATTCATCTTGGTTCCCATAGACATATGCACAAAATCATGGCTTCATAAAGCAATCTTCGTCCAAGCTCTTTGATTCTTATTTACATCAATAAATAAATTAGTTTTCAGTGTTTTGTTTTTTATTTCTAAAATCTAAGAGCTCGACTAATAAACAACTTAGTCACAGTTATTGGAAAACCAAAAAGACAGGGAACTATTGATGTTCCGTGTCAAAGTGACAGAAAGCCACAATATCGATATCTCACTGACATATCGATTGTATTGATATGAGTATCGTTAAGGGGAAATCCAAATGCGTCGTGGGGAAAATCTTGAGTTGATGCAATGCATTGTGGTTGCGATGTTAGAATCTTCTTTGATGTCTGATGGTTGGGGCCTATTTGATCCATGTGAATACAAAATAATAAAACTAATCAAAGAAGATTTTAAAGACACCACCCACGTCCCACAATGCATTGCGTTTTTGCAAAATGCCCTAATTCTGGTCTCCAATTTGTCGCGGTTCCCATAGACACATACACACAATCATGGATTTATAGCACATTCATCGTTGGAGCTCTTAGGTTCTAGTTTACATCAATAAATAAATTAGTTATCAGTGTTCCTTTTTCCTATTTCTAAAACTTAAGAGCTCGACAAATGCATCGTGTGAAAGAAGCTTTAGTTAGCTGGCATTCACGCAATACATTATGAGAAGACCTTAACATCTTCTTTGTAAACTAACCTTCCAACAAACCCATACTGTTCAGCATTTGCCTGCAACATCAGCACCTCCTCAGGTAGCTCTATCTCCTCTTCCTGTTCTTCCTCATATCTCCAGATCACAACCTCTTTCTCCTCTGGTTCATCTTTGCCTTCTGAAATATCTGCTGTGTTAGCATCAGCTTGACTGGTGGGTTGATTTTCTGTTTCAACTGTAATGTTTGGGAAAATTAAAATTAATATGATAAGGCCAACAACAAAAAAGGTGACTTGCCCTTTCCGACCGACCCGAATTTTCGGAAACTAGGGTCGCTATTTATTTTTAATTTTTTTTCTTCAATTTTTTTTTTTTAAATAAATAAATAAATTTAAACAAAATTGAAAGACGCACACAACAATAAAGAAAGATGAAAACGTGTTTTTGAGTAGTATCTGCTTGTTTAAAAATCATGATTTTTTAAAAAAAATCAAAACAAAAAAATCTTTAAAACGTGTTTTTGTGTAGTATCTCCCTGTAAAATTTTAAAAAATAAAAAAATAAATAAAAAAATAAAAATCCGACTGTCCGACCCAGACTCTGGCCCTGTAAGGGCAAGTCGACTTTTTTTGTTGCCTAAATGTCAATCCAATCAAAACGTAGAAGTGATTTCACTAAGTAAAATTCTTGAGGGTGGAACCAAAATGATGACTTTAGTGCAGTTTTTAAATTAAATTTACTGCTGTTTTAGTGAGCATAAATCTTTGTAAATCCGGAAATTTTACTGTTACTTACAATGCAAAATTGACAATTTTGTGGGTATTTAATTTCGCAAATCCAAATCCCACGCGAAATTAGCAAAATTAAGTGGTTTTACAGTAATCTTCCTTGTGCGATGCCTATGTGTCATATCAAATATCGCTTATATTCTCCAAGTCTTTAAAGTTCTTCTTCTTCTTCTTTTTGAGTACATACAACCCTATACAGTTCTCTAAGTGATGTCTTGCAAGTTATACTTGCTTATGTTAGGAAGGGGATTTTATGCCTCTGGTCCATTTTGTGGAACAATTTACCACATCACGTCAGGCACTCATCACTCAATTTACGAAGATATTAAAAACTCACTTATTCCACCGTCATAGTGCATGTGATAACACTGTTTTTATAATGTCATGTTTTTATTTTGTTTTATTTAATAGCGCTGTGGTACCAATGTATAATGTGCATGTGTAAGAGCCCTATATAAAGGCTCATTGTTATATTATATCATACATAATTAATACAAATTTCAAGTTCATGTATCAAGTGAAACGCTCTTTACTCAATTTGATTGTGCATTGTTTAATCAAATTACCTAATTATTAACAGTATTACTTTGTTCGCACTTCCGCAAAATGGCCGCACAAAATCATGCCCTGATGTTAAGGTGATATTTGTGCTGTCTTACCTATCTCTTCTTTTTCTGGATCTTTCTTCTCCTCATCGGAAATCTTGGTCTTATCCTCTACCCCATCTTCTAGAGCCACATGTTCCGCATCTCCCGCATCATCTTTGGTTGTTGAGTCGCTGCTTTGTGAGTTGTCAATGAGTTCTGACGTTCTGTTGGCATCAGGTTTATTTGATGTGTTGTTTTCAGTGGCGTCACTACTATCTTGTTCTTCAGATTGTTCTCTTTCCATCTCTCGCTGTTCAATCTGCAATGTGATAATGGTTACATTAAGGCAAGGAAAAAACGAATCCCTGTTGTACGAATGTACGGGCCCGACCGACCCATTTTTTTAGAAAATCAGTGAAAACAATTTTCACATGCAAATGAATATCGACCACAACAAAATGTTTATAGATTTTTTGGTATTTTTACTTTTTTTAGGATTTGTATGGTTATTTTTTAAGGGATTTTTGTTTAAAGGTATATTTATGTGATCTTTCCTGGGAACGCCCTCAACATCGAAAAAAAATAGAAAGAAGATTTTCTTGCAGATTTACATTTCTGATCATAAATCGTACATACATTCCAAGTTACAGGACGATACGATTCTTAATTACTTCAAAATCATGGTTTTAGAGTGAAAATAAACTGTCGTGATAACATGACAGTTTATATTTTCCCCGATATTTTCACTCTAAAATTCACTCTAAAACCATGATTTTGAGGTAATTAGGAACTGTACCGCTCTGTAACTTGGAATGTATGTACGATTTATGATCAGAAATGTAAATCTGCAAGAAAATCTACTTTCTAAAAAAAAATCATGAATAGAGGGCGCTCTCTGGAAAAGATATGCCTTTAAAAGCCTGAACGACCGACCTGACCTGAGAGGTTCGTTTGCCCGTACAACAGAGTTTCTTCTTTTCCGTTGCCTTATAAATAGGTATAATTTATCAGCCTGAAACATATTAATGGGTGTGGGCCACTGGCCAGTGAGCACCTAAATACAAAAGATAACCTTCGTGAATATATTTTGTCAATGAAAATGTGAAAGTATGTACACAAAATGTCAGTTTATAAGAACTGATTCTGGAGTATGCAATCATGCTCCTATTTGACACCCCCCCCCCCTTAATTTTCAACATTTTAAACTTACAATCCCTCAGCCTACTTCAAGCGTTTTGTGCTTTAAAATTTGAGTTCTTTCAATTCACACAATTTATCATATTTGGTAGCTTTATTACACGCTTTATTATCTGTTTAGAAACGCTCTGAAAATCAATCGCTTGATACAAGTACCGGCAACAAGTGCTGGGTAGTGTAGTGTAACATTGGACACCAAACCTCAACCAAAACCAAATCAGTGCCTCCCACTTATTAAAAATCAAGTTGTTGTTTTTTAAACTCGACTTACCACATCCATTTTGTTTCCAAGTAACAATATCGGAATACTGGATGGATCAGCATTTTCATATTCTGTAACAACCTTTGACCCTTGGTCAGTCTTCTCAATCCTGGTCTTTGTAATAACAGCATGATTTGTGATATCTTTCTTCCATATAGCAGCTAATTCTATGCTCTCTTTATTGGCTACATCAACAACAACTGTGGACATAAAAATTAACTTAAATGGTTTTTTATAAATTCTTTATATTACGTTCCTGAATGACAAATGTTGCAACTCTTCTTCCTTCCCTAATAGATCCCCCATCTCCCTTCTATCATACAGCAATGCCATGTTTACTCTTCTATACCAATACCACAATCCATTTAGAGGTTAGTTAAATACTGTGTATTGGCTGTGTTGTGGTAATTGTGGAAATTTGACTCATGGAATTCCGCGGGCCTGAAACCCTTTGTTTTGATTTGCGAAAAATTAGCCAGTACATAGTATTTAACCTCATTAATTCAAATATTGTTATATAATTAGATAAAAATTCTTCTTTGGAACTTATTTTTAAGGAGATTCGAGGAATGTTTTTCAGATTTAGTAAACAATTGATATGCTTTTCCCAGTGGTGATAATGAATCAATCCAACCTTTTGATTTTCGGGAAACCCCAACCCCCAAGGTCATGAAAATTAATGAGATGTGTCACTTACAAATTAGCCAATCAAATGGTCATTAATATAATCATCTAACTTATTATGTAATGAATGGCAAAACACTACCCCCTTAACCTGAGATGATTATAACAGTTATAATTGTTTCAGCCCTTAACTTCAATAAATAAGTTTGGATGGGTCACCATCAGCGTACGATTTACCAAGTGTCACGTCGCTAAAAAGAGTTGAGGAATTTGCTATGCAATCTAAAAGTGTATAGCAGTTTTATACTATGCATTTCAAGTAACAGTTTATCATTTTTTATGAACGGTAGGAATTTTGCTACACACATTTTTTCACATAAATCCATCACTGGTCACCATGCTAAATTGCTGATACGGTCATGTTCCTTAAATCCCTGCACCTACCAATTCCAGCATCAACATCTTTGTAGTAACTCTGCCTCAAGTCAACATCCTCTCTTCCTGGTAAATCCCATATTGTCACAGAAACCACTGCATGTTCTGGAATGTTTAATTTCTTCACCACATTTTCTGTGAAATAAAAAGTAATTTTGTAATTTAGTGTGCTAAATACATTTTTGAAAGGTGCATATGTATAATAGATTCAGAGATTGATGATGGCTAGCTAAGCTTGACAAACATTTAGCTTCTAAGTTATTTTGACAAATTTTGGGATAATCCTAAAATGCCATGGAAATTTAAGAGGTCAATCAAAAAGTTTCACCTCTGTCCTCATAACTTTAAATTATGACATCCTATTCAATTTGTAAATGTGGCAATACTCTTAAATCTAACTCAAATATAATGAAAGTCAACTAACCTAACCTCAAGTCATGAGTAAAATCATAATGAATGGGACTCAAGTCAACTCTACCATTGTTTCCAAAATCATCAAGTAAGCTACTGTATAAGTGGGCATTTTTGCGCTTGTAATTTTTTTGCGCTTTACACATTTTGAACAATTTTGTTTTGTTTTTATTTTTGCGAGTTTGAGCTTCCTTACAAACATGTAGACCTACATACAAAATTAATATATTTGGGTGCATTTATTTCCCTATTTGTTGATTTTAGCGTGAAAACGTAATTAATGTAGCGCGAAAATGGCCACTTTTACAGTAATTGATGTCAAGTCAATGATTTTTCGCACATTGTACTTACCAATACATACTGCTGCTGTTGGTCTATAGCTGTAGTCAAACTGATTTTTGAAATATCTCATAAAGATACTGGTTTTACCAACTTCAGCATCACCTGTGAAAAATATGCAAATAATTTTGAAAATATCATCATTTATCAAATCAAACATGTTCTAAGAGATAAAGACACATACTTATTATGGATTGAGTTATTATACAATATAATATCCCGCTTTTAAATTCAATGTCTATTGTAAATTGTAATTATATTCCCCCTGTAAGATTTTGGTTGCGCTAAAGTTGTTGTCATGACATGCCTGGAGAAGACCATACCGAAACTCTTATGATATTAACAAGGTTTACGTCCAGTTGAGAAACCATTCAAGCTTACTGGTTTCCCTTTGTAGATGAAACAAGTTGATTTAGTCCCTGGGTTTCACAGTCAAAAGATTATTATAAGTATAGTTGCAATGCAAAATTGCAAAGATTTGTGATAACAAATCCAATAGTTCAAAACAATGTAATATAATAGTTGTATTATTTATTGGGCCTTACGAAAGCCTTGATTGAACCTTCCTTTGGGGTCTGTTAGGTATGTGAACATATACAGACCGGGATGATCCCCTACTCTTTACGAAGAGTTCTTCACAATCAGTGTTGTAGCTAGAGCAATTCTAGTGCTGGGCTCCAATTTCCCCCGCCAGGTCCATGGGACAAATATTGATGTATTAATTATGTGAACAAAATGGGCAAAATACCATAACAATACACAGTTTTACTTCAATCAAAGTTCCTTCAGCAAACCGTTACAATCGTATTTAAGTTTAATTATTACAATTTTGTGGCCAATAAGTGCTGGCCGGGAAGGCTTACAGTGACTGTCAGTGCCGGGCGCAAATTGCTAGTGCCGGGTAGGCCCGCCCGCTGGCGCCCGGTGCTGCCCGCTGTAGCTACAGCCCTGTTCACAATTGTACAATGCATTCTCATTTACTTACCCACAATTACAATTTTGAAGCTTGGTACTTCCTTGAGACCTGGACCAGCAATCAGAACTGAATTGGAAAAGAATAATTACAATATCAATGGCAGGCTGTCATATTCAAGACGTGTGCTGTTTTCTGAAAATATGTCTTGCAGTAGAACTAGTACCATCATGGCATCAACAACACAAACCAGAGCCTCCTCAGAGGACACTCCACTCAGTCAGTTCCAGAGACAAGACTACCGGATCTCTCGACTTCTATCTCTTCACTCTTTCTTTCCCAGCTGTATACTAAAACTTTATAAGACCAATCATATAATGGCATATCTATCTATCTATCTATCTATCTATCTATAGAAAACTTGGCAGAACAAGTTAACTTGTTATCGCGCCAAGGCCCCTGAAACGTAGGGACATGAGATTTTGTGACAGGTAACAGACCCGGGGATGATCCCCTACTCTTTACGATGAGGTCTGCAACTATTTAACGTGTTCAGGGTGAGCGTCTGAATACACGGGACCAACGGCTTAACGTGAATCTCCGAATCACGGCGAACTGACACTCACTGTATAGACCTGCATGTTGTACACAGTGAATGGGGTAGAGGAGAAATTCTACAATTAAATCGATCATCAGCTAACCACGGAAAGAAGATCCGATAACTATATCCTAACTGAATTAAGACTTGATTGTAGAATTTCCGACCTAGATAGGAACTTTTTGGGATGTACAAAGAATCCTGGTTTCAAGGCGACTTGAACCCACGATCCTGTGATTGAAAGAATATTCCCGACCGACGATCAGCGCGCTAGAC
Organism: Ophiura sarsii; assembly: GCA_035610835.1. Classification (NCBI taxonomy): domain Eukaryota; kingdom Metazoa; phylum Echinodermata; class Ophiuroidea; order Amphilepidida; family Ophiuridae; genus Ophiura; species Ophiura sarsii. The sequence goes on from CM069446.1 coordinate 21,125,788, forward strand.
CGCTCGGCCACCTCTACCTCAATTCATATATTCATATTTATATAATTCATTCATTGTGATATATAGGGGCCTATAAGTTATCAACTATAGGCCTATAGTTTTATCATAATTAAATTAATTTTAAATAAGCTTACTTTCTCTGATGAAATTGAAACACATACATTTCTATCTGCTATTTTATTAAAATAAAGCTGAACTTACGGTCCTGATTTGAGCTGCAAGCCGTTCCCATAATAACTTTCCTAGACACTCAGACATACATATTCATTTGAAATTATACAGTGTCCTCTTCTCAATTAAATCAACAATATCAACTTTCAAGCTTCAATTTCTACGTGCGATCATCAACAATCCACCTGTTGTACACCTGTTGCTTGCTTGGAGATGACCCGGAAGTTTATTATATATTGACGTCAATCAATGAATCAATGACCTCTTTAATTGATTGGTAGTGGTGATAGACTTGACCAAAGCTCCTATGTGAACCAATCCGGATTGTAAACCTTTTTAATACCAAGCAGGATTTTCAGATAATTAAATTCAATACATGATTACATAGATTTGCAGTAGGCCTATAACTGATTTGGATATGGTTCAATGGTTTTAATATTTTAAATCACCATGAAACCAATAATTCCTCAACAGTAACCCCCAGATCAATTTCATAAGAGAATATTGTTAGACAAACAAATTACTTGAGAAACCCTGTTTATCGATATGATTTGTTGGGGGGAACTTTTTTTCCCCTTTTTTTCAGTATTTTCAGAAACTGAGTTTAGCTGTGATGAACTGTTTATTGAAACATGAACTGCTATTTGTTGAAGCAGTTTATCAGTGTTGAGGTGGGGGAGGGGGGTGATTGGCCACATCGAAGGTAAATAGTTCCATTTTCAAACTAAACTTTTATTGTTGTTCTAGTATCCAGTACAGTATCAGTATCCTGCTTTTCAGTAAAAAGCTGTTTATTACCCACTATATAGCATTAAAACTATAAGTTTATACTGTAACAAAATTGGTTAAGCCATGAACACAAGCATTTTGTTTCTATTACAGTGCATCCAGTTTTCCATTCAGTGGTGTAATCAAGGAGATTTATCATAGATAATATAATAACTCCTTGGTGTAACCATATTTGCAATGATAGGTGGCACAAAAGCATCAAAAAACTTATTGTGCAGTATTTAATAAATACCTCAGTTTCTGATAAACAGTTAAAGGCATATTATGTGATCTTTTCCAGAGAGCGCCCTCTATTCATGAATTTCTTTAGAAAGTAGATTTTCTTGCAGATTTACATTTCTGATCATAAATCGTACATACATTCCAAGTTACAGAGCGATACGATTCCTAATTACCTCAAAATCATGGTTTTAGAGTGAATTTGGACTAGAATAAAATAAGTTGTCGGATATCCGACAGTTTATTTTCACTCTAAAACCATGATTTTGAAGTAATTAAGAATCGTATCGCCCTGTAACTTGGAATGTATGTACGATTTATGATCAGAAATGTAAATCTGCAAGAAAATCTGCTTTCAATTATTTTTTCAATGTTGAGGGCGTTCCATGGAAAGATCACATAATATACCTTTAAGAATTGAATTGAATTGAATTGAATTGATTTTATTAACATTTCACAGTCGTGGCCCTAAGGCCAAATTGCATGAAATTTACATGATAAAAACATTGAAAAACAAGACAAGGAACTTTAATATTAATTAACATAAAAGAGAATATTGCACATTATAGATAAAAACATCAACAATATGATATGGTATAAAACATTGAAAAACGCCGAAGAACAAGGCAAGGTAATTGAGTTATTAATTAATATAGAAGAGAATATTGCACATTATAGTTTTTTTTTTAAATTGCATTATGTACATAGCAAATACCATTATAAAAAAGAAGTGGGTGCAGAAAAATCCTGGGCCTATTTATTTGAAAGCTGCACAAAATACGGCACAGGACTGTTTTTGAACCTATTAGTCCTGGCTGGCAGCTGAGAAATCTCACTATTATTGCGTAAAATACGACCATGGCACTCCCCTCTGGTAGGCGGTATTAGGGAACTGGTGCGATTTGATTTGGAAAGCCCTTTGTCAAACCTAAGACAGTGCCCTTCACATCTACCAGAGAGGGTGTCAAATTTGCAAATGTTTAAAGCATCCTCGTAAGAAGTATAATTACGGCCAAGGATTATTTTGCATGCCCTTTTTTGAGTTGATTCTATTTGTTGAGACTGAGTAGCTGAAAGACTCGAGTGCCATACCACATCGGCGTACTCAAGAATTGGTCTGACATATCCACTATATACAACACTGAGCTCATCTTTGGTGAAACCGAAACGTTTTAAAGTCCGAAGCATAAACAAACGGGAATTAGCTTTTTTCAACGTACTGTCCACCTGGACATCCCATTTAAGGTTGTTTTAGATGCGCACACCAAGAACTTTAGCTTCAGTGACATATGCAAGTGGTTCAGTACCAATTCTTAAGTCGCGTAGTGGTGGTGGTTGTTTTGAAAAGGCAATTTGGAGTCCTTGGCACTTAGTGGGATTTAATTTCAGGTTGTTGTCCGAAGCCCATTTTGTAAAATTGTCAAGATCATCTTGGATTGTACTTGTTTGGTATCCATTATAATTTTCAGCGAAACTCAAATCATCAACATACTTCAGACATTTACTCCCAGAATTAAGTGCAGCATCATTAATTAAAATCTGAAATCCAATTGGGCCTAGTTTTGTACCCTGAGGAACACCACCGTGCAATTTAGTATAGTCTGAAAGAACATCGTTATACCTGACACACTGTTGCCGGTTGCGAAGAAATTCACAAATCCATGGAATGATGGACCTACGAACTCCAATGTCAATGATCTTACCAATTAGAAGGGTGTGATCAACTAGGTCAAATGCCTTATAGAGAAGAATTTTTTTAGTGCTAAATTTATCATCATTAAACTTGAGTTTTTCCAGATTTTTTTAAATTTGTATTTAAAGATTTTTTTTTTTTAAATCCAAAACACTTCAGCAATAAACTTCTTTTACATCTAATGATGTTGCCACAACTTCTCTGTGTTATTTATTGGTCTAAAACCATAAAAATGAACTAATTCTTGCTTGTTTTCTCAATGTAGAAGCTAGACTCTTAATTGCGCAATAAGAATCAGGCTTTATCCTCCTGGATGCAAGTATCTAAATAGGAAGAAAAAAATGGAAAAAGTAAAGTCCTTCACTTTGCAAAATGACTAATGTGCATAAAAGTTTATTAGTAAACTCATTTTTTGATGAATTGAGTTTATTCAGATAAAGTCAGTTTATCAGAGTTTATGGAATTTTAATGACAACAAATCTTCAAAATTTGCCAAACAAAATCAAAACATTTCTAAAATGTTCTTAAAATGCTCAAAATAATAACAGTGAATTTTCTTAAATTAAAAAGAAAAACAGTCGTCCGGGCCTGTTAGAACGGGGTTTTTTGTCCCCTTACCAATGGTAGACTCTATTTATGAGAAACAAATCTTCATAATTCTGGTGATCACATAAAGACTGTTGTGGTCCAGTGAGTTTCCTCGGATGCAATACATTCTTGTTTTTTTTACACACAAATAAAGCACTATTAAACTGGTATCTGATTTAGTTACAAACTATTTTATTTCTCTCCTTATTTATGCACATATTTAAAAACATATGATTATTTAAAGGTAGGCATTCTGATTGCTGGCCCGATTTTAAAAATATATAAAAAATGTTGAAAATATTCAAGGTAGATGTTCTGATTGCTGGCCCGATTTTCAACTGACTATTTTCCTTAAAATTGTCGCATTCCAAAGTTTGAGTTACATAACTCCAATGGTTCTTATTTTAGAAGCACAAGGTCACAAGAAAATTGCCCATTGAGAAGTACACAAACTGGCGGGTGTTTAACCACCTTTGGCAGTAATTCACCACATTTAAGTCTAGAAAAATATGGGGATTCTTCTGATATCAAAATATCTTAATGTGAAGAAAAAAATCATACCCCCCCCAAAAAAAAAAGTGATCAGAACATACACCTTTAATTGATTTTTGCATAATTAATTAGGCCCACTAATGAAAATGTTTATTCATTTTTTAATTAGAGCATAATAAATTATGTAGATGGAAATTAGCTCTTCAAGTTTACTACCCATATACCAATCACATCACCATATAGCTCATCGCATCTATCCACAAACTTTACTTCGCATATTTTATGCATACATAATTAGACATAATAAGGGAATTATCTGGCAACTGGAATTGAAAAAAAAAGAATGGAAAAAAAAAGGAAAGTTGTTGCCCCTTTGACCTAACATATCTCAGCAAATGAATGTCCGATTGAAATAAATTGTCAGTTCCAAAATCGTCAGACCAAGGGCTAGAACATACTTGAAATGAAATTTTTGACTCGGCCAATAGAGCCACCTTAATTAAAGTTACATACTCTATATACTATATGATATCTTTTCATAAGGCAACAACAAAAAACACCAATCTGTTCTACAGTGTAACTAGGGTCTTCAATTTTCTTCTTCTTCTACTTCTTTTTTTTTTTTTGGGGGGGGGGGGCATGAGGGGGACAGACCTGTGATCAGGGGGGCATAGCCAACTATTGTTTGTATATATACATATTGTTTGACATTTCATGGGGGGAGCCCTTCTTTAGGCCCACTGCCTGACTGACCTTCCTTTTTTTTAAACAATATTTTATAAACATTTTGAATTTTTTGAATTTTTTGTGACAGTAAGAAGAAGCTTTTGAAAATTGTTGAAAATTCACCAAAATGTCACACCATTTTTAAAAAACAAATCAACTAAACAAACAAATGCCCAACCAACCCACCCACCCTACATGAATGGTCAGTATGCCTGTGGGTGGTGGGTTTTGTTGCCTAATGCTTATTTCAGTCCAAAAAGATTTTGCCCGGTATTTTTATAGGAGCATAACCAGGCAGTATAATACTATTGTGCCTTCCATCTGATAAAATTGAAACTTTAAGAACAGTACAATTTTATTTATAAACCACTACATTGTAAATTAATTATATCCTTTGGTAGCAAATACAAAATGCAACTTCCAAACGATATTAAGACATGATTTAAGGTCATTAAATGGCGTACGCCGGTTAACAGATTAAAATTATCTGGTAAATACAAGGTTCAGCTTGACATACATTTATGTTCCATAATTGATTGATCTCCTTTACATGATCTTAAACTTAACCAGTTTCACGCGAGAACGATGAGTTTTTATAGCCAGCAGATTGCGGTATCGGCGGGCAATTGCTGACTGCTGATGACCTCATTACCATAAATGCCAGTTAGAGGTTGAATCATGCGATCTGGCCATCTTCTGCTTTCCCAACGGCAAACCTGATCAGTTGAATGTGGGTGTTTACCAACCAACATCTTTTTTCACTCAAAACAACACTCATAGTTTTTAAGTTTGTTTATTTTGTGAAACACCTATTTTTCCACTAAGGGATTCCCCTCTAAGATCACACCCACGGCGATGCGTAGTGGAAGAGTTGCCGGTTGGGTTAGCTGTCACTACCAACTGCAAGAACTGCTGCTATAGCACACTAACACAGTATAGTGGTGGATTTATCAGGTCCATGTGACATCAATTACGATTACTTTTTTAAACATTTTAGTTCAGTGTTGAAAATGAATTTCAACTACAAAGCGATAGATAACTTATATGTAGGGTCTGTGCAGAAAGAATCAAAATAGGCAAAACACCAAAGGCAAAATTGGTGAATAATATGAAATGTCATGAAAGTAAATCCCCATCTGTCCTAGAAGACATCAAACCAGTGGTCCGACATGCAATGATGATTCCATTCTATTCCACACACCCAACACCAGTCAAACTTGCACTGTGGTCTAGTACATATCATATGCATACAGCCACCTGTAAAGAAACGGACAAGGAAAAGATAAATAATGATAGTTTTGAGGTGGACTGAACCTTCAAGAAGGAGGATCAATATTAGGCCAAATAAAAAAGTGTTATCACAGAAGACTGCGCAAATAGCTTTTAAAATTCACATTAACTGTTTCCCCCCATATTTTTTCTTGATCTTTTGAAAATGATGGTGTGAGCCAAGTTGAGACTGTATGGATTGTTTTTTCTTTCAATATTAAAACATTATTTAAACTAAAGAAAAACAACTGACTCCAGCAATCAATTGGATTATGCTTCTTGAAATTTTAATTTCACATTGTGAAGTACCATTATATCAGCTTAATTTTCTTGCTTCACAGAGCCTGTCTCATGTCTAGAAAAAAGAAAAAAGAAACCGCATTTTGTACAGCATTTTTACCACATTTTGTTTGTATATAACCTTTTTCAGGTTTCTTCTGAGACAAACTTGGTTATTTTATTTGACCTTACAAAGTATGCAACCTGCAGTGTCAGCCTCATAATCTATGACAATGCTGGTATGTGTCAGTGGCGTAGCTACATGTAGGTTTTTTACATGGGGGGGGGGGGGGAGAAATGATAGTAAACCACCAAGGCTTTTTGAAATGGTGAGCGGTGGGCAGTGGTGTACCCAAGATTTGGAAGTTAGGGGAGTGAAAATTGCCAATTTGCTGACAAAACACTGTAAGCCTTTACTGACTAAACAAATGCGCGCATAGCACGCAAACTATTTTACACTAATTTGGCAATGATTGAGGTTCTCTTCACACAAGCTTCTAAAAACCTAAAATGCTATATTTGCACTAATGCTATCTTTGCACTCATTTTACTGTCATAACTCCCCTTAATAAACTGACACTATTGTTGCAACAGCTTTTTCTTTAAATCCAATTGTTTTCAATTAAAAATATACATCTACCTTCATCTCTTAACATTCCACTAATAATTGTTGTACCCATTTTGGTTGTGTAGCACACATTGCATCTACCTGATAATAATTCACTTTAATCCCCGGATATAGCCAAATTGAAATCTTACCATTTCTTTCTATTGGTGTTTTGCATTTAGGACAAGGTTTGGTGGTTGTATTTATGGTATCCTCACTCATTTGTCTCTCCCATCTCGCCTGAGCAGCCCTCGCTGTATCAACCTGATATTCATGGACGTATGTTGATGTTGATGGTTCCTCCGTTGATTCTTGGCACTTCCCAGAATGAAAGGGTCTCAGGCAGTCTTTGCAGAACACAGCCTGTTAAAGGAGAAAATTCGCAATGGAATGAATTTTAATTATATGAAGGGGATTATTAATTCACATATTTTATCCACCATGTTTCAGTTTCATTATCATTCAAGAAATGAAATAAGAAGCCATTTATGAGCTCACCTTCAGACGTAGCAGAAATCTTTTCTCAAGTACACTTGGATACATCCTGGATATTGTGAATTTATGAATCAATGTTATTTAATATGTTATGGACACAATAATTTGTTTGCACATCTCTAAACCCTATAAATAAGATATAACCTGAATACATTAGATGCTCAAAGTCAAATTATCAAAAAGGACCCTGCATTTTCAATTTGCTCTTTCAAAAAATGCTGTTAGAGTAATGCTCTCAGTATGCAAGTCATTTTTCTGTAAGTGGAAATTGGTCCATGCGATGGCAGTGAATTATCAAGTTACAATATGTATCAAGTCTCTCCTTCAGTTCCAAATAATTGGATTTGAAATGTTATTTGTTATTTTAAATGAAAACTTCATTCCATGATTATAAACTATCGGAATGAATCTATAGGTGACCCCGGAATGACATCACATGCCGTTGATAACAAACACAGCTCAGACGACAAATTGCAGATTGTACCATCGCAAAAATCTGCCAAAATGCTAGACCTTTTTCTGATCTGAAACTTCAACAGGGTCACGCCTAATATATTTGCCCAAGGGTTTCTTTTACATGCTCATCTAATTATCTTACACAAAATGCTGATTTTCACATATTCTTTTAGGTGTAATGTCCAAGAATCTGCCAATTTTTGTGTGCAAGTTTTACAATTTTTGCAAATGTAAACAAAAGTCGCTTACACGACTTGATGTGATCACTTGGATCAATCTACTGTATGATTGAGTAGAGCGTACAAACTGATTTGTTGCTTTGTTGTCAACGCCAAAAGGGAATATCCAGGGTTACCTATAACAAGTGGACACTTACCCCACAACCGTTGTGTCCCGCTTTCACACATTCAACCCGTCTATCCTCAGTCAGAATTCCAGCACCGCACCCTGGTGATGGGCATAGTACTCCTCCTATCTTGAGAATACATTCCTCTGCAGCGAACCTCTTGTATCTGGCATACTGTAAAGCAATAACATTTTGCTAGGATTTTAATTTCATTAACTTCGCTAGGACCTCTATTCGCTATTAAATGTAGCAGCTAAATTAAGATTGTAAACATAGGTTAACATAGCAAGATGATTAAAATTAATGAAATTGAAATGCCACTTGCGGGTGTTTTGTACATTCGCTAAATTTTCATGCCATGAAATTTGAGTGATTTACAGTAATAAGAGTACCATCATATCGTCGCTGTTCTGTAAAAACCTTGTATCTCCCTTTGGCCCTTCAACATGTATATATCAAAAGTAATACTTTTTGTGGAGTTTGTTGCAGTACCCGGCAGATACAGATACTTCCTATGTATAACCTTAGGACGGTCTGCTCCAATCATGTTCAAGGACCAAACACACATACCTTGTAGTGCTCATGCCCCTGAACATGTATAAAGCAACATGTCTTATGCATGACCGTTGGGCAAGTTTACTTTATACATGCAGAAGATTGTTTGCAGTTGGAGCGTGTTAGTCTTTACAGAATTAATAATTGAAACTAACAACTACTCTGAATGTCTTCACTTAATATCACATTTTTAAAACTCTATTTTTAATTCCATTCTCTCAATAATATCCAATTTGATGACCCCTTCATGACCATGTTTATAAATGCAGACACAGGCAACTGTTAATTCATATTGTGATGCAGCACATCAAAAGGAGGGACTTTGCAGCTGACTGTTTATCAAGATATAGATGAAAACAGGCAGAAAAATAGTAAGAATTTAAGAGTCATTTTCACTTGTAAAATCTGAATGCCTTGATTAATTTTGATACATTTGTTGGTGTCATTTTAAATCTTAGAAAATGCTCTGAGAGCACACATATATATTCAATATGGACTTCACCTGCAAAGTTCCCCCTTTGATGTGCTGCATCATACAAAATGTAGTTCCAAATGTCATCAATTTCCTACATAGAATGACTGTACACGTACAATGAGTGGATTATAATGCTTGTAGTATGAATGATCGTTTTTAACCTGATGCTTTATACTTTGGTGTGAATGCTATACAGCCAATCAACAACATCCAGCATCATCTTTGAACCTACACTGCTTCAAAGCTTTATAAACTTATCATACAGTGCAAGTAACAAATGGTCACTAAACAAGACATTGCCTGATATCTTAGGTTAAGTTCAAAAAGAAAACATGTTTAGCATCCAGACTTTTTCAACAACAAAAGAAGGAGGCCTTTTTTGGGTTTTTAAACTTTAGATTGCAAAATTGCCATTGTTAGAGATAAACTTCGTAAACCTTCAGGAGGCAGCCTCTTTTAATTGTTTTTATTTTATGGTTCGAGGGAATGGCTACCACAAAATGTGTTTAAATTTCTTATAAGAAAGAAGCAAAGCTGTTACAAACATCTCAAACTCTGAACACCTAACCAGAAAAAGTTATAAAAGAAACAAGTAAAGAAAATTGAAGCAGACAGAGATGCCAAACATGCTTATTTTTATTTGGCCTTACCTGTTCTTCTCCCAGAATCTTAAAATGATGAATTTCAGTTATAAACGAATCTTCGCAACCACCTGATGATATAAAGCAAACATAAATCAAAAAGGACATATCTAGATGTCACACATTTTAGATATAAACTGTTCAAAAGCATGTAATCATGTACCTAATATTTAAAGAGTGACATCTGATCACTAGTTTTATCTTCAGAATTGAAAACGTTTGTTCCCATGGAATTAAGCCTCTACTTCCTTTTGAAAAAGTATAACTAACATTCTTTTTCTTTTTTTCTCTTAGATTCTAAACATTTTAGAAAAATGAAGTATAAAACATCAATTAAAATACTACAGAACAATACTATGGTCTTCAGTTTCACACAGTGGTCTATGGACACATTGTAAAGTATCTCCTCTTATGAAAAAGACAATCATATGGCTAATGTAAGTTTCAAATATCTACAATACTCAACATACATGTTACGTAACAAAGGAAATACAAAAATTCTACCTCTCTCTTCATAACAAAAATATCAAATGTTTCATGGTTTCTCCTACCTTCTTTACATTTCAGAAGTCTAGACCCAAAATCTATTTGCATATGCTATTAAAGCAATATTGTGTGGTCCTTTTTACACATATTTTTCTCTCTCTCACAATGAAGACTATCAAGAAAGACTTTCTTGAACTCATAAATCTACTTTGACTGTATTTTCAGTAAAAAATACATCACTGAACTTTTATAAATCATAATGGAAATCTGCTTCCAATTTAAGGAATTTTTAAACATATTTGTTTTGATTTTCATCAGAAAGCATTCCCTAGGGGTGTGTTCACTTGTGTACAGTTCCGGTCGTAGCCAGAAACACTGTAAACAGCGCAGGGGCGTAACAGAGGTTGGTTGTCGGGGGGGGGGGGGGGCACAGCCAAAAACAATCCTGGTTAGAATAATTCCGTCCCAGAATTTTTCGTAAAAGGTTGCCCCAAATTTTTTCCCAGTCAGTCACCTCGTGAATTTCATGTAAGTGGTGGGTGGGGGGGGGGGGAGTAGGGTAAAAAAAAATTGCATGGTCAAAAAATTACGCACGGTCACAAAATATCGCCCGGTCACAAAATTTCGCACGGTCACAAAATGTCGCAGTACAAACGCACAACAGTCAACAATTTGTTGCCTGTTGTGCTTTTTGTACTGCGAAATTGTCTTTCTTTCTTTCCCTTTCTTCTTTTCTTTCTTTCCCCTTTTTCTCCTTTTCCTTTTTCTTTTTCCTCCCTTTTTCCGTTCTCTCTCTCTTTTCTTTCCCTTTCCCCCTTCTTTTCCTCTTTTCCCTTCCCCCATTTTTCCTGGTGGGTAGGTTTGAATTTCCTGCTGAGCACCTTCAGGGGGGGGCACTGTGCCCCCCCTGCCACCCCCCCCCCCCCCCCCCCCCCCCCCCCCGGCTGTTACACCACTGAAACAGCGTTAACATGGTGTCAAACCATGGAATTCTTTTCACGAATGAAAAAAACACTCAGAAAATAAACTGTCCTGGTACCACCAGGACAACTTATTTCAAAATCTGATTAAGTAATTAGGAAACGTATTGCTTTATCACTTATAACATATTTTTGTTTTATGGTTATACATGCAATTTGACCAAAAAAAGCATTCCTAGGAAAAAATCACAGACATTTTCCATGAAAACGATCGCATAATATGCCTTTAAGTTACACAAGAATAGACCCTGGGACTTACTTGGACATGGTAGTGTGTATCCAAATTCATCATGCTGTACAAACTGTCTATCATTGAGCTGTATGCGGCAGAAGTCATGGAAACACTCCAGACATATCGCATGTTTATTGGCACAGGGGAATACTAGTACTGGATTCCTGTTAAGTAGACGGTATATATGTGGTTAATCAAATTTGCCGTCACAAAAAAATTAAGTAAATGGATTCAAGATTGAAGATTTGCAGGTGTGACCAAAAAACCCCATATAATCAGGGGTGTTATTTTAGAGATTGGTCGTGTTAAGGGGTCTAAAATCAACTATTTACAAGATAAAGGGTATTTTTTTTCATGAAAAAGGGTATATATTCTGAATCCTATCAATTTTTATGCGTTTAAGGGGTCGTCAAATTGGGGAGAAAAACCCTCAAAATCCTCATTTTATTGTTCGCTTCAGAGGCAATATGCATTTAAGGGGTGTTTAAAGGTCGTTGGTCACACATGCTTACAGCGTGATGTTTTATTGAGCACCCCACCCCATGGGGACATCATCACTCAACATATTACACAAGATGCTGGCTGTTTGCGAAAAAAATTACTAGATAAGTTGTTCCATGAGTGCCTGTGAGCCTACATGGCCAAAAGTCCCATTGTGTCAAACTTGATTAATGAGGGCTCACCGAGTTGTTATGATTTCAATACCAACAGACGCTCCATAAAAAAGGCTGGTATTAACCACAAACCATAATAAATACACACTTAACTGGAAAAGTGTCATTTTTAACTACCTATTTTTAAGTGTATAGAGCAAGCATGTGCAACCTTTTCTACCACACGGGCCGCATTGTGATTTTGAGATCTATTCACGGGCCGCAGTGATTGTCAAACATTCCAAACACGTCCGGAGGAGGAGTAATAGGGAAAGGGGAAGTCCATCGCTCATGGAATACCCGCTTCTCTTCGTGTAATTTTTCTCTTTATACTCGCTGTTGCTGCTGCAAGCGCCATTTTAACCAGGGATTTTATCACGCAATCACACCTTGAGTTATATTTTCTAAATGCAGCGTCACCCTACTAATTATAAGGGAGCACACCACTAAATCAATCCGTCATTTGTGTAAAACTAGGGAGTTCCGGTTAAAACGGGCTGCATCAATGGGAATTTTAGGATTGCTTCGCGGGCCGCAGTTTAGAGGTCGGCGGGCCGCATGTGGCCCGCGGGCCGCAGGTTGCACACGCTTGGTATAGAGGATAGTTGGCCAGACATATCTGTCATCACTGGTCTGGTCCTTGTCTGGATGTTTATCTGGCTAAATTTATTATTACCCTATCATTGAATTCCTCTGGTATAAATTGTATGAGGATTTTTTTGTTTATCAGTAGGGTATTCAACATAGTGTCTGTTTGACAACAACACTGGTTCATGGATGGTGTACAAGTGAACATGGCAACAACACTGGTTCATGGATGGTGTACAAGTGAACATGGCCAATATTTCCACAACTACAATTACAGATCGGCACAGCAATTGTGAAACCAGTTTCAACAGTTCGCAATCTCGGGATATTTTTCGATCAGACTATGTCCATGGACAAACAAGTCACAGAGCTCTGCCGTAAACTCAATTACCAGATCTACAACATTGCTCGTATCCGCAGATACCTGGACACAGAAACCTGTCATCACATTGTACGATCTCTCGTCACATCTCGCATGGACTATGGCAATTCTTTGCTAGCCGGTCTCACTGAAAATAATCTAAACAAACTCCAGCGTGTCCAAAATAAAGCCGCTCGCATAATTTTCCAACTCAAACGTCGTGATCATATATCGCCTTACCTTCACAGCCTACACTGGCTTCCGGTCAGACAGAGAATCAACTTCAAACTTCTTGTTATCATGTACCAATGTGTTCATCATGAAGCTCCATCTTATTTGTGCAATGATATCTCTTTTCACTCATCTACTGTCACCGGTACTCGTATTCTTAGATCTGCTATGGACGCTACCAAACTTCACATTCCCAGAACATCCAAAACAGTTGGTGATCATGCCTTTTCTGTCGTCGGTCCACGCACCTGGAACACACTGCCCATATCCATCCGTGAGGCACCAACCATTCACAGTTTCAAAAAATCATTGAAATCCCACCTATATCCTTATCAGTAATTTAGCTTGTATTTTGTTTTTGTTTCTCTTGCCTGTTTGTGGCTTCTCATTCTTGTAATGGCGCCTAGATATTCATGATTAGGCGCCCTATAAATCCTCTTATGTATGTATGTATGTATGTAAACAAAGTGTCCCTAGAGCTGAAATCATAACCTTGAGCGTACAATCTGTTTTGTTGTTTTCAGAATGCATTTGATGAAAATATACCTTGCTTACCTTATATCCGCACATGTAATGCACATTACTTGTCTTGTATTAGTCTTAATATGAGGTAATACTGCGGATCTTTCATCGTCAGATGTTGGGTGATTGGCACACTTGAAGTAAAACTCCTGAGGAATAAAAACAAAACAAAATGTGTTTTCAATCACTTAGATTATTAAAGTGTACTTGTTAACATTGCCCTCTATAAAATAGATACCAAATCACTGTACTGTTATTATACAAAAACAAAGCTCGGTGTACAAAATAAAATCTAAACTTAACATAACATAACATAACAAGAATAAATTACCATCCACCTGGATATATGGATGAGACCTTGTCTCTGAGGACTTAAATTATCACTTTAATTTTTACCTTGACAAAGCGGGATGGGCGAAACATCGGTTATTAAATATTTTTATACATCATATAAACTTATCTTCTGTTATTTGCTTCTCTGAGGACTAGGCCTAATAGTAATAGCAGTCACAACTATTATTACTGTAAAAAAACCTTAATTTTGCTAGCAATTTAATTTTGATAATTTTGCTAATTATCTTATGGTTCATAATGGTTATAGGAAGATGATGTAAATTAGTGAAATTAAAATTGCTGCCAAAAGATGACTAAATGCTAATTCGCTTATTGTTTTACAGTTACCATTAGACGTCACAAACAAATCTGTACTGACTGACCCATTTTTTTTCCCTTCAAATTTTCAACGACACAAATTTTGAATATTTTTGAAATATTTTGAAATATTTTCAAAAGTTTTGAAAATTGCTGAAAATTCATCAAAATGTCCTGAAATGTTTTAAAAATTAAAAAAACCTGCCCAACAACCCTACCAAAGAGGTCTATTTGACCGTAGAACAGGAAAGTTTTTTTCCGCCACGTTACATAGTATTTTATAGATTTCATCATCAAAGTGTTCATTTAATACTCACTGCAGTGTCTCCATGACAACCATCTGTCTGACAGGTACCTTTAATGGCCCCACGTACAAGAACATCATTCCAACATGTTGGATCCTATAATTAAGGATAATCGATTATCTCAATTCATCAAAATGATACACCTTTAAAATTTAAAATATCGATTTTCTCGCACTGTATAGCCGCCGTTTTGGTCTAAAATCACACTTTACGAGTAATCTTTGACATTGGTCCTCGCCCAAAATATCTTCCTCAGAGATATAGCTACATTTCCGCATATGTGACTATTTCCATGCTATTTCCTATCTTTCAATATCGTGTAATAAAAAACATTTTTACGACAAATAATTTGATCATTTTTTACGATAACTAGAAACTCTTACACAGCCACAGAAATATCACCTTCACGTGTTTCAAGATGTACAGGCAGCAAATTCAATATTAGCGCGTTATGAAGGGGTGTGATACTATCGTGACGCATAAAAAAGCATCGTCCCTAGTAATCCCTAGTGTGCTTAAAGCACAGTCCTTTTGGTTAATCCAATGCCAGTAGACCTTGTATTTGGTCGGTTCTCGGATGGGAAGTATCAGAGGGTGTTGTTCAATTGTGTGACAGTGACATTATACAAGGTATACACAGTCGACTAGGCTTAATGCCACTCAAAGACTCTAAAATCTTGAATGATAGCCGATTTTTATTCATACACTCTTAGTAGTGTCGAACCAATCAGAAAGCAAGAAGAAAAAAATGTGCAGAGTGCATTGAAAGTGTCTAATGCACTCTGCGTGTGCGCCGTTCAATGCACGTACCGCACGCTTTGTTTTGATTCGTTGTTCAGAAACCGTGGGTTTGCCGATTTTCACTGCGGGTGTTAGCAAACTTGTTAACATGTTTTTATTCGTTTATACATAGATCAAATTTATGCTTAAATTGAGAATTTTGATTTGTATAGTGTCGTGTATGAATTAGGTCAATTATACATGCGTATGTTTTGTAGCTCGACAAATTGAGAAAATCATTGAACTTGCGCAAATGTTGATGTGCTCACAAATGTACTCCCCCTGCGGGGTCGTGCCATTATTCACACATCAACATCAGCGCGCGTGCATTGATTTGTCTAATTTCTCTCGAAACAACACATACGCATGTACTGACCTATAAATCAAACCTTATATCAAGAAAAAAAAATTAAACTTATCTCATTTCATGGCATATCTACATGTAGGCTCATACTGAGTAATTATACTGCACTTTAGACAATATTCTCAAACATCGGGAAAAACAAGACCGTTATTTTGTTTGGTGGCCAAGACCATGATTATCTTGTAGTCAGAAATGTTATGACTACTGCTGTTCATGTTGCTGGACTGGTTAGTTCGCATTCGAGTTGGTAACTTTAACTTATAACCTGCTCTGCTCGCTGGTAGGGGGAAAAAAATGAAGACACGTCCCTGTACTGTACCCGTACCATAAGAGAACACTGTCATACTTCTATCCAAACTAGCTCAATGTCCAGTGTTGTGCATGACCACAACACTAAACCTAGAATCACAAGTCAAGTCAAGTCACAGATAAATGTGACTTCAGTCAAGTCAAGTCTTTCTCAATGTACCTCAAGTCATGTCAGGTTAAGTCAAGTCAAGTCAAGCCCAAGTCATCAAAAATCAAGTCCAAGTCGAGACAAATCTTTGACTCAAGGGGTCACAACACTGTCAATGTCATCTTTCTCAGTCAATTGACTGGCATGAAGCACATTATGTTCCAGAGATTTTAAGAAACATGTATGGGTATCTTTAAACTAAACCTGTGTATTTGTGGTCTAACGATATAGATTGTTTTTATTTTGCAAGTTGTTGGGAGATCCATAGAAAGAGTGTGGAGTATCTCCGGACTTTTAAGAGGGCAACAAATGACTCATGTAGAGACTTGAGGTAGACATAATGAGTGAATTGATCATCTGTCGGTTATCGATGAGATGGTCGTTAGTGCGCATTACGTCATAGTACAAATACATCACAATACTAAATAGGGACATCCTGCATCTACCTGCTCTTAAGTCAACTGATTATGACAATGCCACAAAACTCAAGTGTTTCTCTCTTCTGTAAAGGTAATGCCGAACTTACTTGTTGAACAGTAAAAGATCCTTGTTTGCATAGTTGACAACATACTCGTAGTTTGCCTGGTTGAATGGACTGGCATGGACTATTGCAGAACACATATAGTTGAGGCTTTAAAGTTTCTGTAAAAGAACAAGAAATCATCAATAGGCATACACAATTACCAGGCCTCAAATGGAAAATGGAAATATAGACGGCATGTAAATTTTAAAAGCAATTTTAAAGAGGCACCAACTTTCTCCAAGGAAATTATGTACTTTTGAATGAAGTGATAACAACCAGAAATTAAGGGCATCAAGGCAACTAGGTGGGGAATCGAAGGTAATTGCCTTCGATGCCTTCGATTAATATGAGCCCTGACAATTACTCAATCACTATCCTACCACCTGTCCAATTTTTGAATAATTCGATGATTAGCATGGTGCAATGTATGCTCTCTGTATAAGCTATAGTCTGATGTGCATGTAGTTCCATTTATTCCGCTTCAACCCATGGTCCCTTAAATGAGTAATATAATCATTAGGTACACAAGCTGTCACAAAGTGAATAAGCTAATAAGTTCAAAATATTATTTATTTTATTTTGACAGCCTATTTTGATTGCTTCTCCATTACACCCCAATAGGTTCGCGAGGGAATATGTGTACCATTACATTCAATATTCACTACATTTACCTGTTTTAGTTGCATTTGAAACTGGTTGGTGATTGTTATGTTTGAGAGTGAATGTGCTAGAACCTGATGGGTTTAGGTGTATACTCGATTTGGCTTCCTCTGGACAGTGACGTAACTTATTCAGGCGCAGCTTTTACGCACACGTATGTATCTTTCGTCTTATAACGCTCGTGTGTATGTACGCCAGTGCCTCAAGTAGGCGGGCGCATTATGTTCTCCAATTAGTAGAATACGCAGTTACTTCACTGTCTAGTGATGGCCAAATAGACTACATTGTATAATAGACAGTTTAAGTGCTGCATGTATGTAGAGGAGGTATGGATGGTGTATATTTGTACCATAAATCATCAGTCTTGTGTATTGCTTACCCGTTTTTGAAACTGGTTGCTGGTTGCCGAGGTCCTCGATATGAGAGTGTAATGAACTGTACACAGACCCTGATGACGCTTCATAGGTGGCTACATCTTCTTGTTGAGATGGCTTGCATACTGCAAATAGTGTTGTGTTCTGTTCGATATCACAATCCTATAACAATATAGATACAATAGGAGACATTTAAAACATTCTATGACAAGGAGCAACATTGTAAAATAAAATGCATTCTTTACATATTACCTATTTTAAATTGTATACCTTTTTAAATTAGTCAAGACTTATCAACATGTTGAATTTCTGCAAGCTTTTGATTGTGTCTTTCTGCAGAGATAATAAAAAGCAGGGATGTTCATCTCTATTGAAATGCACCATGAAAGTAACAGATCTGTTACTTTCATGAATGCACCTAATGACTCGCATGTTTCAAAAGTCCGGTAATCATTACGGATACTAGTAGTCTGTTGCGACAACAAAATTCCACTCTTACTATAGTGTTAGTGTTATGATATATATTAAACTATCTTTAGAAAAATCACGTCAGTGGAAATTCAAATCCTTTTTGTTTGTTTGGTGTTTTTTTCCTAGATTAAAAAAAAAACACCATTTCCTTCAAAATCAAACAATAGGCCTACTTTCACTCTACAGAAAGTTACATAACTAGGGTGAACCCCAACATTTGACAAATTTCTTAAAACAATCTCTAATAACAATTTCAGCAACATCCTTAATAATCAACTCTACTACCTCAACATACCAATATGAAGTAGATTTGATTGGGTCGCAGACTGTTGAATGGCCCAGAAACAATTTAGAAGGCTATAGATACTGCACAACAACAATAGTTTTTAGCTAGCTAAGAAATCTAGCATAGACAGTGGGCGTCAGAAATGTTTCAAAATACAAAATTGTATTCACTTATAATACTTAAATTAAAGTTTGCCTTTCTTATAGACCTTGACTCAGGGAATTGTTCGGTGCCATTCAGGTTAATCATTTCGGAGATTTTCAAAATGTTCAATGGATCTGATCTCACTTATCGGTTGTCGGATTTGATTACTTAATTTCATCAAAATAATCCAGTGCAGTTTGTGTTATTATGTCAAGGGAGCACAGCACTAGACTAGGTCCCAGACAGAGAGCTATGATTCAGAGCTGCGACTGGCTATAGTTTGATCAGCTCCAAATTGGCGAAGCATCCGTAGACGAATAAATACACACAAACGTGGCCACAGATGAAGGTACCAACGCCCTGTGCATTATCTTCGTGAATCGTGGCTGCATCCAAACCTGTGTGTGTGTGGCCCTTAATAATAGTAGCAGGGATGGAACTTCAGATTTTTTTCAACTAGCCAGTCGGGCAGGTAACTCACAGAATCTACCTGCCCGACAAAAATTCTACCAGCCCAAGGTTTTTTCATAACATTTTGCAGCAAACAATGCAAGACTACTTTTAAACTACATTTACATGTTTTTGTCTTTATTGTACGATGTTCCACTGTATTAAACCTAGCCCGTAACAACTCCTCGTATTCATCATGTTCATCAATCCAATACTCTCTTTAATCTCCTATCAACCTGATCTCCTCTATCATCATGACACACGATCATCTGATGATGCAATTACCCTGAACTTACTGTTACTTACACTTTGAGCTTCAAAAATGTTACCCGCCAGTCGGACGGGTACCTTTGAATCTTCACACGCCCGACACGAAAGGTACCCGATATGGGCGGGCGGGCGGGTCTTATTTCCATCCCTGAATAATAGTACTGGCGGCGGAGATAATTCGGAACTGATTACATTACATTATACAGTATGTAATCAGCATTACACTGATACTACAATCTGCAGCTCTAATTATAGTCGGCTGCAAAGAACTTAAGCACTATTTCTGTTACGACCGCATTCTAAGCGTAAATATTGGTGTGAGTTAAAATAGCGCAGCTTTCATCTGATCAACACACATCCGATTGGCCCATAGGCCATAGTGTAAAGAATTTTACCGCCCACACGCTCATTATTTATCACTATACTATAATTAACAACATGAAAAGTCAGTCATGATGATGATCAATGAATTTTTAATTAAAACTTTACTATATCTTCAGATTCAGATTTATAGGTAAATTAATAATTGAACGAACGCGAACGCAGTACCAAGATGAACGCCACCGAAATTATCACGCGAATGGCTGTGCGCGCTTCACGAAATGTACGCGATACGCTGCTTAGTTCAAAAAATGAGTTCGTTCAATTATTAATTTACCTATAGTCTAGACTCTATTATTAAAAGTCTATTTTTATTCTAGTAATATTAAATATCTTTAAAACTTATAATATTAGGCCTATCTACAAAATGATCTGTATAAATTAATAAAGGGCTGCCGTATTACCTTTAAACAAAGATCATCAGATAATTCTTTACCGGAGAATATAATTCTCAAATTCTTTAAATCAACATCATTACACTGGGTAACGAAATGCCTCTTCAAATCACCAATTGTCCAAGACCAATTGACCTGTAAGACTGCCGAATTCTGCCCCGAACGTTTGAGAAAGAGTTTCAACATGATCGCAGTTGATAAAACAAGTCATGGCACTTATCAAATTATATCAAAAACGTATATAAAAGAATATTGTTTGAATCTACCAATTGTCCATGTTTGTTGTGCTTCAATCGTACTCTCAATAGAAGCCTAAACACCGGGCCTAAAGAAGTTCATTTGCAGTTTGTTTACACTTCTGATGTTTTTACGCGAGTCGTAGGTTACATCCCCCAGTCTTCTATAAAACCGCAAGGTTTCAGCGCTGTATAACTGGTAATGCACCAGAGAGCAAAATTAGAGGGCGAAAAATTCTTAGTCTACGTGTGTTGAATAAGTTGAAATAAAATGGGGGGGGGGGGGGGGGGGAGGGGGAATTATAAAATGTAAAAGATAGAAAATTAGTTATCTTTTTTTGTGCCAGCTAGCTAGCTAGCAGCTTGCTCTTCTGAATTTTGAATCTAGCTGCTCTTCTGAATTTTGAACCTTGCAAAATATGCCGCAACCGTTAAACCACTCAATTCCAGAATTTCCAGCTGCTATCTTCAGTAGATAGCAAAAAGCCCAAGTAAAGTTTTAAAAGAAAAAGGTACGATAGGTATCAAAAATGCTGTTTTATAACCAACATTTGAATGCATGTGATTTGTTTGGTCGTCGGTTTCGAGAGATTGAAAAAAAATCGCTTGGCTACCATAGAAAGTTTCCCTTTTCAATATCATTATTACTTTTCTCAAAATAGTCACATTCCCTAAAATGATTTAATGTTTGCAATCCGAACAATAACCAATTACCGAATGTCATCACTCTGCAACTTAACCATTCACACGTTTTCGGCATTTTCAAAGCAGATCTATATCAATGATAAAATGATAAACACCTAAACGGAAAGTCATTCCGATGTTATAAAGTATAGAAGATAATACTTAATGCTTGTTTAGATAGATACTTTCAATATCATTTTGTGAATAAAAATAACAGGAACAATAACAATAGCCAGGAATCCATTTGCTTTTATGTTTATAAACTAACTGAACAATAATACCTTGCTCGCCTCTCTATATAAAACAAAACACAAGATAGTAAAACTGATAGTAAAACCGAATCTTAAAAAATAGCCAAGACACCATGTGTGCTTTCTGCTATCTTCAGTAGATAGCAATATAGCGTTAGCTACTTTCATCAAATATTGTTATTTTTGAGTAGATTTACAAAAACCGGGAAAACATTTTCATTTCATCCACTCTTGTTTTAGTTAGAAAAAGTTATGTACTTGTTTTCAAATAAAGTGAGAGTTTTGTATGGACTTTGATGCATCACCTGCTGCTATATGGCAAGACATGAGTTTCAGAAATAGCCAGAAGTCAAGGAAGTGGCGAGGTGGCGCAGTCGGTTAGAGCGTCGTACACTGCTGCGCACCGTAGTTCTGTTGGTGGATCGTTTGAGTGAGAGTTCAAAACGATACACCAACACAGCCTCGTCCCCATGCCTCCTTCAGACCGTGCAGACTGAAGTAGGCATGTACACAGGCGCATCGTGGTTCGAAAGTCACGTAGAAATGTTGGTTCCGTGTATCGGAAGAGCCGATCCCCGAGCACGTTAAAAGGTCACAGACTCCTTCGTAAAGAGTAGGTCTCGGTCTGTGTTTGTACACACATCGTTCTAGGTCACAGAGCAGGGGTTGCACAGTTAACACAGTCTGTGTATTCAAGCCCCCTTCGCGTTTGATTCCACTAGGAATGTTGCGAAGTATTCAAGAAGAAGAAGAAGAATCAATGTGCTTTCAGCTAACAATACAGATTTGATATAATATTAGTTATAAGAATAGATATGAGATAAATAGCATCACCGAATGTTTACTCTGTAATTCTCAAGGGAGTGATACAAGTGAACTTGTAAACAAAAGATTCATTGTCACACCCAATCAGTGATATGAACAATTAAGTTGCCTTGAACATGTTGAAGGAATATCCTGCTATCTTCAGTAGATAGCAGAGGGGTGCTATCTTCAGTAGATAGCAGAGGGGTGCTATCATCAGTAGATAGCAGAGGGTGCTATCATCAGTAGATAGCAGAGGTATGCTATCTTCAGTAGATAGCAGAGGTATGCTATCTTCAGTAGATAGCAGAGGTGTGCTATCTTCAGTAGATAGCAGAGGGGGGCTATCTTCAGTAGATAGCAGAGGGGTGCTATCTTCAGTATATAGCAGAGGGGTGCTATCTTCAGTAGATAGCAGAGGGGGTGCTATCTTCAGTAGATAGCAGAGGGGTGCTATCTTCAGTAGATAGCAGAGGGGTGCTATCTTCAGTAGATAGCAGAGGGGTGCTATCTTCAGTAGATATCAGAGGGTGCTATCTTCAGTAGATAGCAGAGGGGTGCTATCTTCAGTATATAGCAGATGGGTGCTATCTTCAGTAGATAGCAGAGGGGGTGCTATCTTCAGTAGATAGCAGAGGGGGTGCTATCTTCAGTAGATAGCAGAGGGGGTGCTATCTTCAGTAGATAGCAGAGGGGGTGCTATCTTCAGTAGATAGCAGAGGGGTGCTATCTTCAGTAGATAGCAGAGGGTGCTATCTTCAGTAGATAGCAGAGGGTGCTATCTTCTGTAGATAGCAGAGGGTGCTATCTTCTGTAGATAGCAGAGGGTGCTATCTTCAGTAGATAGCAGAGGGTGCTATCATCAGTAGATAGCAGAGGGGTGCTATTATAGCAGAGGGGACTTCAAAAACCCAGAGCAGCCATGAAAGCATATGTCTACAATCTGTGTACACCCCATGAGCACCTCAAGCCCCCTTATCCAAAGAATAATGTCACCAAGTTTGACTGAGATTGAAGTCTGACTTTTCATGAGAGCCCTAAACAGCAGCAATAATTTAGTTTAAAGCATTTGCAAAATAGGCGTCAAAGGTCATGTAGGGGTCGTTAGAGGTCAATCTCTGTACCCCCCCCCCCCCCCCCCTGACTATCTGAAGTACCCTTTACCCAAAGATTATTGTTACCAAGTAGGGTTGAGATAGAAACCCGACTTTTCATATGAGAGCAGTGAACAGGCTGAACCTAACCAAAAGGGAACATACACGTACGGACACCCCTACTGACAATTTACATGATCACAATATCGCCCTCCAGCTTTTCAAGAAGCCAGGGGATAAAAATAACAAAAATAATTCAAATTCTCCAGATATCGGTGAGGACGGGGACGATCAACATGTTATTTATTTTAATTCGCCTAAAACTGTTTCAATATCCCAGATACCCAGATACAAGTGCATTATGTTAATGAATCCACACTAACTATCAATTGATTTGTGTTATATTCAACATCTCGAGTCGAGTTTATTAATTTTAATTAAATAACACTTCCATAATGATATACACAATTAAAAAACATGAAACATATGAGGGTCATTCAATAAGTTCTACCTCCTACCTCATAACTTTATTATTATATAAGCCAGTCTTATGAAATATCACACAATTGTAGCTTGGAACCTCAGCTACAAATTCATTGTAAATTGATCTGAGTACTGTTTGTACTTTTTTAGAAGTGTAGTGAAAACTAACCTTACATTTAGTGTGACGGAAACGGATGAAAACAGCAACAAATCGCCGAAGTGCTATTTATGTGGCCTATTGTAAGAGGCAAAACATACCTATCGGTCAATTATAACTGTTCGAAATGTCACATATCTCTTTAACAGCCCATAAACATTGAATGTGACTGATTTCGTTGGAAAGATTATGCCCTCTCAATAACCAGAACCAGATCGGGACAACCATAAGTTTACCCCTTCCCTAGAGCACCCTCAAAAGGCCTATTTAACTTTCATAAGAACCAGGTGAATTTCAATATACCGGACTAAATAGAGGAATTACAAGTCTCCCAAAGAGATAATTTTCTATCATTTACTACCTGATTGACTACTCTGAGTGGTGGCACATAATAAAAACTCATAAAGTGACTATTATGTTAAAGATATAATGTCGAGGCATCACTGTGGCTTGAGTTGTAACAACGAACATTATACTGATTATCACAGTACTATTCCAGTATGCCAAAGGCATAGCAATACATTTGAGTTGATTACACTATTTGCGAGCCTACAGGGTGAGTCAAAAAGACTGCAATAGTGGAAAGAAGCCATTTTGTTTTCAAAACCAAAATGAATTTTAAAACTTTTTAAACGTTGCAAGAATGATGTATTTAATCCTAACTTTGTGTGAAAAAATGAAGTCGATCGCATTTTTTCAGTAGATAGCAGAGGTATGCTATCTTCAGTAGATAGCAGAGGTGTGCTATCTTCAGTAGATAGCAGAGGGGGGCTATCTTCAGTAGATAGCAGAGGGGTGCTATCTTCAGTATATAGCAGAGGGGTGCTATCTTCAGTAGATAGCAGAGGGGGTGCTATCTTCAGTAGATAGCAGAGGGGTGCTATCTTCAGTAGATAGCAGAGGGGTGCTATCTTCAGTAGATAGCAGAGGGGTGCTATCTTCAGTAGATATCAGAGGGTGCTATCTTCAGTAGATAGCAGAGGGGTGCTATCTTCAGTATATAGCAGATGGGTGCTATCTTCAGTAGATAGCAGAGGGGGTGCTATCTTCAGTAGATAGCAGAGGGGGTGCTATCTTCAGTAGATAGCAGAGGGGGTGCTATCTTCAGTAGATAGCAGAGGGGGTGCTATCTTCAGTAGATAGCAGAGGGGTGCTATCTTCAGTAGATAGCAGAGGGTGCTATCTTCAGTAGATAGCAGAGGGTGCTATCTTCTGTAGATAGCAGAGGGTGCTATCTTCAGTAGATAGCAGAGGGTGCTATCATCAGTAGATAGCAGAGGGGTGCTATTATAGCAGAGGGGACTTCAAAAACCCAGAGCAGCCATGAAAGCATATGTCTACAATCTGTGTACACCCCATGAGCACCTCAAGCCCCCTTATCCAAAGAATAATGTCACCAAGTTTGACTGAGATTGAAGTCTGACTTTTCATGAGAGCCCTAAACAGCAGCAATAATTTAGTTTAAAGCATTTGCAAAATAGGCGTCAAAGGTCATGTAGGGGTCGTTAGAGGTCAATCTCTGTACCCCCCCCCCCCCCCCCCCCCCCTGACTATCTGAAGTACCCTTTACCCAAAGATTATTGTTACCAAGTAGGGTTGAGATAGAAACCCGACTTTTCATATGAGAGCAGTGAACAGGCTGAACCTAACCAAAAGGGAACATACACGTACGGACACCCCTACTGACAATTTACATGATCACAATATCGCCCTCCAGCTTTTCAAGAAGCCAGGGGATAAAAATAACAAAAATAATTCAAATTCTCCAGATATCGGTGAGGACGGGGACGATCAACATGTTATTTATTTTAATTCGCCTAAAACTGTTTCAATATCCCAGATACCCAGATACAAGTGCATTATGTTAATGAATCCACACTAACTATCAATTGATTTGTGTTATATTCAACATCTCGAGTCGAGTTTATTAATTTTAATTAAATAACACTTCCATAATGATATACACAATTAAAAAACATGAAACATATGAGGGTCATTCAATAAGTTCTACCTCCTACCTCATAACTTTATTATTATATAAGCCAGTCTTATGAAATATCACACAATTGTAGCTTGGAACCTCAGCTACAAATTCATTGTAAATTGATCTGAGTACTGTTTGTACTTTTTTAGAAGTGTAGTGAAAACTAACCTTACATTTAGTGTGACGGAAACGGATGAAAACAGCAACAAATCGCCGAAGTGCTATTTATGTGGCCTATTGTAAGAGGCAAAACATACCTATCGGTCAATTATAACTGTTCGAAATGTCACATATCTCTTTAACAGCCCATAAACATTGAATGTGACTGATTTCGTTGGAAAGATTATGCCCTCTCAATAACCAGAACCAGATCGGGACAACCATAAGTTTACCCCTTCCCTAGAGCACCCTCAAAAGGCCTATTTAACTTTCATAAGAACCAGGTGAATTTCAATATACCGGACTAAATAGAGGAATTACAAGTCTCCCAAAGAGATAATTTTCTATCATTTACTACCTGATTGACTACTCTGAGTGGTGGCACATAATAAAAACTCATAAAGTGACTATTATGTTAAAGATATAATGTCGAGGCATCACTGTGGCTTGAGTTGTAACAACGAACATTATACTGATTATCACAGTACTATTCCAGTATGCCAAAGGCATAGCAATACATTTGAGTTGATTACACTATTTGCGAGCCTACAGGGTGAGTCAAAAAGACTGCAATAGTGGAAAGAAGCCATTTTGTTTTCAAAACCAAAATGAATTTTAAAACTTTTTAAACGTTGCAAGAATGATGTATTTAATCCTAACTTTGTGTGAAAAAATGAAGTCGATCGCATTTTTTGTTTGTCTTTGGTGACCCTCTTTGCTGCACAACCAAATTTACTTGTTTGTCCACGAGCACAGTGATTTTCATTTGAAATGGCACACATTGCATTTTCATATTTGAATGTCCCGCCAACCAAAAAATGGAAAATGTCAGTTTTTTTATTAAAATTTAGAACATTATACGCTTTCATTGCATGGGTATGATTATAATTGATTATGCTAACTCACATGTAAACAAGAAAGGATGCATCAAATTCCAATAACATCACAAATGAACTCGAGTTTCCAAATTTGAATGAGAGACACATTTTGCGATCTGATGCATATTTTGGGTATCTCGTGGACAAACGTGTGAAATGGGTGCACTGGTCAAAAGGTTCACCAAAGACAAACGAAAAATGCGATCGGCTTTATTTTTTCACACAAAGTTAGGATTAAATACATCATTCTTGCAACGTTTAAACAGTTTTAAAATTCATTTTAGTTTTGAAAACAAAATGGCTTCTTTCCACTATTGCAGTCTTTTTGACTCACCCTGTATAAGAGTTAATATTGCTTACAATCTCATTCATACAAAATAATACTATACTTTTATCAGATATCATTCATTGATTTCCATTTTCAGTATTAAAATCTTGCTATTATATCAAACCATATAATACGGACACCCCCCGAAAAACATGCATTTATTTGTAAGATAATTTTCCGTTTCCGTTGTCCAAAATCTCTCTCCGGATTTGACCGCATCATATGAAAAGTAAAACAGATATCGATTATCATTTACTATAAATGTGTAGCTATGATTCAGAGCTATAATTATGACAAATGTCATGAGGCTGACATTCATATTAGCAATGTTATGAGGGAGGAGGTAGAACTTATTGAATGACCCTCGTATAAATACAAATCATTAGGTTGAGCAACAATGAGTATATCCCATACTAAATACATGTTCTAATCGAGGATGGGGTTCATGAAATACCCTTTTAACGCTTTCCACGCGCAGGAAATGTTGTCTGCAGCAACATTTCCTAAATTTAAAAAATAGTTATAAACATTTCAAAAGTATTGAATCTCATCACAATATTTGGAATCACCATGATAAATGCATTACAATAATTACAGACATACCTAGTATTTTGGTTGAACTAAAAGGCTCAAATAGATAGTCAAATGACTAAGACTAAGAGGTACGAGGGGTATCAAAAAGTTTTAGAAATCACCCAGAAGTGAAGGAGCCAGAAACTTAATTTTGTTATGGGATCCTTCAGACATCTTTACAAAGTCCCTGTGCAAAGTTACACATTTTCCTACTATCTATTGCCTGTCCACAGACCGCCATTGTAGAGAACCTCAGATTGACCGCCATTGATTGATTCTCAGATTGTGTTATTCCCAAATTCCCATGGTTTATACTACATTATATTATATATATATACAGTTAAGCCCACAATTATTCATACCCCTTGGAAAATATGAGTTTTTTGCGTTTTTCTCATATCTATACCAGCTGGAGTGGTGGAACTTTCGCTTTACACTAAAGACAATTAGTTTGCAAGTACAAATCAATATCTTTGGGCTCAACATGTTTTGCATAACAATAGAATTGAACAAGAATTATGTTTTATGCCTGTCCAAAATTATTCATACCCCATACAAAGTCTAAGGATTGAGGCCACTTTTTGTGATAATACACATGTGTTTGACATTCCAAACATTCTTTATATTGTGTGATAGGCTTTTATATTGTTATGTAATTATCCCATGATGTGTGCATACAATGTGGATGCATTACAAATGTGTCCTATTGAATGTACAGTGAGGGATATTATAGAACAACACTCTAGCTTTTTGACAGCATGGCAAAGAAGATCAAATAACTTTTTTGTGCATATTGTGAATGCTCACAAAGAGGGGAAAGGCTACAGAGCTATTTCGAAACAATTCCAAGTGCAAGAATCCACCACACAAAGCATAATTAGGAAGAACAAGACGTTCAACTCACTAAAAAACATTGAAGGATGCAGTCGGAAGCCAGCGGTGTCCCCTTGTTTGGCAAGAAAATTATTGCAAAAGGCCAACAACAATCCTCAGATCACCATCAATGCTCTCCTTAACAACCCTGGCAATTATTGGACCAAGATATCATGGCAGACACTACAGCATATATGACACATGAGAGGTCTCCATGGAGGCCGACCAAGAAAGACTCTACTCCTTAAAAGAGACACAGAGAAACTTGTCTTGCATCATAAGCAACCCCAACACTGAAGACCAAAAACTTGGATCTTTGTCCAGAAGTGCTCTTGCAAATGCTAGATGAGTTTCTCATTGTCTCTTTTCAGGAGTGAGTAGAGTCTTTCTTGGTCGGAGTCCGTGGAGAACTCTTGTGTACTATGTCTGCTGGAGTGTCTGCCTTAATATCTTGGTCCAAGACTCGCCAAGGTTGTTCAGGGGAGCATTGACGGTGATATGTGGATTGTTGTTGGCCTTTCATCATACTTTTCTTGTCAAACAAGGGGACACTGTTGGCTTCCGACCGTGTTCTTCAGGGTTTTTAACTGATTTGAACTGATTTGAACTGTCTTGTTCTTCCTTATTATGCTTTTTATGGTGGAATTTGGCACTTGAAATTGCTTCAAAATAGCTTTGTAGCCTTTCCCCTCTTTGTGAGCATTCACAATGCACAAAAAAGGTCCTCACTGAGTTATTTGATTCCCTTCGCCATGCTGTCAAAGAGCTAGGGTGTTGTCCTATAATATCCCTCACTATACATTCAATAGGACACATTTGTAATGCATCCACATTGTATGGAATAATTGCATAACAATATAAAAGCCTATCACACAAGTAAAGAATGTTTGGAATGTCAAAAACATGTGTATTATCACAAAATGTGGCCTCAATCCTGAGACTTGGTATGGGGTATGAATAATTTTGGACAGGCATAAAAACACAATTCTTGTTCAATTCTATTGTTATACACAAAATGTTGAGCCCAAATATATTGATTTGTACTTGCAAACTAATTGTCTTTAGTGTAAAGCAAAAGTTCCACCACTCCAGCTGGTATAGATATGAGAAAAACGCAAAAAACACATATTTTTCAAGGGGTATGAATAATTGTGGGCTTAACTGTATATATATATATATTATATAAAATCAACTTGATTACAATTCCATGATTATACTACAGCACTGTTTCATACAGCCAGCATTGGCTGCACTCATCAGGTAATGAATTCATGTACTAAGAACACTAGCATATAGTCCAACATAGATTGACTCAAGTCAAGTATGCATGGTCACAGACAATAGAAAGTATAGTAAAACGTATGAGGTGTGAAGAGCAATCAATAATCAATAAACTATCCACTTTTAGAACATGTCACTGTAGTAAATGGCTGCTAGCCAACAATAATAATAATAAATGACAGAGTTAGGTTGAGTTGCACAATAAAAATTTCTTTCTATGCCTGCATGTGGTGATTAGCTCATTCCTTTTGTTTAATGAGCTCAAGTCCGGTCTGAAGATAATTAGAAATTTCTCATGAAGGCATAGATTACATCGTTTACTGGCATTAGAGTACGGTTTGCGTTTGGCCAAAATCTTCCAAGCTATAGAGTGTGGTATTTTAGAGTCCTTGAGCTTCCATATGTGTTGACTGAGGGTTGTGCTGTGCTTGTGTTCTACATTTCTGAAGGAACTAGTGTGACCTATATATTATTATTATTATTATTATTATTATTATTATTATTTTTTGACCATGTATCATATTCTACATATATATATATATATATTTTCAGTATATTGGGTATATACTGAATAGTATTAGAGTTTGTTTGTATGGAGATGTTAGTACTATTATTATTATCATTATTAGTAACATTTATATTAGTGCTCTACTGAGAACACAGCGCTTAACAAAATCAAAACAACATTATATACAAGTATAAAAAATACATGCAAAAATACAAAAACATACAAATAGAAACTCAGTTCTTAGGGACCGTTCATAAATACTTTGGTGTTGGGGGGGGGGGGGGGCTGGATAATTTCATTTTTGGTATATCAACACTTTTTTGACCCCCCTCTTTCCATGCCACGAACTGTTTTGAACCACCCCCCCCCTTCTTGCCATGTCACAAACTTTTTTGACCCATCCCCCCTGTGTTACGGCATGCACCTGAAACTTTCTTGTCCCGTTCATTGTTATCAAGTTCAGAGAACATAGATATGATATCTTTTATGGGATTATTTTTTGACCATGTATCATATTCTACATGTATTTTTGATGGACGCATCACATCTAGAAGGGCAGGTTGTAGAATCTAGAGTGAATCAGAACTCCCACTTCAATTGCAGGTATTTTTGTGCCATGGTCTTTAATCCCCTGAATAGCTTCACATATTTATTTACAGATCTCTGTTTTTGAAACCAATTAGGATGCTCCCTCCAATTATATATCCTGACTGTTTTTGCTATTGACATGAATTTGCCCTTCATTCTTTTTTAGCTGGGCTAGTACATGAAAATAGGCCTGTAGATATCTTCGCGCGTAGTGCGCCAAAAAATTAGCTATTTTTACGTTGATTTATGAACGTTCCGTAAATAATGTGCATACAGGTAAAGCAGGGGTTTGGGGCGAAGCCCCCAGAAAATGTTGGAAACCAATAAGTATTTTAAACTCTTTTGACCCCCTCTGTTGGGGTTTTCAAAACTTTTTTGACCCCCCCCCCCCCCCCTTTGCAGAGTATCAACACTTTTTGGGCCCCCCTATAATTATCCAGCCCCCACCACCAAAGTATTTATGAACATTCCCTTAGAAAACAAGTCTTCAAGAGTCTTCAACTGGTGTTTGAAGACTGAGACAGACAGCTCCTCTCATTGGAAGCCGATTCCCAAGTCGGGAGCCGCACACATTGAACCTTGATATTTTGGATCATAAAATATATCAAAGTATGACAATCATATAATATGCATTTGGAGTTTGGTTTACAAATGTTGCAAATATTCCATTGAGTAAATGAGATATCATGATGATACAATAATCAGTTGGAATACATGACTGCCCATCGATAAATAATCTATTATTAAATACATAATAAATTATATTATTCAAATATGTGTACTATCACACTATATCATATAGAATGCCCATAGATAAATAATCTATTATTAAATACATAATGAAAAATAAATTATATGAATATGAATATTATACAAATATGTGCACTATCACACTATATCACATGGTCAAATTTGGACTTTCCCATTACACAAGGTTTTTTCTGTCCTTTTCAACTATATCTTGAAAAACACATAGCCGCAAAGTCCCCCCTTTTGAAGTGCTGCATCACAAATAACAACAAATCGGTGCAGGGGCAAAAAACGGAGATGGCGCGGACAATACACTTGTTTTTTGTACTTGGCCTTATTTGATCAATAAAATATTGATCCACAAAAGAACTTTGCTTCTTTGAAAAATTTAAATTAAATGTGTAAAATTGAACAATGTTGGCTTATTATTAAAAAGTACTCAAGTATCCTGTGTACAGTCATTGTTCCTTTTTATGCAGAGTATTTTAGTTTGTGCCCTTGCCTTGCATAGATGTGATAACTTTTGTTTGTAGTTCCATTTACATTCTAACGCCAAAAACAAAAATTGTAATATTGCAATTTTTTTTTTTGCCTAATGCTTGCAACATATTGCTAAAGTCTACACATATGGAGTCAACCAAGCATCTGACATGTACATATTTGATCATACAGGCAGGCCCTAAATATCTATAAATTACACAGAAAATAAATAGTCACTTTAAAAGATGTAAAATAAGGCGACAGAATAAACAACCCTGTTGTATGGGCTTGACCGACCACATTTTTCCCTTCAAATTTGCAATATTTGGAGGTTTTGTAGTAGAAAAAAAGTTGGTTTAATTTTAAAAATGTTTATTTTTTATTTTAATGTTTTTAAAATGTTTTGATTTTTTTTTAAAGTGTCTGAAAATGATGAGAATTCACAAGAGTTCCTATTTTTTTACCCCCCTGTCCGACCCTACCTGAGAGTGAGAGGTTCTTTTGCCCGTACAACAGGTTTTTTGTCACCTTTATAGCACCACTTTCATATCAGAGTTGTTATATGTTTATTTATGTGTGGGACGAGTGATATAAAGTCTGTTTACAAACAAGCAAGAAATACATATATATAGAACTGGAATCGGTCACTCATGGCCTTGGTACACTGATTTCGAACGGCAAAGCCATGAGGGACCTGGATAATCCACTCTTCGTTTTATGAGGGAGCCTCCATGGAAAGAAAAGTTGCCGAACGAAACAAATACTCTTCGTATAATCAATTGTATTACTGTTCTGACGTTTATAAATAGTTTCCCATTATTTAAACATTTCTGGTAAATAAATATTCACAGTTAAATTAGTTCAGCACTTCTATAGTTACTTAAAATAGTATTACTGCAAATATTAGTGCACAAGTTTACCAGCAAGGAACACCCCATGCTGATAGCATGCGTAAGTGTCCATCTATTTGTATGACATCTAAGGGCGCAGCCCGAACACAAACTGTTAGAACTGCTATGTTGGTTTACAACGTGCACGGAATAGTATGGTTGGCCCACATGTATTAAAAATAGGGACAGCGGTCCCAAATAGGTCGTCCGTTTATATGGGTAGTTTGGTAGCAATTGTACTTCATCTGTTTAAATGTAATCAATTTTACATATGCAGCCAATTTTACATCTTAACCTCAGTTGACCTTTGACCTTGGTATGTGACCTTTGACCTCATTAACATATGAAGGTTTCCATGTTGCATATATGACCGAGGTTTGGTTGCAATTGGTCATTGTATGGAAAAGAAATGGAAAATACAAAAAGAGTGTACTAAATGTTGACCTCAGATGACCTTTGACCTTAGTATGTGACCTTTGACCTTGGTATGTGACCTTTGACCTCATTAACATATGAAGGTTTCCATGTTGCATCTATGCCAGAGGTTTGGTTGCAATTGGTCATTGTATGTAAAAGAAATGGACAATACAAAAAGTGTGTAATAAATTTTACATCCTGACCTCAGATGACCTTGGTATGTGACCTTTGACCTCATTAACATATGAAGGTTTCCATGTTGCATCTATGACCGAAGTTTGGTTGCAATTGGTCATTTTATGGAAAAGAAATGGACAATACAAAAAGAGTGTACTAAATTTTACATCTTGACCTCAGATGACCTTTGACCTTGTTATGTGACCTTTGACCTCATTAACATTTGAAGGTTTCCATGTTGCAACTATGACCGAAGTTTGGTTGCAATTGGTCATTTTATGGAAAAGAAATGGACAATACAAAAAATGTGTACTGAATTTTACATCTTGACCTCAGATGACCTTGGACCCTGGTATGTGACCTATGACCTCATTAACATATGAAGGTTTCCATGTTGCATCTATGACCAAAAGTTTGGTTGCAATCAGTCAGATGCCAACGTTGAGTGAGTCTATTGTTGACGACGCGATTTTGTTTTCCCTGGTAAAGAGGATGTCAATCACGTGCAATTCATATGGCAAATGTCAGCCTTATACAATGCCAACAAAATATACATTTAAATCAAGTTTAACGTCATGTGACTGAGTGGATCTTCACGAAGGGGGAATAATAAAATATTACTCAATTATTTGATATGCTAAAGTCATGTTCGCAGGCACATTTCTGCTTTGAAATGCTATTTTAGCCGTACATGTTTTCTGTTCATTCTGGAAAAGAGGCTTACCAAAGTCCGTGTTCTTGACCCACTTATAGAAGAAAATAAACAGTATAGCCTTGTATTGTAAGGATCAACGGTATATCCTCCTACTATCAAAAAATGGGAGATGTGCAGTGACTCTATCGTACCAAGAATATTACTTGCAATATTATATATATCAGCTTTATTGACCCAGTCTCGTCTGTAATAGTCTACGGTGCATACAATGTACTTGTTTGTCTAGACGCGCCTCTTTTGAAATGCTAATTAAGTGGCGTGACTGTTATACCAA
This sequence comes from Ophiura sarsii, assembly GCA_035610835.1. NCBI lineage: Eukaryota > Metazoa > Echinodermata > Ophiuroidea > Amphilepidida > Ophiuridae > Ophiura > Ophiura sarsii. The sequence continues at coordinate 21,160,737 of CM069446.1, forward strand.
CGCTGTGAGACGTACACAGTTGGAAATGGGGGACGCCGTGTGTTTGTGCACGCAGAGACACATACGTAGACTGCGCGTGCAAGAGTGGAAGCAGAGTAGGGGGGGGGGTGGTCTGGTAATGTGAAAATTGTACAAACTCTGTGTTCTTGACTCACTTACGGTCATTTTAGAACAAAAACATGGGTTTTCATAATGTTCATATTATTAAGTGCCTGCTACACTACTTTTTATCAATCTGCAATGAAAATTTATTGGTAAATAAGTGCTTCGTAAAGTACATAATTTCGGAGTTTTTTCAGTTATAAAATACTTTCTGATGCTAAATTATTTTTATAAATTTAAATTCAGATGTTATTAAAATAGACCCTCTCCTTCAAAATGATACCAAACACGGCCTAATTGGATAACGAAATATGGTAAAAATCGAAGAAAGAAAAAAACACCTATTTTTAATAAAAATGTGGCAAAGTGTCTGTGAGCTCCTGTGTGCGGGAAAACAAAACAAGCCCCTTTTTGCGTGCTTAGACTACTGACTGGCAATTGGTCATTGTATGGAAAAGAAATGGACAAATTACAAAAAGAGTGTACTAAATTTTACATCTTGACCTCAGATGACCTTTGACCTTGGTATGTGACCTTTGACCTCATTAACATATGAAGGTTTCCATGTTGCATCTATAACCGAAGTTTGATTGCAATTGGTTATTGTATGGAGAAGAAATGGACAAAACAAAAAGTGTATACCAAATTGTTGACACACATCCCCCCCCCCCCCCCCCCCCCCACCCGACACCACACACGAAGGATGCTGCCATAAGGTCTCTTCCTACGGACGACCTAAAAATGTAAAAATGATCTGGATGGTAAATGGGGACCACCCCGTCCTTTTGCTTGGCCAGGTTTGGTGGATTTATCAGGTCGCTGTGGGGACGGGCCGAACCCTTCGCATCTGCTGACATCGATCAGCGACCGATATCAGTTCTAGAAATACAAAGAACAGATGACCCATAATACTGTAAAACCAATTAATTTGGCCCAAAAAAAAAAATTGCAAAATTAAATACCCGCGAAGCTGACAATTTTGCATTGAAAGTAACGTTTTTGTTCACACAGATGACTACAACAATTATACTGATCCCCACCAGGCATGTCCCCTAATGCCACAATAGTATGGTAAGACTGGGATAATTCTACAAAAGTTGAGTACTTTATGAGGAGAGTGCAAGAAGGCCGTAACTCAAAAAGGCTATTTTGAGATAATTAACTTTGAATATTTGGGTCTCGTACAACACACTGTAGCAGCACCCAACTCATATACCTCTGATTATAGTAAAAGATTGAGAGTGTTTATGAGTTAAGTCTATGGTTCTTAAAATTTGTGGGTTATATGGATTATTTTGGTACCAAAATCTCATTTTGCCCAAAAGTTGAGTTACTTACGGCCTTCTGGCGCTCAAACCTCGAAATATACATGGACTATAATTTGATTGATGATTATAAGTTACAACATCAAGGGTTCGACAACCAGAGAGACATTCTGAAAAACGGATATTCTGAGAAAATTAGTTTTAACATTGTGTTCCATTGAGTTGTGTGTATATAAAACTCATTGGCTCCATTGAGTTGTGTGTAAAACTGAAAGGCTCCATTGAACTCAATGGCTCCATTGAGTTGTGTGTAAATCTCAATGGCTCCATTGAGTTGTGTGTAAAACTCAATGGCTGCATTGAGTTGTGTGTAAAACTCAAGGGCTCCATTGAGTTATGTGTAAAACTCAAGGGCTCCATTGATTTGTGTGTAAAACTCAATGGTTCCATTGATTTGTGTGTAAATCTCAATGGCTCCGTTGACTTGTGTGTAAACTCAATGGCGCCGTTGACTTGTGTGTAAACTCAATGTGTAAAACTCAATGACTCCTTTGAGTTATGTGTACACTCAATGGCCCCATTGAGTTGTGTGTAAACTCAATGTGTAAAACTCAATGACTCCTTTGAGTTATGTGTACACTCAATGGCTCCATTGAGTTGTGTGTAAATCTCAATGGCTCCACTGAGTTGTGTGTAAATCTCAACGGATCCATTGAGTTAAGTGTAAAACTCAATGGCTCCATTGAGTTGTGTGTAAACTGAAACTCAATGGCTCCATTGAGTTGTGTGTAAATCTCAATGGCTCACTGAGTTGTGTGTTAACTCAATGGCTCTATTGAGTTGTGTGTAAAACTCAATGGCTCCATTGAGTAGTGTGTAAACTCAATGTGTAAAACTCAATGGCTCCTTTGAGGTGTGTGTACACTCAACTGCCCCATTGAGTTGTGTGCAAAACTCAATGGCTCCATTGAGTTGTGTGTCAAACTCAATGGTTCCATTGAGTTATGTGTAAACTCAATGGTGTGTAAACTCAATAGCTCCATTGAGTTCATTGAGTTGTGTGTAAAACTTAATGGCTGGGGCTTTAACTCCCATGGGCGCTGTTTTGAGTACTGGTATAAGTCTTTTTGGTCCTTCAAATCTTTGGGTGACAAAGATTTTTAGTAGAGATATCTCAAAATGACCAAAAAAGTGAGTATAAAAACGTCTTTCTGGTTAATAACCCTGGATATCATCACAAGTCATCTAACGTACAAATTCCACCTTATTATGATTGAAATGATTTTGTAAGGATGAGTAGTATCCAATATGACTAAATATATTTGGTGAAATTAGATATTGTTTCAGGTCATTCGCTATCCTATAATCATCCAAAGCAAAGTCTAATGGATAGGGTGCCTCACATGTGAGCCCTCGTAGATATTTTACGATCCCTGGTATTTCCCTTGGTCTATATAACACAGCGACTATGCAGCAGGAGGTACCAGGGTCCAAGGCATATGTATACGGTGAAATGCTCCTCAATTCTAAATAGTATGGCCTGCCAATTATCCATAGTACTGCCAAGAAATAGATTAGACTTAGAAGAAATGTACAAAATGTGGGTCGAGATTCGTCAATGTTTGCGATAACGCAGCACCGATTTGGCAGTAGGTGAGTGGGGAAACATGTCGAGCAAATATGGCACATAAGACAACTGGTTCCCGCAAGAAGTAAAGCGAGAGCGATCCACTGGCAGACAAAATACCAGTTCTTGAGGTAATCTGCGTGGGAGTATGGAAAACTGAGCTTCACCCAGGCCCATCTCTCACTGTAAACAGGAGTTTTGTCTCCAAGTAGTATTCTAGTTTGTAATTTAGATTTGACAGTGTGTTCTAATACCTTGTAGAAGTTATCACCGGGATACGCATCGTCTTGTAGTATCATCACGTAGTCTGCATTGTACTGCATGGCAGCTTCCAGGCAGAACACATAATCCTGTTTTTCATGTTCTTTCAGGGAATTTCTAGTTCTTGTTTCTGGCGTAAAATCTTGCGAATACACGCGGGACACGTTGGGAAAGTACTTGGCTAAACTCAATGCCTCTTCAAATTTCTCCGGGTAGGCATCTGTGTTGCAAATAAATGGAAAGACGGAATCCATTGCGTTGTTTTTTACTAGAATTTGATCCAATTGGGCCATAACCTGGGTGAGATACTCTAACTTGACCCATTTTGATTTCCGTTCAACACTGACGACACCTATTGCATAGCGTAGATTCTCAGAGTTGGCATTGTGGCGGTATCGGGCAAGAGTTTTGTTGGCATCAATTTGCGATAAATATTTGTGTGCTTCAAACCGTCTCTGATTGTTTAATCTTTTCACTGCATTAAAATTGTAATCTGCAGTTCCAAAGACATTATACAGCTTTGAATAAGGCAGATTATTACAGATGAGAAAAAGGCATGGTATGGTGAACGTCCACACGGCAAGAATCTTGAAGAGAAAGTAAATTCGTTGTGTCAAGCGAGACTTAAACCAGAGTAACAGGGAAACTGTACATATGCGTACCATTCTACACATCATGACATATATGTCTACATGTGCATCATGGTCTTCTAGCCACCTTCATAGCACTGTTGAACATCTGAAATAAATACAAATAACACTGGAATTAAAGTCATATTATGTGATTTTTTCCAACTTTTTACACTTAAGTTTCGCTCTCTCATAAAACTTGACTATATTTTTGGTAAAACCATCAGAGAACTGCTTGCAAAATTTGGGAATGTGTCAATATATTTTCATCATAAAGCATTCCATACATTGTATTCACTTGTGTACAGTCGTGATTGTAGATGGAAATACTGTAAACAGCACTAACACACTAAGAAAATAATTGATTTTGAAGATATTAGGAAACATATTGCCCTGTAATTTAGAGGATATTTTTGATTCAGGTACATAAATGTAACAAATTGCATTTAGAGGGAAAGAGTCTTAAAATAGAGGGTGTTCTACTGCATGAAAAAGATTGCATAATTTGCCTTTAAAATTCAGTTAAACAATTAACATTTTGTTGTAGACATATTAGTTGTCCTAAACTCGCATGTTGACAATGGTCAACAAGGGCTAGATATATCACAAGTCGAGTCAATTAATCACATGATGATAATGGGTGCAACTTTGCTATTAAAAAAATAAGATCTAAAACAAAGCATTGTGATTTTTAATCTGCATATTTGCTCAAGAAATGCAATATAATTACTAGTAGTGGGCTTAATAAATGGTAATGTTTTAAATTCCTTAGGGCTCATTAATTGATGCAGTGTAATCTCAGCATTTTGACACCATTTTAAAATTGAAATTTGCCAAAAAATGAGTTGGTTCCGGTCATAAAACAGTTATAATGACATTTGCCAATCCTAAATCAAAACTAAAAATCCTTTATCAAGATTGATGTTTTTAATTAGCTCTTATACATCTCGATTATTTATGCTTTATTGATTTAAAGTTTAGACTAAACCTATCTGAGGATAATGCCCATAACTGTATTTTGTAACCCAGCTTATCATGTCTGCTACCAGTTACTATTTCTGACGCTCCGTCCCCTATCTAATTAACCAAAAACAATTAATAATATTAAATGATAAACCCTACCGTACTCCCTTCCTCACCATCTCTGCTCTACCAGTTACAATCTCTGGCGCTCCTTCCCCTACACCACCAAGGCCATTAATGATTTCATCATGACCTTTCACATTAGATACTGGCAAACGAGTGTTCTCCAGGTTCCTAGTGAAGAAAAAAATAAATATTGGTTAAGCAATTGAAATGATACAATGATATCGTCGCTGTTCTGACATACCGGCACACCACTACACCATCAAGGCCATTAATGATTTCATCATGACCTTTCACATTAGATACTGGCAAACAAGTGTTCTCCAGGTTCCTAGTAAAAAAAAAAATTGGTTAAGCAATTGAAATGATACAATGATATCGTCGCTGTTCTGACATACCGGCACATCACTTTACTTAATTCTGTTGTGATGTGCCGGTATGTCAGAACAGCGACGAATGAATAAAGTAGTGAAAGTACAGTGTTCTAGAAGATACTAAACCTCAATACAACTTTACCATCGTCAGTGAAACAAGTCAGAATGTAATTTTACATGAAAACATATTTTAATAGAAAGCACTCTTTGAATATATAGAATTACTTCATTTAAAGGTATATTATGTGATCTTTCCAGGGAACGCCCTCAACATCGGAAAAGAAATTGAAAGCAGATTTTCTTGCAGATTTACAATTCTGATCATAAATCGTACATGTATACATTCCATGTTACAGGGCGATACGATTCTTAATTACTTCAATAGAGCAGTGGTTCTCAACCTTTTTGGCCCACGACCCCTTTTGACATTCTTCGTCAGTACTGTGACCTCCACCCCCCCCCCCCCCCCCCCCAAAAAAACAGAAAAAAACCCCCTGATTTATTCAAACTGAAACTGCTTGGTTATATGATGGTAGCGTAGCGAGCAGGAAATTTGGCATATTTGAAAGTTTCTTTTGAGTTTTTAAGCCTTTTTTAGAGCAAAATATCAAAATGGTTCCCCAAAAAGCTATAGTTATGACCTCTTCATGACCCCCTGGAAAACCCCAAATGACCCCCATGGGGTCACGACCCCCAGGTTGAGAACCCCCGTTTTAGAGTGAAAATAAACTGTCGGGATAACACGACAGTTTATATTTTCACTCTAAATTCACTCTAAAACCATGATTTTGAGGTAATTAGGAATCGTATCGCTCTGTAACTTGGAATGTATGTACGATTTATGATCAGAAATGTAAATCTGCAAGAAAATCTACTTTCTAAAAAAAATCATGAATAGAGGGCGCTCTCTGGAAAAGATCACATAATATGCCTTTAAGTCTATTTTGCCAAATGGCAGAAGAAAGTTATATTTTCAAACAAAAATCATTTAAAATCAATTTTTGTTTATAAAAGTTGTAAAAAAAATTAGTTCTACAGGCATGTAAAATACATGTCAAAAGCCTAGTATAGAATTCATGAACATATCACGGCGTTGCTGTGCAGAGGTAATCAGTGATAGAAATTGTTGTTAAATTCCAACCATACGTAAAAAATGATAAAATGTTACATAATGCATATATAAAACTGCTATACACTTTTAGATTGTATAGCAAATTCTGCAAAGTGTGGAGCATTGAGCCACGCGACACTGGGTTAATCGTACGCTGGAGGTGATGATCAAAATATTACTCACAAAAGTTATCCGTGTTTTTCACGTTTAAACCTTGATAAAGGTTGAAATTTGCTATCGCCAATTTTGCGCAATAATTCAATCTTTGTTACTTAGGAAGCAAGAATTTGTCATGCCTTTATAATTTAGATATAAACCAATGTCCTAATTCATTTTAATGAATTCATAACATTTGAGAAGAACAATAGTACATCAATTAAGATTGCCATTGCTGGGTTTATTCACCTGTTCTTTTATTTATTAAACCTCCCGTTATTTCATACTGAAGATAAATTCAAAAATAGCCGAATACATAAATAATGTTCTGGTCTAAAAAGTATTCGAATATCATGAACAAATCTGTAAATTACTATTTTTAGACTAAATAATGTCTTAATTTGTTTAAACCAAATTCAAGGTGGTCTTTAGTGGTCTATGAATTGATAATTAACGTACAAACGTAGTATGCCATTGATTTCTAAAGATGACTTGAAACCTAACTAACATAAACAGAAGCCCAGTAGGCCACCTATACCACCTTGTGTGCCATTGCTATCTACTGAAGATAGTGTGTGAGTCTAGTAAGTCTACTGCTATAGTCCTACATGACTTTTTAATATGCCATAGTGATCAATGTCAATATGTAGCAATCATTGTGGAAGCAGTTGGTCGTACTAAAAAATCTACCAACTGAGAAAACAAAGTAAAACATAAGAAATTGTCACTTCTTTTTGACCTACGACTCATATCAATATTCCCGACGACTGACTCATTCTGCTTGATCGCGTCTCAAATTACCAATTAAGACCAACATTGTCAATAAAAGTGGACCTCATTATTATTAATGATTATTGATCCCTTATAACTGGCAATTTAGCTTGACCCATATATGATCAGTGTTACTAAACTCATGATTTAGTAACGCAATGGGCTACTTTTGAAATCCCACCATAGCTCTATGAAACTGGCAGATTCGTGTGCATTGGGCTACAGTTGCACATACTGATGATGGCTATAACTTACAGATCACAAAGCAATTCTTAGGGGGCTGTCATTTTCTTCGGTAGGGGTCCCAAATATCTAGAAAATAGGAGAGTCCTGAAATTAATACCATTGTAATTAATAGGGGAGGTCAAAACAAAAACGTTAGTTAAAAAAAAGAAAATGCGCGCTTCGTGAGCATTATTTCTACATGTTTCAATGTTGTAAAACAAACATTGAGCTCGTCCAACCTAATCTTTTGGCTTCCGCATCAACTGTTTCCCCAATAACCCAACTAGAGAGGCATTTGAAGTACAGATTTGTGTTTGTGTTCAGAGGTGGGGGTGGGGGGGGGGGGGGGGGGGGAGGGGGGGGGGGGTGGGGTGGGGCGGGGGTCATAAAACGAATTGCTTTCGTTTAGGGGTCATACAAATTGACAATGATATGACATTTTTGGGACCTGCCCCCCACCAAAGAAAATGACCGCCCCCTTAATTGATATGCATTTAACTGTGACTCTATATTACATCTTGTTTAAATACTTGATATTGATTCCAACACTATGACGGTCTGCATCAACCTGGTTAATCAAGTGTCAATTCTACTGATGTTTGTATCAAATATCTTCACTGTTTGAAAGATAAAACTACAAGCAATGTTATAGTTTTATTTCATCAAAACGTGACGTTGTAACAGTTTCAAGACAGCATAGAGGAACAGAGTATGTTGAAGGCTTATTTCACAAACATGCAGTGAATTGAGGACCCAATCATGCTTTATTTTGTCAAAATTTAAGTTTGTATTCAGCAAGGAACACCAGGACCAGAGCCTAGTTACCGACCAGAGGATGACAGTGATACTGTATCTAAGAAAATCAAACATAACTATATAGTTGTATTTTCTATCTAACAGTGGATTCAGGGCTGGAACACTGTGGGTTCGATAACAATTTACCGGCCAGTTGAGCGGGTATTTTTGTATCTTCAACCACCCAACGCAAACCTGCTATAGGCAGGCGGGCGGGTGCTATTTTCAGGCCTGAGTGGATTAGATGTTATAGTTAGTTTTACTTCATTTTGTTTCGCCTTTAAACATTTACTGAAGCAGGTAGAACAGTAGAACTTCATGATGGAATTATATTACAAAAGATGTGTTCTAATATTTTTACTAACAGCAACTATTTTTCTTGAGAAGCTAAAACTCTCTACAGCCCAATGCACAGATGGCAATCTGATGACAATCTTGCCAGATAATGGACATTACACCCGCACCAAAAGTCACTTCTTAAAAGGTCATCTTTTTTCAAGCATGCAGACAAGATCAGTTGTCGATTGCGCTGGTCGATGTACACATGATGCCGGTTGCAAATCCTTCAACTATTCACCAGATACCGGGACGTGTGAACTCAACAGCGAAGCACATGTGTTGAATCAGAATCCAAGTGACTTGGAACAAGATGCAAGTTTCAATTATTATAACTATGTTTGGTCAAGCTTCAAAGGTTAGTTCAATATTGTACAGGGTGACCCAGAAATGTTGAACCCAAAAATCACAATTCAATATTTTTTTACCATTAAAATAACAAAATATTGCATTACTCGTTCACCAGCTATGTGCACCATACATTTAACTTTCTGAAACATTTTAGATCATAAAAATAGACCACACGAAACTTAAAATACGTGTAATTTTGTAAGAAGTGTTGTTTTGTAGTGTAAGTGAAGTGCAAAAAAATGGTTTCATGCTACATGAGCAGAACAAGTGCCTGTTTGAAACCATTTATTTCCGCACAGTATCTCATCAATATTCATTTATTATGTAAATTAATATTATTATTATATAGGAGACTTTGAAAACAAAAACTGAAGTCCCCTTGACTTCATTTGAAAATGTTAATTTGATAAATACAGATCAAAAGAAAAGATTACTTAACTGACCGTACTTAGAACAATTAAGTTTCATATCTGAACCAAGTTACAATTTTTTCACGAAAACACCCCCTGTCACACAATCAAGTGTATCTTTAGTTTGGTAAGGCCAATTTACATGATCTAAAGTTCTCCAGAAAGCTGGATAAATTGTTTACATAACTGTTGAAAACAGAATGCCATATTTATTTATTTTCATTTTTAAGTTTGTGATTTTTGGGTTCAACATTTTCTGGGTCACCCTGTATTGGTGATTTTGTCAGTCCCAAATACAGCAACAACAAAAAGAAAAATGGAGTGCACGTACATCTATCTTTCCTTAGCGTTTGGGCCAGACTCCTCCTTGTAATTTTGCTGTTGAGATTTGCCACTCCTCCTGCCGCACAACAAATCTGTTTTAACTTCCGAACATTAATTAATGCCAGCCCCCATTTATACACCTGTGTGAAGAGAGGCACATGGTAAAGTGCCTTGCCCAAGGACACACCATAGGCCTACTGACCGCAACAGGACTCGAACCCACATCCTTTGTATTGTGGAGCGACAACTTATCCGCTGGATCATGCGTGCCCATGTAAATTAACAGCAAATTAGCAAGCTACAACTAGGAGTGGGCTATAAATGGGTCTTTTTTGTTTTGCCCAGGTAACAGTTTATTTTATTCCATTTGACTTATAATCTCAACATGAAATAACAACATTTTCAGTCAGGGGTCCAAGAAAAAAGTGTGCAGCGCCACATTTGAATACACAAGTGCTACCGCAAGAATATAATGGACATCAACAAATTAAAAAATAATAATAATAAAATTTAAAATTCTAATAAATAAATAGAACACAATTTTACAATGTTCATGTAAAACTGCTCAATTTTCAAGTAAAATACTTATTTTAAAATAAGTTTTATTGACCCAAATTGCAAATTCATTTTCTCAAATGAAAAATTATAAAATAAATAAGTAAATGAATACAAAATTATCTGAAATTCTTCCATTTTTAATGTGACAGGTTGCAGATTTACCACACTTGTTGGACAATGCTATAAATTTATGTTTCCAAGACTTCCTGATGGAACAACACGTATAGAATTTAGTGTGAAAACCAGCGCTGATGCTTTCATTGGATTAACTACAGAGAACAGAATCACAGATCCAATGTACGAAATTGGTAAGTTGCTTAGAACATTCTTATCCCAAACCCCTAGTGATAATAATAACCCTAATCCATCATGGGTGCTTGTAGCAATAAATCTAACGCCTAACGGGGAAAACACGGGACAAATTCGAACAGAAAACATGGCGTGTGCCGCATCGAACCCGTGCCGCATCGAACCCGGGCCGCCGCGGCCGGAGTCAAGGTGATCTTGCATCATGTTACGGGGATCGCGCTCCCAAAATTAAATTTTCGGAGCCTATAACTAGGGGGCTGTGCACCTTCGGTATAGCCTCCATAAAACTGCCGTAACTTCTTCCATCATTCATTTAATCTATATAAAAGTATACATTTTTTTGCAGGAAAGGGTTCAATGAATCCAACCATGATCATGAAATTGACCATTTTGGAAAAAATTATAAAAAACACGTTTTTTGACCCATTTTAGGTTCTGCAAAGATAACTCAAAATAGATTTTTTCAAATTTTGTCATAACAATTTTATTATATTCATTTACAATTCCCGAGGAATCGGTATTTGGTTGTTGTTGAAAATCTTTATTATTTTTGAATTATCGACCAAAAAGTGCCAAAAAATGTGTTTTTTATATAGATTAAATGAATAATGAAGAAGTTACGGCAGTTTTACGGAAGCTATACCTGAAGGTTAACAGCCCCCTTAAGCAATCATATTGGGGAATGGGGGTCCACAGGCTTCTGATGGATTTTGTTGGCATTAGCAGGGTTAGGATTAATCTAAATTGGGTGAAAGTAGACTACAAGAAATCAGCCTGCAAAATGTTGTTATAACAATTTGAAACATTGGCACGTAGAAACATTGATTGCTTGAATTACAAAAGTGTATAATTTATATTTCCAATGCCCTAAGACCTATGAGGCTTCAAACAGTTAACGGAGAGAACAATTCATTGATCTTTACTATGGCCTTATCACTATCTGATTAATTATTGAACAAATAAGTCTCCCCCAGCATATAAGCAGCTACGAGATATGCGCTTGATGGGGAGCGTAGGTACTTGTGCATATTTTTGCGTTTTAATTTAGTATGTGCTGAACGTATACACAACAGACGCTGTTTGGACTTGTTTATGCACTATGATATTCCCAATGGATCTACTGCACATAATCTCCTGGCCACAGTTCAACATATGTGGGCGCACTTCGATCAGGCTGCGCACTCATGCTCGAAAACTCACAAAATACCGCCAACTAACAACACCAAAGCACCTGATTGGTCAAATTTAAACTGAAGCCTTTTTAACGATCGTTACGCTGCGCCGTAACCACCAACGCAGTGGTCCGTCCCGCTGCGCCATAGCCACCAACGCAGTGAGGCGTGATCGTGTGTGAATAAGCTCATGTTTGTTAACAAGATTTTCAGTTCTCACATTTGAGCACCAACCAATCAGAGCCGTGAGGTCGAGATTACGTAGTGCGCACCACGGATGACCGTTGCACCGTGTTTTGGGGTGAGGTGCGTCCATTGTTCCTTCAATCATTAATTAGACTATAATTAAAGTGCTCACACGTGCAGTCTCATGATATATTCAGCATTTTAGTTCCCCTCATACCTCTTTTCAAAAGAAGAATCAATAACCGTTGTGGTAATTATCAGACCTTTCATCCAACCTGCCCATTATTTGCCCAGCAGTGTTGCCTACAAAATGGTACAGTTAGATACCAATAGCACACCAATCTGTATAATCTTAAAGGTATATTATGTGATCTTTCCAGGGAATGCCCTCAACATCGAAAAAAATAAATTGATAGCAGATTTTCTTGCAGATTTACATTTCTGATCATAAATCGTACATACATTCCAAGTTACATGGCGATACGATTCTTAATTACTTCAAAATCATGGTTTTAGAGTGAAAATAAACTGTCGGGATAACTAAATTCATTCTAAATTCACACTAAAACCATGATTTTGAGGTAATTAGGAATCGTATCGCTCTGTAACTTGGAATGTATGTACGATTTATGATCAGAAATGTAAATCTGCAAGAAAATCTACTTTCTAAAAAGAATCATGAATAGAGGGCGCTCTCTGGAAAAGATCACATAATATGCCTTTAAACCATAGATCATTGATCTATGCTTAAACCAATTGGATCTTACTGGAAACATAGTACAATTCTTCCAAATGGCATTTGTAAAATTGCTTCCAAAGTATCCCCATAAGAATGTTATAACAGGCTGACCAGGTAACCATTTTCTTTCACTTCATTAAATTGATAATTCGCTATGATGTCTATAAAATTAAAGGAAGTAATTGCCTACCTAGCAAATGTAATTAAATTATTCAAAGGTAATAAGCATATAAGGATGGGAATATGAACACATGTTTTCTATGTTGCATACAATGTACAAATAACTTTTTTTATACCCGATTCATGAAATCAAAATGAAGGTACATCATCAGTATCTGAACCAGGGGAGGGAAAGGAGGAGGTGAGGGCCAGGTGGGAGGGGCACTGACATTGGAAAAGGGTATAGGTATGTGCCGTGCTGAAGACCCCCTTTTCACCCTCTGCTGCTAGCTCTTATGACCCCCCTTTTGAGCCTGCATCAGTTCTTTAAAAGACCCCAATTTTATTGAAAATTCAAAAAGCGCGAGATTTTGCATTCCAAAGCCCCAATTCTTCGAAAATTTTGCGTTCTAAAACAACAACAAAAAATACAAATTTGCGTTCTTGCTGATCAAAATTGAACTATAGGCCAGTTCTCAAGACCTACTTTTTTGAAAAAAATTGTCATAAAATCCACTCAGTTCAGTTCTGTAGCCCCCCTTCTGAGACCCTGGGCGGCACACCTACCCAAAACAAAGTTGAGTGGGGGAGGGGGAGGGAGAGGATGGAGGAGGGGGAGGGAGAGGATGGAGGAGGGGGAGGGAGAGGATGGAGGAGGGGGAGGGGGAGGATGGAGGAGGGGGAGGGAGAGGATGGAGGAGGGGGAGGGAGAGGATGGAGGAGGGGGAGGGAGAGGATGGAGGAGGGGGAGGGAGAGGATGGAGGAGGGGGGAGGGAGAGGATGGAGGAGGGGAGGGAGAGGGGGCTTACATATTGGCTATGGTACAGGCCTACATCATTTGTCCTGAAAGCTCCTTGTGTTAAGGCGACTGCTATGGCATAAAAAAACTGTTACATGCCCAACTGACCCTTTTTTCCTAATTTTAAAAACTTACAATACAAATGCTTAGATTAATTTTAAATTTCCTAAATTTTTGTAATGTACCAAAACATTCATGACAATTTAGACCCCCCCCCCCCCAAAAAAAAAGAAAAACACCACACACACAAAAAAACAAAAACAAAAAATACCCCCTCCCCCCAAAAAAGAACAGTATCAGAAAACATGTTTGTACAGATTTGTCTTAATTTCTTGTTTTCAGACATCGGAGGAGGAGGTGGTATTACCATGTTTATAAGACGATGCAAGGACTGTGGGAATATTCACTACATAAGCAACGTTCCAAATCTTATCTCCAGCCTGGAGTACCGTCGCTTTTGGATTACATGGGAGAATGGACTGATCCAAATTGGTCTACATCTGGACACTACACCTCTCATACAGTGGCAGGACCCTAATGTTTTCTCTATTCATTACATTGGCTTCGCATCGTGGTATAATGCCAATGGAGACTGGATATTGCATACGTTTTGCGATGGATCCTGGGAGAGGCAAACCTGACTTGTTGACATTAGGCTATATTAAAAAAAATCATTTGTCTCAAAGCTCCCGTGCGCGTTAGTTAATTGATGCGCGTTAGAAAGAAAAAAATCTTAAAAAAATATTTATTTTATTTTATTTATTTTTGAAAAAAAAAACCTCCCAAAATTTCACTGATTTGTTAGATTTTCATTGATCACATCATTTTAAATACAAAAGGTCACTTTTACAAGGATTTCAATATTTTATATATTTTTTTTTTAAAAAACTTTAAAAAAAACCGCATTCCGCATTTGATTTTGAAAAACTGAAGAGCTTTGAGACAAAAGATTTTTTTTAATATAGCCTATACCTACAATCCTCTTTGACCATAAATTTTCATCCAAAAATGTTGGTGGATCATGTAAATTATAACTTTAATTGAATGGTAACCATATATTACATGGATATTAAAGGCATGTTATGTGATCTTTTCCAAGTAGCGCCCTCTATCATTGATTTTTACTATGAAAGCAGATTTTCTTGCAGATTTGCATTTTTGATCATAAATCATAAAGATCTTTTAAGTTACAGATCGATACGATTCCTAATTACTTCAAAATCATGGTTTGAAAATAGATTGTACCGCTTCGGTACAATCTATTTTTCAAATTTTTCAAATTAAACTCTAAAACCATGATTTTGAGGTTATTAGGAATCGTATCGCTCTGTAACTTGGAATATATTTATGATTTATGATCAGAAAAGTAAATCTGCTTCCAATTTTTTTTCGAGGATTGAGGGCGTCCCCTGGAAAAGATAATATATACCTTTAAGCAATCCTATGATTGATCATTAAACTTTCCACCTGTAAAAATGGTAATTTTTTGCACAATTAAATGTTCACGCTGTGCTGATTTTCAGCCATTTCGCTTGTTTTTAATTGCGATTTGAAAGTTCATTGCACAGACTTATACACAAAATAAATATGTTTGCGCGTTTTTATTTTCGAGGTAGCCATTGGAGCGCAAAAAGCGTGAAAATGAATGTAGCGCAAAAATGTCAACGTTTGTAGTACTATTCATGGTGGCATCCTTACTCAGTGTAGAATCTTACTGCCTTGGGGGGCTGTCAACCCTAAAAACATTAAATTTATCAAGCGCTGTAACTTTTGAACTATTAATGTGATGTAAAGGGCTCAAAAAAAGTCCCCCCCCCCCCCTAAAATTTGATCACATTTGTTTACACAACTCTACACACAATTGAATGTTTTGAGAGATTGAAACACTTATGAAAGAAAAGCAAAAACACTTAGCTATTATATTAAATAGAGAAAAAGGGTAGCTAAGTGTTTTTGCTTTTAAAAATATCATTACTACTTTTCCCAAAATAGTCACATTTCACAATTTAATTTGAGATCATTTGGGTCCTACGAACCCTGGATAACCCAATAAGCTTTTATAGCTTATTTCCATTGGGTAATGGGGTCCATTAGATGTGTGAACAGATACAGACCGGGATGATCCCCTACTCTTTACGAAAGAGTCTGTAACCTTTTTAACTTGCTCGGGTATTGCTCTTCCGATGCACGGGACCACCATTTCTATGTGACTTCCGAACCACTGGTTTTTGCTGCCATTAGGAAATCGTCACAACCACTTCGCTTCATTTACCAGGCTACCGACACGGCGCACACACTGTATAAGTGCTCATTGTAATATCCCCTAACAGCTCCCCAATCTCGCTTGGGTCGGCGAGGCAATTGAGACTAAGTACCTTGCCCAAGGATACAAACACACCAAACTAACCACCCTCCCCAACCCACGGCCTACCCTCCCCATGGCCCACCCCATGCATCCACACCACCACAACCCCTCCCCATCACAATCCCCCTCCCCAACCTCACCACAAAACCCCTCCCCCACCACAAAACCCCTCTCCCACCACAAACACCCTACCCATAAGGTTAGAGGCTAGAGACTCCCGCCTACCCACCCCTACCCTCCCCCACCCCATGCATCCACGCCACCACTAACCCCTCCCCATCACAATCCCCCACCCTAACCCCCTCCCCTTCACAACCACAACCACAAAACCCCTCCCCCACCACAAAACCCCTCCCCTACCACAAAACCCCTCCCCCCATCACAAACACCCTACCCACCCCACCCGTAGGCCAACCCTCCCCACCCCATGCCACCATCCCTCCTTCCCCACCACAAACCCTCTTCCAGGGCCAACCCATCCCCATTCGCCACCACAAACCTCTACCTTCCACCACAACCCTCCCTACCACTATCCCCCCTCCCCAACCACCCTCCCCATCACTAACCCCAACCACAAATACCATCCCCATCACTAACCCCTTCCCAATCACAAACACCCTCCCTATACCCCCACCTCACACCAAACCCCCTATTACAAAAATCACATGGTATCGTTGCGCCGCCCATCACTATGTACAAACACTTTTTTACAATAGGGCCTAGACCAAACTTTTGCTTGATGCTGAATGGATGTCTCTGACACACCCCTTGTATTTCATTGGCCTCAAGTACTCATTTAGGCTAGTGGATCCACCCAGATATAGTGCTGGGAGATATCCTCTCAGTAGAGTAGGGAGTCCAGCACTTTTTGGATTTTTTAAAGAAACCCCAACAAATATGGTATCATTGGAAAGAGAATTTTATAAGAAAAACAATGGTGCTTAAAGTAGCTTAATATCATCAAGCATAGTGGTGTATTAAAGCTTGTTTGAAGTCGTCAGGGTATGGGTTTTGTGTCTGTCGCCTGGGCTCGTATTAAGGGCATGTTCGGCATTCTGTCAATTCAAGTGTTTGATTCAGATTCTATAAAATTTGGTAAATACACTGGAAAGATAATATCAAAAGGAAACCAATG
>CM069446.1:21178082-21253614 GCA_035610835.1 Ophiura sarsii
CGTGCTATTAACTGACCGGGTTTGATAAAATAGTTTACAATTGATATTAGGGAATAGCTTTGTTTCTACCGTAATATAGTCAAACTCACATCATTTATTAAATAAGCCTATAGGCCTTTGTAACTTAACTGGGCCTAAAATTGCCAATAATATATACATTTCCATGCACACTCGGCCCATATCGCCCATCATGTTCGTACCCGGAATTTACGGGTAAACATAGGTCTATGATGGCTTTAGCCCCGGGGGGGGGGGGGGTGGGGGGGGGGGGGTACTCGGATTTGGTTTGGTCGGGTGTGCCGCTGGAGATTCAAAACCCATACCCATTTCTAAGGGTGATTTTTCTCGAAAATAGACTTAATTTTGGCAAATTTTCGCGAAAAATGACCTAATTTTGGCAAATTTTCGCGAAAATCGCGAAAACAGGACCCATGTCTTAGGATTTTTCACTGAAAAGCCTACCCATGGCTAAGGATGTCTCATGAAAAAGCGACCCACTGGAGCGGCACATCTCCGTATACCTGACATACGTGTGTACCCCCCCCCCCCCCCCCCCCCCCCCCCCCCCCCCCCCCCCCCCCCCCCCCCCCCCCCCGGGGCTTTAGCAATGTCCGTGCGTGGTCTAACTAACACCGGGCAAGCCTCTTTGACCCGGTGCCGGGCCGGCGGGCCGCGCCTGGTGTGTGTGCTTAGATTTCCCCCATAGGTTACAGCAGAAGATCCTGCTAATGGCGTGCTATTAACTGACCGGGTTTGATTAAATAGTTTACAATTGATATTAGGGAATATAGCTTTGTTTCTACCGTAATATATATATCAAACTCACATAAAGTCTAAATGAAGCACACACCCGATCATTAAATAAGCTTATATGTAACTAATTAACTGGGCCTAAAATTGCCTATAATATATACATTTCCATGCACACTCAGCCCATATTGCCCGCACCCAACCCGCCGCGCCTTGTGTGTGCTTGACCCTTTGACGACCCCGGTGCCGGCAGGCGGGCCGCACCTGTGTGTGCTTAGATTTCCCCCATAGATTACAGCGGACGATCGTGCTATTGGGGTGCTATAACTGACTGGGATTTATAAAATAGTTAACAATTTATCGGGCAATTTATAGGGAATATAGCTTTGTTTTTATCGTAATGTGTATGTTTGTTAAAGTTTTAATATGTTTTCATTTTATTATGATTAGAGGATGGGGTGTAAGGATAACCCGCTAAAAACGTATTATATTATAGTATCACTAGGACTATTGAGTAATGGTGACTCGCTAGCATCTAGTGTGGTCCGCCCAAACAGCATGAAAAACCGATAATCTGTGGATAATGCACATTATCAGAGTAAAATTATGTGGATATGCAATAAAGGGTTGATATGTTGATCATAATGCATGCATCATCAAAATAGATAGTGGTAGGCCTTGATTAAACCTGTAGAATTACACGTGCGCATGATACATAAGTATAGATTAAGATACGTCGGATAAAATAGCCTGACTAGTTTCGGATCTTCTGATAGTTAGAGTGAGATCCTCATCAGAGGCGGTAGAGGAAATAGATATTTAACAGATAGAGCAATGACATGACTAATTTGTCGTTTAAAAGCAGGCAAAGCATCAACATTATATTGGATATAGGCCTACTGATGTAGGCATAATGTTGCATGCTGCTTAGCTTTCAAATTATGATGTTATCTAAATGAATGCTCGGACTGATGTGAATGATATCTATAGACTATCTACAAGATAGCCAGCATGTTGTCACGTGGTGCGTGCGTGGCTTTTATATTAGGCCGTGGCAACAGAGAATTCCAGTTACAACTGGTATGACGACGCATAAACAAATCGTTATTCTATTGTATTGCTTGAGTGGTCAAGTGTAAACCGGTCTATGTGATTGTTTGTCATCCGTCTTTAGACTAGTTAGGTATAGAAGTCTGAATGACGAAATATCAAGTAATCACGGGTGGGTAAAGACCGTTGGTAAATAAAGTTAAATAACTGACGTAAAACAAGCAATTGTTCGTATTGATGTTTATATACAGAACAAGATATTATGATGTATTTGCGTAGACTTCAAGTTGAAGTTGTTATGATATGAATTCAATAAGCATATTGATAAAATGCCGTGACTTTACGCAGGTTATCTGCAGATAGTATGTCAAAACCAACATTACGAACTATAACCAGGCAAATGGATATAGGCCATCTTTACAATGTAATATAATAATAAATAAATATTATTTATGATGTAGATATGGATAGGCCTTGGTAGAATTCCGTGGTTATATAGTCTTAAAATATTGAATATGTTGATGATATTCAGCTGTTAGGTTTATGACGAGGAGGGACTCGAAGCAATCTGTTTTATGTAGTAAATTGCCGGTATCAGTAATTCTACACTGGTAGGCCCCAGTTTATGATAGTGTAATATCTATGATGATGATGATGCATTATCGGGTTATATTTGAATACTAGATCATTAAATAATAATAATAACATATCGGTCGGTACATTGCATGGGTATTGTAATTAGTAATATGGCTGATAATTTACGGCAAAAGATAAAATGATAAACTGCTTAACCCCCAGTCATAGGCCTACTCATTCACCCAGTCATGACAGTGCATTCAATGAATATTCACTACATAGCTACATACGGCCGATATGTGGAGTTATTTCACCCGGGCTTCCCCTGCCGTACCCCATGCTCATTCACCCATTTTTACATGCCCCCCCTGTCCTGTCGCGAGCATACGGTCATTTCCCCGCTGTAACCCCATAGGACTACTCATTCACCCAGTCATGCCAGTGCAGATCAGTCCTATTGCATTCACCCATCCACGTTTTACCCGGGATTCCTCCGTTGTCACCCTATGCTCACCCCCTACATCCTATTGCATGTATTGCGAGGAATGCATTCACCCATGAAGTTATATTACCCGGGATTCCCCGCTGACATCCTATGCTCATTCACCCATCAGTCCTCACGTCGCGATCATTCAACCATCCGTCGAGTTGGTATAGGAGAGTCGAGTCGGTCAACCGTCGACTTTGTTCGTACGTCGAGTTGGTCCGACCGTCGAGTCGGTCAACCGTCGAGTATGTAACGGTCGACTTGACCGAACGTCGAGTTGACCGGGTACCCAATGCATCTGTCAATCACAAGTTCATTCTATTGTCTGACGATACTAACTGTTTACCGTGCATCAGTGCGTTTTCAATCACTTGGTGATCTATTGTACATGAAGATGTAAACACGGGCTAGTCTGAAAATGATTTATCAAAGATTTAATTAATTTATATTTTCTACTTTGAAAATTAATTATCTAGTGTGAAAATTCAATTTTCTCGTATCAAAATAAAGTTACCTATTTTAATTTCCTAGTCTGAAATATATAAATTTCATTTGAGTTTGGAGTGATACCCACTCACAAAGTAGAATACCTTTGAATTGTATATGAAATTCAACCATAAATGTTTCGTCTGTTTCTACATCAATAGGCCTATTGATTTTTATAGTAAAAAGAAGGACACCAGACATTTCGATTCGTATTTCATCCCCGGGATTTCATCAACTTATTTCTCTAAATAGATTTGTTTATTTGTGGGTATAAACCTACATGAAACCAAAAAAACTTTCCTGGTAAAACCTGTGGCAATACTATTGATTATTGATGACAACCGACCAAGTCGTGTAGTCGATATTTGATCGATCAACTAATTGATTGAAAACGCACTGATGCACGGTAAAACAGTTTGTATCGCCAGACAAAAGAAAGAACTTGTGATTGACAGATGCATTGGACGTCCTTATGGCTGCATAGAGCCGTCTGTAATTGAATAGAACATGTAGAAGATGTTATGATTATTTTTGAGAGGAGGATAGGCTAGTGCGTTTAGACTATCACTATACCTAATCAAAACAAAGAATTCTCGATCAAATCGTATACGATTCCTCAGTGTCCCTTGCGACTGGGGCGTATTGTGCGTGACCGCGTCAATCGCGATGACCAGGGCGCAGTAAAACCGGAAGATGTGATGTACTTGTAAACAAATAGGTAATTGACCAATCGTGGCCCTAATCAACAAGACCCCACGCTGCGTGATTGGACAATTATGTAAGTTCATGTTTATTCATGTAACGTACGATCGTGTTTTGGCGTGGTTGTCAAGGGATCATCACGCTGCTCAAAATTTGGATGAATGCTGGCGTGACTGGAATAAACGTTTTGATCGCGAATTTTTTGTTTTGATTATATAGTACTTTATTAATTTGGAGTCTCCCATCATGATTGATATGATATTATATACGTCATTCATATATTCTTGTTCATTGATTGGTTAAAAGTGGGTCACATGATCAAAAATAAACACGCTATTTTGCCAAAAGTATTACGGCTCCCAAAACTTGGCAAAAGTACTATTTACGGCTCCCAAGAAGACTATTTACGGAGCGCCGGTAGTTTCACGTGGCATTGTACTCCGCGTTACGCGAGAGGGCGCACGATTTGCATCCCGGGCGCAGCGTGACGATCGTTCGATGCACTGCCTTTGAATTGAACTTTTAAAACTTTTTAACTGATGAAAATTGGAACTTACCGGATGATTTTTAGATTTGAAATTTAAGGAACTAGAAATTATGAATGACGTATATAAAACAAATATATAATACTGCCTTTATTCGAGTCTCTGGATTAAAACTATGGTCCCTCGGTGACTGTGGATTAAAACTATGGTCCCTCGGTGACTGTAATAGTGCTATTGCAGTCACCTCGGGCCCATAGTTTTAACCAGAGTCTCTCATGGCAGTATGTATTTGTATAGGAGGGCGCAGACATACAGGCACTTTGAGTTATTTTTAGCAAATTTGCCAAGCAACAAATGTTTCAAAAGCAAAACATTCCATGCACGCACTCAACGCTGAGCGTTACGCACTTGATCCGCAGTAGGCGCAATGTGCGGTTGCCTTAATTGATTGATCTGCGCAAGATGTTTTTGTTTTTGTTTCACCGGCATTTGATTATTTTCACCGGCATGACGTAGTCGTAGGTCCGCCCCAACATAGTAGTATACAAATACTACATGGTTAGAGGGGAAATAGTGCAATCTATTTTTCCGAGGTACTGGCTACAGACCTATCACCCCGAACCCGGAGGGTGAGGGGTGGTAGGCCTGTAGCCAGTACCGAGGGAAAATAGATTGCACTATTTCCCCGATCATACCATGTAGTATTTGCTTTATTACACCTCACTGTGACTCTGGGGATGAGGTTGTAGGGAAGTAGCCAAAACTACCACACGGGAAATAGCTCAATTTCTTCAATAGCTCAATTTATTATCACTGTGGCCAGCTCAATTGACCAATGAAATGACAGGATTTATGCCTATTATCTCATGAATATTTATGAGGTGTAATAATGCTGCATATTAAAAACTTAAAAGTATAGTAATAAGGCCCCCCCCCCAAAAAAAAAAACCCACGATGCTTGGTTGCCCTCAGAGGGCAAAATGTTGGAGGGACCAGGAGAGTCAATCCTTTTTTTTAAAAATTATTATTTAGGGTGTTTTTAAAATAAAATAAATTAGGGCGTTTTTTTATTTTTTTTAGGGCGTGATGGTCTGTTTTAATATGATTTTTTTTAAATACAAATTTCAATGCTGTTTATCGCCTCTGATTGTGGTGTTTATATTTAAACTGTGATGTGAAAGAAGATGTTTGTAGAAAATATTAATAGCAATTTTTGAATTTTATGTGTTGAGAAAAATATTTAAAAATAATAAGAATAAAAAAGCGGCCAGCGAATTTTGCGATTTTTGGGTCGGTAGCGGAGGGCAACCAAACATCTTTTTTTGTTGGCCTAATTAGAGGTGTTAGAGGTGTTAGAGGTGTTAGAGGTGTTAGAGGTGTTAGAGGTGTTTTGTTGGCCTAATTAGAGGTATTAGAGGTGGGAGAGCGTGTTGGCGCAGCGGTTAGTTCTCTCGCCTTGCACCAATGAAACCCGGGTCAATTCTGTGCACGACCGCGGCCGGGCTTTATGTGCATTTGGTTTATCACGATCCATACACGCTCTCGCAGGTTTTCTCCGGGCTCTCCGGTTTCCTCCTGCTTTCAAAATCTGTGATCAGTTGTTTCGGTTATCAAAAACTTCCTTGACCCAAAGGTATTTGGGGAGCTGCATTGAAAAATGGTGGATGTTACAATCTAACTGCGGATAGGTTTGCGCTAGAAATTGGCAGCACCCTAGTTGATGCGACATGATTCTGATGATTCACCAGCAGCAAAATCACAGCGCTTTGAGCCATTTGGAAAAGGCGCTATATAAATACTAATTATTATTATTATTAGTATATCAAACAAATAATTGTCTATTATTTCAAATAATTCCCTCGTGTACATGCGACATCTGCGTGACCCCAACAGCGATGTGCGCCTGTAGTTCTGGAATGCAGTGTGTTGCAAGACGGCTTTAAACGTTGGGATAAACGCGAGCACTCGGATCACGATTTCTGATCGACAATTAATTGTTTTGATTATAGCAACCAATATAGTGGGGACAATAATCATGAGAATGTGTTCCTCTATAGTCTATGGGCTGAGTATTGACAATCAAATAATTATGGACTAGCCTATATGGCTCATTCCATGAAGTTGGGGCATTTGTTAAAATAGCAGAATTTGGTACTTTAGGCAGCTTATAAACTGTTTTACCCTATGTGTATATCAAAATTTTTTAGTGTCCAAAAACAGTACTAGGTTATAGTATTGAGCCATGAAAAGAAAAGAAAAAATTGACCCTTCCTTGAAGAAAATAAAAATAAAAAATGAGGTGGTGTCCAAGACCATTTTTGCTAAAAAACGTGACATGGAAAACACAACAATTAATATGAGTTTTATGTAAGCAAAACTATCATAGAATTGCTTGGAAATCGATTTGATTAATAAAAGATACATGTATTCATAGTTTACTGACCAAAACACCTCGTCACGCTGGACTGATTTTTCACCCAAGCAACATGAAAATTGCCTTTCCGATGCTACACACGGTGTCCACAAAATATACACGTGTAGCATCGGGAGTTTTCATTGCTGAATGGGGGTAGTTCTCTATCATACATTTTTAAATTATATTCCAAAATTAAGAGCATTTGTCAATTGAAAACTATTGCAAATGAGAATAAATTTCATGAAGACCATTCCATATATTCATGAAAAAGTATACCGTGCCGTGTGCATGGTGTCCTAACCATAAAATGTAGCATCGTTATAAACATCCTATGCAATTTGTGGGAATCCCCCCCTGGAGATAAATAAAACATTCCATATTTCTTTTTGTAAGGATAGAGGTCAATAGCTATCAGGTTTGTTTGGAATTTGCCACATGTGGACTAGTTTTATCAAGGTTTCAGTCGCTGGTGTCCCGTTGTAGCATCGGGACTTTTATGTAGCATCAAAATGTAAACATTGGATAGTTTTGTGAATGGTAAGTGCGATTGTAATTATTTCTTAATGTTGCTTGTATGTCTGTATTTATTAATGCATTTTTATTGAAAGGGAAACACTGAATCAGAATTTCTTTTCATGTTATGATATTAATTTTGAGTCACGGACGCCATAATAATTTGGCGTCCATGCAGCATCGGGCATAGCATGGGCAATATTTTGCATTGGGTATCGTTATAGTTCGTTGAAATTGTATTTTTTTTGTAGAATCACATCATTAATAAACTTTGAAGTTAATAATGAATTAGTTTTTGCTCTTTTAATGTTAATAATATAGCTTACCAGTACGATGCTACATGGACACCATGTCCATGTAGCATTTCATAAAATTGGCCTAATTAGACTAAAACAATTACCCCATTCGAAATTATCCATCACCCAAAACATTCAAAACATTGCCTACATTTTACTACACTTTACAGAAAAAAGGCATATTATGAGAGATGTATATCTAATGAAATATATTAATACACAATGCTACATGGACACCATTTCCATTAGCATTTCACTGAATTCGCAATAAACATTCCCTTATTTTAGTTTTATTTACTATAAATAAAACAAATAATTGTAAATCATTTAAGTTCTCTATCCTTTGCTATTCTTTTTCATGTTAAATAAATAATAAATAAAATACTCCAGCATGATTTTAATATAAATATTTTCCTGCAACACAAAAAGTGCAACATGAATAAATAATCTACTCCAATATCAATACACAATGTTCCATGAAGATACTATTAGCCATAGGGTTTATTTTGTTTTGCTTTGCAGGTTCTTGACATTAATTCAGAAGACAGTTCTATCGTCCTGGAATTTATGGAGATGAAGACAAGGAACCCATCATTTTCAGAAACTAGTACCTTTCCAAAGAAATCCATCATGGCAATTAAATTATTTTTTTGCAAACTGACTTTTTAAGTTATCAAACTTTTCAATCATCTTTATCAATAATAGAGGATGATTCAATCAGAAACGAGCAAAGAGACTAAGATCACAAAGGGTACTTTAAGAACAACACTGCATGAAGTTTGTTTCAGTGGACATCTTAAGTTTCTTTGATCAATGGTGTATTGTTATTGTGTAATTGTAAGAAATGGTGTATGTGTATCATAGGTAATTATGTTTTATGCTTCATGGCAGGTTATCTTTTTGTGTAATTTGTAGTTTTACAATCCATGATATTAATTTTATCGTGTGCTTATAACATAAAAAGTTAACATCATAGTACATCCTCTCTATTGATCTGAAAAAGATGCACCTGTTCAAGCTGTTCCAAATATTTTAGGGCACGGTGTCCATGTAGCATCGTAATACTTAAGTACACAGAAAAGGTAAATTTTACATGAACAGTGTTTAGATAAATTTCAAGCAATTCACTCTGTGTATCTACTTGATATGATGAACAAGTAGACAACAAACCATTCACACTTAAATAATTGTAACAGTATGAATAGTCTTATTATTAACAATGCTACAAGACGCGGTGTCCATGTAGCATCGGTAGTGCATTTTATAACATTATACAGGTAAATAATACTTCATATACTTACTTTATGACTATAATGTAATCAATGTGCATGGTTTATAGAGTACTTTACATCAAACAAATATTGATATGTACTTTATTTAAATTCATTATACAAATTGCAAAATAAAGAGTCACTTTTCAATGAGTTTTTACATAAAACAGTTAATCTACGATGTCTTGTTCGTTAAGTTATGTTCAACCTAGACAAATCTGGTTTCTTTTCATGTATTTGTGGTTCCAAGTTAGTTAATTGAGGTATAGAAACTTGGCCCACATCTTAAGCTAATTTATTAGAAAATGATATGGAAATGGGAAATGGTGTCCATGTAGCATCAGGATTTTTGGAAATGTCATCCAACTGTTGAACATGTGCGGTTATTTTACACCAAATGCTACATTAAAATAAAAAGTTCTACATTGGACTTAGGTAAATGTAGAACCTAAAAAAGAAGAAAGAGTTGGAAAATATCCATTTTGAAAATTTCACTTGGATGTCACATAATATGCCCCAACTTCATGGAATGAGCCATATCCATCCATCTATCTGACAACTATAATCGGATTTATAATTGAACAAACAAATTTGAACAGCGTGTCGTGGGCGTGGCGTGAAGTGCGCACAACCATATTAAGCGTGATCATTTTGGGCGCAATCACGTTTGTGCTGTGTACGTGTTGTTCATTCAATGTTTAATCGGATCTGAGAGTTAGATTGCAAATTATTATATTTGTTTATAATATGTATAGTTGATAAACTTTATTATAATCAAAACAAATAATTCTTGATCAACAAATTTAATATCTTGGAAACATGCACAAGGAAGTAGGCCTACAATGCACTCAAGTGTGCACATGATTTGGTTCACCATGTTCATGCCTTGTATGCAAAAGCAAGCATACGTATTGTGGCAAATTGAATGAGAATTGTTTGCTTCAATTAAAATAATACATTTGATTTTGAAGTCAAAACCACATCATTCCTTTTACGAATAAGTGCAATGTTCACATACTACATGCACACTTTGTCCTTTCATGACCCTCTGAGATGATGAGGTTCATTGCGTGGTAATGTAAAGTGGAGCCATACCACAAATAGAAGTCCTTGAACATTGTGTGCAAGTTCATGGGTCTCCAAAAAGGTGAGTGAGATGAACGGCAGGATTTTTCAGGTGACTGAATTCTGAAATTAGTTCCCTTTTTCTGAGTAGCCTACTTGATGATCATGATACTTATAAATATCTGTTGAGACTACCACACACTAAACCACTGAGTATAGAAGAAATTGTGACATTTACTTACAAATTAAAATCGAAAGAAACAATTCTCAATCAATTTGCCACATTCGTGTGCATGACGCGTGTGTTACACGTACCAGGTACCAGGTATGATGTAATGAATGTGGTGATCCAAAAACATAATTAGAAGCACTTTAATGCATTGTACTTTTTGCTATGAATGTTTACAATGTATGAGGTGCGTGGTAAAAATGAATTGTTGATCGAGAATTTTTTATTTTGATTATATTTCAGCAATCTAAACAATTATTGATCAACAATTGATTTTTAACACACGTCTCTGAAACCCGCACAAATACAATGCAAACAATGTGCGTACAAACGTACAGGTTTTTGGTTAACTGTGTTTATGCCTGGTACATGCACAACACATGCGTATATGTGGCAAATTGATTGATGTTTTGATTTTTAAGTACAGGAAACCCATACATTGTTGTATTTTAATTGTTATTTTTCACTGATCTGACACCGAACTGACTGGTTCCCTAGCAACAATAAGACCCACAGGATGAATTTGAGACACACCAGCAAATATCAGGTTCCCAGATGCAAAACCAAAAGATATGGGAATAGCCCCATCCCTTTCCTTACTAATCTCCTGAATCAGCAGCAGTAAATATGCTTGCTAGGGGCGGGGGCTAATCTGACTTTTGTGTAGGTTTGTGATTCATTCCCTGTGTCATTTAAAAATGCTGTTTTTTAAAATAAAATAAAATAAAAATATTTGTCGAACCCGCAGTCAGTGTTGTCATGCCAAAATTTAGTGCCGGTTAATTTTACTGACGGCGAACAGAATAAGTGTTGCAAACGAAGTGCAGTGGATCTTAGAATGGGGCCTTAATGTTTTTAGGGATTATTAATTGTCTGCTACTTGTGTATGAATTGAACAGCAAAGTGAACAAGGCTACTGATAGTAGTTAAAATATTTCTAGTTTCTTACTTTCCACACTTGGATTTGTAATTTATCAGAAACCTTAATTTCAACCATACTTTAAAAGCGGTTCTTATGATTAGGCAAAAAAAAGAATTGGTTGCCCTCAGAGGGCAACATTTTGGAGGGTCGGTAGGTCGATCCTTTTTTATTTTATTTTTATTTTATTGGGTTTTTTTTCTTTTTTTCTTTTTTTCTTTTTTTCTTTTTTTCTTTTTTTCTTTTTTTCTTTTTTTCTTTTTTTCTTTCTTTTAGGGCGTGATGGCGTTTTTTAATATGATTTGTTTTAAATACAAATTTCAATGCTGTTTATCGCCTCTGACATGTGGTGTTTATATAACTTTATATTTTAACTGTGAAAGAAGAACTAAGACTTAAATATTAACAGCAATTTTCGAATTTTATGTGTTGAGAAAAATATTTAAAAAAATAAAAAAATGAAAAAAAGCGACCGGCGAATTTCGCGGAGGGCAACCAAACATTTTTCCCCTTACTAATACAGTCCAACTTCTCTTACCCGGACAATGGGACCAAGCAATGGCCAGATTTAAGTGAAAAATCTGGATAAGGGAATTATGTGTAATTCAGCATTGACTGTTTGACGGTGCGAAAATTGGGACCATATAGTATTATTTTAACACTATTAAAACAACACTACTAACATCAACAGATGGCCTTCAAATGCTTCAGAGTATGAAAATAAACTGATTAGGCTGTAAAAAAAAAGAAGTTCTTTTGGGATCATTTGTATCAAGTTATTAACATGTTTTTCTTCATTACTCCTTAGGGATGGAATCGATGACACATTAGATGCATCCAGCCATATTGTTGCTATGGACGGCAGCGCCGATGGATCCCTTGGGAGCAGCTTCGGCGCCAGAGTATCGCGAGCGTGGAGCTCTAATTCTATGAGTTTTGAAACGGAGGCGCATGATAGGCTGGCAGGAGATATTCTAAGCGGCGGTGCTGCACATTTTTTTGATGATGACAAATTTGACTCTTTGGACAGTGATATGGGAGACTTGATGTTGGGAACCACTCCACCGAGAAACCACAGAGAAGAGAAACGTAATGGTCGACGACACTCACACAAACCGCCTAAACTGACGATACCAAAGACCAATGATGGTGGTAGATTCAGGACACGTCATTCTCTGGTCAATATGGAAGGAATCAGTGCCTATTTCGATGAGCAATTTGAAGACAAACAGCAATATCAGACGCGAAGCAGAAAGTTGGATAAAGAGCGGCGAGAACACCGGGAATTTAAACACAGTGCAATAAGTATCAATACATCTATTGAGACTTCAACCTCAACGACCGGACGGTTTCACTCTTTGCCATTACAGTACGATCCTCTACCGTCTCCAATCCCTAAAGTAGACTCTTTCACACCCTTCCTCAGTATCAAGTCTCAGCAGAAGAGTCCTCCAGCTTCGCCGAGTCAGTCTACTAACAACAGAGTTAAAAGACTGTCAAGTACCTCTGCACACAAAATGCAATGTCCTTCGGATAGGGTGGAGTTTCATCAGATATTTTCCAAGCTTATTCGCATGGGGAGTGCCAAGAAGGATCAAGGCACAGATACAAGGTAAAGGGGTCACTCACATTTTGTCGCTGTTCTGTCAAAACCTCATATATGTTTTTTCTGGCCTTTCAGGATGTATTAAGTGAGGCAACATTTTTGTTTTTTGTTTGTTTGTCCATAGAGGGTCCTCAAAAGGTAGGGTTAGAGAACATCCTCATTTAATAGAGTAGATGAGAACCTCCCTGAAGAGGTAGTGGTTGTTCTGGCCCAGTCCTAGCCAGCACGCCCAAAATAACTAGCATAATACTATACATGGTATGGGGTCACATGAGGGGTCACATGGGGGTCAATTAAGGCCATATACGTGACTTTGAAAAGAAATTGTAAACAAATAATTATTAAAAAAGGATTTTTAAAAAAATTAAAAAAATTAAGAAAGAAAAAAGTTACATGGTTGGGCCTATAGTACACGGTTAGTCGGACGTGGACAAACAAACAACTTTTTGTTGTGGGCCTAACTGCCCAACGTTTATGCATAGGAAGTGTTGCTTATGTATGTTAAGGGGCAAGACACAAGGTTTTGACAGATATGTTTTTGGGCCCTTGAACATGTTTAGAGCAGACTGTCCAAAGGTTAATACATAGGAAGTTATACTTTATACATGCTGAAGGGCCGGGATGGAGATTGTCATCTATGGCATCAAAAATGTTACCACCCACAGGCTCATTTCATGCTTGCATACCTGCAAAGGGCCAGCGCTGAACGTCTCTGCCATTGACTTTAGTTTAACATTTTAAATCACATAATTAAAGTGCACATGCAAATTCATGAAGTACAAAACAATATAATATAAAATTGTGTTCATCTTCCGCTGTACATTTATGTCAGATCTGCATTCAAGTGAACAGCGCAGTGATATACGCAAATACTGGGGATTTTATCACGAGAGTACAAATTAAAGTGCATTAGAATCATGTGCAATAATAAGCTGCAATCACTGAGACCCTTGTGATTCTAAACTAATCACAGATTATATGTCAATATGTCATGGTGAAACCTGTTTTGCATTGCAAGTTCCCAAGCCACAATATCCATAACAAGAGCCAGGTAATTGAAAACCATAATTTTTATTTATTATTTATTTATTCGGAAAACACTTTCAAAACAGCGGCACCAATCAGAGGTGGTGCCCATACGAGTGTTAAGTGAATACATCAAATTAACAAGGTACAATAAATATAAACAAGAGAGGACATAATGTAATGGACAAACGTAGGATCAAACAACTAATCCTTTATGTATTCTTCAGTACATTACTGGTGTGGTCTTTACTTTACCTACCGATGCTTTATGCATTTGTTAATGACTTGAAATTGCATTTGGTGCAACAACAAGAAACTAATGAAAGGCATTGATTCAAAAAGATATTGTCATTGAACTAAACTTGAACTTGAGAAATCTATTGCCTCATGAAACTCTTTTTTCGTTTTGGTGGAAATTGATCCCCTTTTCACCCATCTTGCTCTTTTTGGAACACTTATACCTATTTCTTTTCTTTATTCCTATGCAAACACAGGTACAACGTACAGAGACAAGACAGTACACCCCAACAGGACCTGTTCCAAACTGAATGGAACTCTCTACTCTGGCTGGAACTGCAAGCCTGGCAAAATGGCAAAACCATGATGGAACAGGACCAGGTACTTATAGATTCACGTGAGCTCATCTCCAGTATACTACAGGCGATCATGAACTTCAAGTTTGACAATGGGATAAGTGGAAAGACTAGTCCAAGTAGATGTACCTTGAAGAAGATTCCACCAGCTGCCTCAGAAGGAAGCTCTCTCGATGCTGCTGAAGAAGGTGTAGATTGGGAAGGTCATCGGAGACAAGTTGCAGCTTCCTATGGACCCCGGTGCGATTCCCACAACGTGTGCAGTCGCAAGCTTAGCACCTCGTCAGAGGCCTGCGTACCACTCAGCAAAGCCTTGACGGATTACATCCATGACAGTCGTGAGTCGTGGAAAGTGATTAACAAACTGCTAGAGCAACTTGAAGAAGCAGAAAGACTGTATCCAACTCAGAAAGCCCTCCATGTGGATTTCCCACAGTACGGGTCTGTTGAGTTTAACGAAAGAGTACAGGCGATGTGTCTGTGGTTGAATATCACAAATGATATCAGTTTGACCTTTGAACTGACCGAGCTGGCTCTTGGTGTGGCAGATTTGGATGGTGTTTGGTGGCCTTGTATAGGATGTCATAGGGGTGGGCAACATACATGTATCAATGATTACGATTATGATGACAATTATGATATGACAAGTGGTGGCTTTATTGGCCATGGCAAGACCGAGGTGTTAAGACCTGCTGCTTTAAGGCTAGACACTGGTGCAAATCTTGATGAAGAAATAGATCATACAGACAATCAGGATGATACAGACAATCAGGATGATAGTCCATCAGGTAAACCAATACCCAGGCAAAGGAAATCTTCTCTGAGAACATCCTCATTTAGTAGAGTAGATGAGAACCTCCCTGAATCACCAGGACCAAGGTCGGCCACTGCAAGACGTCTTGATTTAGGTGAATCTTCAGATAAGTCAGATCTTGGAAGTGCCGACTCATCATCAGATAGAAGGGTGATGCGTCAGAAATCAGTGACCTTTGAGATTGGAGAGTCACCGCTGGAAGATGTTGACACAAGTATAGGGGATGATGATAGCTTTCTAGATGATGACGCCAGTAGCACAGGGATGTCGACAAGTACACCAAATCGATCTCGCAGCCCGCGAAATCCCGAGGACTCCCCTCGGCTGGGCAGGATCTTCAGCGCTTGCCATTTTAGTTTTGATTACGACTCATCGACAGCTTTGTATCGACCCTTTGTGGATAGGAGTCTGAAGCATCTTGGACTGAGAAAGATGACAGTACAGATGTATCATCTGTTAGGACCAACTCTAGATAAAACCAAAGCAGCTCTGATGAAACCAGAGGATATGAAGAGCGAGATACAAGCGGGCAAGAGACATGAACGCTATGTTAAGGTAAATTAGGTTATTGGGGATTAATATTTCACTTTACAGATGGGATGGATAGTATTATGATCAAGGGTTTTGGCAGCCAGTAATGTCTGCGTTATTCATTGCCAATTTGTTTAAACAAACACCCAGCAACACGATATAAGCAATACGGATTTTCCATAAATCAGGTGAAATGTTTTTGTGAAGTTCATACAATTGGGTCACTTTATTTGAATGTTTAGAGACCTCATCCTACAGATAATTCCATGGGGTTGTGGAGTAGTGCACCCTACTTCTTTCTAGGAAGATTATTATCCTGGTATCACAGCAGCCTGGATGATCTTCCCGCATCGCATAGCATTTCGGCCTGTAACCATTTTTAACACAGAACCACCACACAACTTGCGACCTTTAGCTCTCAATTCTCACAGCCCAACCGCACATACATGTACATTAATACTGGAGCGAATAGTATTGAGTATACAGTCTGTTGTATTGCTGTATGGATTAGACTATATACTGGAATTTCTAGTATAGATTGATTAAAAAACTACATGTCTGATGTAGATTTTTGATCTACAATTTTCAATCTCATAGCCTAAGTTTTATTAATTTTATATCCCAGGTGGCACTACTAGGTGGCTCTAGAAAACCCAATCCTTTTGTAGTCTATCGCAGCAAACCACCGGGGGAGAAACAACTCAGACTGGCTAACCATGGGGCATGGAGTCATGTATTCATGGACATGGGTCTACCATCATTCACGTAAGTTACCAAATCAATAGTCAGTTATGTCAACTGTAGCTCTGTAATGGAGGGTAGAAAGCTCAGTGGCACACAGGCCTAGACATTTTTACGCGAAATCGTGAATCGATTCGCATGAAGATGGCCGTAAAATCACTACAGCGCGAATCCACCTGGATACATGTGAAACATAAACCATCATTCCACAAACATAACAAATTCGGAAGTTGTGGAATCTTTAACAAGAACAGCTGATCAAATCACCTGGCACTCGAAATCAAATGATCCACTGTGTAGCAGCTTCAGAGTGTTGTGTAGAATGCTTACATTGGTGTATTGTGTATGATACTTTACACAGTAGTATATACGTGCATGCAGTAAGAACAGACTCTCACATTAACTGATGAATCATTAATTAGAGCTCGAATATTGGTAGGTTGCATATGAAAGTGTATCAGATTCACTGTTATATTTACCGAGTGACCTATCCACACTAAGCTTTTTATACTCCACCCCAAAACAGCCGAACAGCATCCACCAAAATAAAATTCTGACCATCTATAATTAATCATTTGTTTTTGGCACATTGTTTATATTGCAGGGCAGCATACCTATTTCTGCTTCGTATTCCTCTTGACGTGATGCATGAGTGTTTACGATTCAGACTTGAAAATAAACCAGCGGTTGATCCATCTGCACATAGTATACAGCAGGTAAGTTAACCCTTACCCTAAAACGTGGCAGTGGGGATGGAACGAAGAACAGGGGGAGGGGGTTAAATAAAAATGGGGAAAATGATGTCCACCGGCCCCGGGAATTGAACCCGGGTCGGCCGCGTGACAGGCGAGATATACAACCACTCAGCCACGGGGGAGGGCTTCACAGGCTAAAAAATCGGAGACCATATACAGGGTGAGTCAAAAAGACTGCAATAGTTGAAAGAAGCCATTTTGTTTTCAAAACCAAAATGAATTTTAAAACTTTTTAAGCGTTGCAAGAATGATGTATTCAATCCTATTTTTGTGTGAAAAAAATGAAGTCAATATCATTTTCCGTTTGCCTTTGGTGAACCTTTTGACCAGTGCACCCATTTCACACGTTTGTCCACAAGATACCCAAAATATGCATCAGATCGCAAAATGTGCCTCTCATTCAAATTTAGAAACTTAAGTTCATTTGTGATGTTATTGGAATTTGATGCATCCTTTCTTGTTTACATGTGAGTTAGCATAATCAATTGTAATAATACCCATGCTTTGAAAGCGTATAAATGTTCTAAATTTTAATAAAAAACTGAAATTTTCCACTTTTTTGTTGGCGGGATATTCAAATATGAAAATGCAATGTGTGCCATTTCAACTGAAAATCACTGTGCTCGTGGACAAACGGCTAAATCTGGTTGTGCAGCAAAGAGGGTCACCAAAGACAAACGAAAAATGCGACCGACTTCATTTTTTCACACAAAGTTCGGACTAAACACATCATTCTTGCAACGTTTAAAAAGTTTTAAAATTCATTTTGGTTTTGAAAACAAAATGGCTTCTTTCCACTATTGCAGTCATTTTGACTCACCCTGTATACCCGTGTTTGAGTGCTACATGTACATGAGATAGAACTTGTGCGGGCGCAAGCCAAGTGGTGCTGGCGGTGTTGTTTCTGTGATACGTAGTAGGGTTAGGGTTAATGAATTATTCACCTTTCCTCAGATTAAGGCCACAGCAGTTCACAAGATCCCGCTGCGCACGTAATTGACAGCTGGTTATGACCAAGAACCACCATAGATAAACCATGGTTAGATCGCTACCAGTTTTTGGCCAGGATGTGTAAGATCGTGGAGCGCTGAGGTATCTACAGGCCAAGAATACTCCCTCAAATCAATCTGAGTACCCTGATGAGGTATCCAGATGCTAAGCGCTCCTGTATTTAAGAAAATATTCGCCAAAATATAGTTTCACCAAAAGATAATGGGGATGGGCTATTTAATGACCACTCCCTCTAAAATTGCTGTGTGGTTCTGAGTTTGGCATTACAATTGGGCGACTATGGTACAATCATGAATAGTGGTCACATGAAGCATGGTGGATATAGGAGGGCAGTATTTGGAATGGGTATACGCAAGAGAAGAGGGCGTACTTCCATATGGTTAAAACCCAGGGAATACAAAGAATGTGTAGTCGGGTGTGCAAAGTTCACCATACATCTTTATGTAGATAGATCAACAATGTCGAGAGCAGCGGTAGACACGTCCGTCACCACTGTTGTCATTTTGATTATGACGGGTCACATGACCATCCCATTTCGATAATATGCTTGGAATCTCTACTTCACAGCGGGATACTGCCAGCTGCTGTGGATTAGGGCAGTGCAAATTTAAAATGTTATTGAACCCCTCCCTCCGCCCGGAAAAAAATCAACAATGTTTTCTTCTGACCAGATATGAACGGATGACCTTGCGCTTCTAAAAATAGAACCATTGGAGTTATGCAACTCAAACTTTGGAATGCAACAATTTTAAGGATGACCTTTCATGTAAAATAGAAAACATCAAGTTGAAAATCGGGTCATCTACCTTTAAATTCTTTATCTTATAGTTGTTGCATGAGTGTAAAGAAGTGATCCGATCATCAGTGGAGATGAAAGAGTACTATCATAGCCAGACCAACCCAGTTATGCCAGATGATGCTAAAGCCAAAGAACATGTAGAGGATGACATTGATGAATATGAGACGGATTTACAAGAGATGCTACAGGTAAAACTCCACAATACTGGTAACAGTTGTTGATTATAAGTCTTGCATGAGAAGTGTTTTCTTAAATGTGCAAATTGCATAACCTTTGAACTTTAAAACCACAATGTGAGCTTTCACACTAAACATTTTATTTTGTACCGATATCTTACAAGTAGAGTCTTTAAAAGACAATTGATCGACTAGACAGTTGTACTGGAAATAAAAGAATATAACATCAATTTCAATTAGTGTTACATTCTTTTATTTACAACTGTCTAAACAATGATTGTATTTTTAATCAAGACTATTCGTGTATATATACACACGGTCATCAGATGCATGCATGGATGATGTGTTATGTTATGTACTGGTATCACTGATCTGGATAGACCATACCCTAAAACTGGATGATTGGTATATTGTACACTACTTTACAATGAATCTACGGCACATAATCTTCTGGCCACAGTTCGACATACGTGGGCGCACTTCGTTCAGGCTGCGCACGCATGCTTGGACTCACAAAATACTGCCAACCAACAACACCAAAGCACCTGATTGTTCAAATTTAAACTGAAGCCTTTTTAACGATCGTCACGCTGCGCCGTATCCACCAACGCAGTGGTCCCGCTGGGCCGTAACCACCGACGCAGTGGGGCGTGATGGTGCGTGAATAAGCTCATGTTTATTCACGAGTTTTTCAGTTCTCACGTTTGAGCACCAACCAACAAGAGCCGTGAGGTCGACATTTCGTAGTGCGCACCACGGACCGTTGCACCGTTTTGAAATGATGTCGAGCTCGCGTACTTGACGCGAGCTCAACCTCATGTGACGTGGGTCCATTAATTAAAACATATCAGTGGTAAAATATTAGCCTAAAACGCTACATCTCTGATATTCTCTCCATATAGGTTTACTTTGAGTATCTCCATAGTTGGATCTTAATGCTACAGAGGTTACCCCAGGCCTCTATCAGTCTTAAGAATATCATGGAGGAAGAATGGAACTTTGCTAAGGCTGTATGTCCCCATATCAGAGGAGGTGAGGCGCAAGTTGGCAAGAGATTCTGGTGAGTGAATTCATATCATTGTATGTATAATCTAGAGACACCCGTTTTCTAAATGTGACCTGCTCCCACAAAATTGGCGTAAAGTTGTGGCAAAGATGTTGCTGAATTGAGCTAGGATAGCATGTTATTGATTTTTGCCATTTATGGTAAGTATGGACCAAGCCCTTTTATTATAGTTATAAAATAAATAGCCTGGCATGGCTGGTAATACTCTTAAAATAACAATACATACTGCTATTTTAGAATTCCCCTATAATACAAGGGACCATGGGTCCATACCAACAACATTTTAAACGGCAAATCAATAATATGCTATGCTGCCTCAATTCAGCAATGCATCTTCGCCGCGACTTTACGCTCATTTTGTGGGAGCAGGTCACAAATGTCAAAAGTTGTTTTCTTAATGAAATACCCACAGTTTTAGGTTTTGAATTATAAAATAACTACCTTCAACAGAGGCATGTCATTGTATGGAACTTTTGTTGGAGTTTTTAAGACCAATAGGAGCCTTAAATAAAAGCTTAAGTGATCTCATCAATGTACTTTCTAAAAAGTTATAAACCAAAAATGGTTTGCAACCAAATCATTGAATTCCGTTTTGTAAGCCGGTTAAATGGAAAACTTCTGTCTCTAGTATAATCCCAAAGAAGATTTCTTTTGCAGTCCAGTATACTCTTCAGAGAATGTTGGCTAAGCTCTCTCGATGTATCAATGACCTCCAGATATTATTTTCGTCTAATTT
The DNA here is from genome assembly GCA_035610835.1 of Ophiura sarsii. Taxonomy (NCBI): domain Eukaryota; kingdom Metazoa; phylum Echinodermata; class Ophiuroidea; order Amphilepidida; family Ophiuridae; genus Ophiura; species Ophiura sarsii. The sequence continues at coordinate 21,199,182 of CM069446.1, forward strand.
TTTTTATTTTATGTTATTCTCTATGTTTGGGTGTTTATCCTATTCCTGTCCCACGCCACTTTCATTGGCTTTTTTACTCGCCCAATTGTGTTTACTTGTATTTTTGATTATTTTCTGAGTTGCAGTGAACCAATTGATTGGCCCATCAGAGCTCTCTGTTGAGAGTTACCCGTTTGATTTGTAATCACACAGTTCATTAACGTTGTTAATGTCTGTTGGGCTATTGTTCACATTTGCTCTTTATATGCAAAAAAAAAAAAAACTTGGTCGGTCAACCCGGCTTTCCGCCAAAACAAGCAGTGCCAAACATGTGTTGAAGTCATTACAGGTGAAGGTTGTCTGACTTCCAAAGTTGTCTGACTTCCATAATACATGGAACAGATAAGCATCACTTGGAAATGAAGTTGAATCCAAACTAAAACTAAAACGTCCATATATCGAGGGCTCAGAAACACAAGGCCTCGTCTCCATTTTTTCAAAAATGAGATTTTGGTATCAACATTTTCAGATAAAAATTCTCTTTTTAGTAACACACAGCTTTATCTCCATAACACAACCCCTTTCAAAGTTATAGCCAGTATCACAAGGCCTCATTTCCATCTCCCCAATGTGTTTACAAGTTCTTCAATAGTCTTTTTCTCAAAATGATCAAAATGGAGATAAAGGCCTTGTGTTTCTGAGCCCTTGTTATGTTATTCAAAAACTAAAGGGTCTTCGGAAAAACAAGAGAGGGCTAAATTGAAGTCACATCAATTGTATACTTCTTGCAGCAGGATTTTCTTACAGATTCTTGTTAAACAACGTTATGCCTTTCATTAATGTAATGCCAATGGGAACCAGTAAACACTGGAGACAGAACCCAGTGGTCATGTGAGGAAAATGAAGCATACTGATGTTGCTCAAGAAATCTTTTTTGGTATAGTGATGCCAGGAAGTAGTCGAAATCAAATCTAATGGCCGAAATTTAAAAAAAACTGACCTCACTTAAGATTTGGAACATATACATTTTTAGGTGTAGGCTATTTGTTTAGTTGCAAGGGAACCATTGCTCAAATGATCTGCACATGTTCAACTGTGCACTTACATTAGATTAATGTTAACCGAGAAAATCATGATGAAAGAATGTTTTTATTTTGAATGTAAACCATAATCTGGGGGGGGGGGGGAATCAAACAACAAGAAAATTAAAGAGTTTCTGTAGTAAACATAACCCTTCATCTGTCTCTCTTTTTCTAATTGGATGCTCTTCATTACAGCATTATGGCCACCAAACTATTAGAATCTACAGGTGATTACCTAGAGAGTGAAGTAGACGATATGACTTCAAGTCTACAAGATAGTCAATCTTATGGTGACTCTATGAGGTAAGTCAAATGATAAATAATTACCTATACTTCATGTCACCTAAACTTAGGAGGTGACGCCAGTGAGTATTCAATAGCTTAATCAGCTCCAAATTGGCGAGCCTCCTTACAGTAGCGAAATAGTACATGGGTGTAGGGCTGTAGGTGCATATCAACGCAACAAGTGCATCTTGCATCAAATTTGTGATGCATCATGTGCGTACAGCCACATTTTTGCATGTTCGCTTGGATTACTTTTGCTTGTGGAGAGATAATCTCACCCCCCGCATATTTCTCACCAATTTTGAACTGATTGAACTATAGCGATGGCTTCATGATATCACGCACATAACATCAATGCGATGGCGTTTGCATCCATGCAGTCGGCTGTAGCTAGGAAGTGATGCGCCTATCACGTGATGCACTGATGCCTCCTGACATTAGCTGACATTATACAATATACATACACGTATTTGGGTATTCAAACACTCCCTAATTTGTGGACAGTAGATTCACCCCTTAGAAAGAATAAAGAGAATTGGAAAGATAGTTTACCAATAACAATGAAAGTTTACAAAAAGAAAACTATACTTATTGACATACTTTTTGCTTTTTTTAACAGACGGTTTGTCATTGAATCCTCCCGTCGTTTTAAGTATCTTTTCCACGAGGTCAAAGAAAGGGCTTCCAAAGCACTAGGGTTTGCCAAGATGTTACGCAAGGTAAGCAATCTATTTTATAAGGTCAAAGAAACTGCTTCCAAAACTTTTAATTTGGCTAAGAATATGTGTGATATTTCAAAGAAATGAATGATGGTCCCAAACTCAACCGACATACTCAAATATTCCCCCTCTGGCTTCCCCATGTACTTCTAACTATGTGTATTATCATTTCAGGATCTAGAAATTGCAGCTGAATTTCAACAGAATGTGTCTGTCAAGGATATGCTCAAAGTACTTCAAGAATCGGGACATGTCAATGTAAGTTGAATAAGCAAGGTTTTTGTTATTATTTCACAATAAACTGAACTGTTTCAAGTTTTACCTTTATTAAAACCAATTTGATTCCAAATTGACCTGAAGAATTATTTCATGAAATTGAGGTAAAATCTCGCATTCATGTATTATCTTAATCTTACGATTAGCCTCGTCTTGAATCTGAATTAAACTCTGATCCGCGGTCAACCTGGGGGTCAAGAGCTCAAAAATGTATTTATATTCTTAGAATAAGGTAGCGCTATCAAATAATTTTGTCGACACAATTCTATTTATGGTAGTTTAAGTGATGTAACAGCATAGAGGATATGAACCTTTTAATCATTAATATCTATTATTTGATGTTATTTTCTTACACTGTCTTTTGCTTAATTATAACCGTATAGAATCAATTTGGTCAAAAAATAGCTCAAAAACAGATTTTTGGTTATTTTTTTTGCCCAAGTTATAAGCTACTTTTGAATTTGAACCCGGATTCCTATATAAATATGACAAATTATAGGATTAAAACGTGACCAGATTAATTTCCTTGTCTTGAATGCAAATAATGTCTTAAAAATACATTTGTTTATTATGGAATTACATCAGTTATTTGAATACATACTCATTACTTTCTATCCTAGGTTGTGCTAGACACCCATGATCCAGGACATCTCATGTTTGTACCTCGTCACCTGAGACACAACAAACAAGGAATCCTGCAGCTCCTCAATGACCTCTGTGGACGAGATGACTTCCAGACAACCGATTCTTCAATACCTTTCCCCGATCCGGAGGGGTATCTCCTGTTAGTAGAACCGAATTGTCGAAGTAGATCCCCCGTGGAGGTTGATATGAATAGCAGCACCCCACCGGAGGTGATTATGTCGGGGCATGTGCAGGATTGGGACGGAGAGTTTGTCAGAGTCTCACCCACCGTGGATATTACCATTGCTCTGTCGGATATACGGGTATGATATAATTATAGTCGATAACAAATTTTATTATCCAAGAATTATGCTCTTTCCTATCAGCTGGGTGGCCTACTATCATTCTTGTTAAAAAACTACTTCCAGATTGATGTTTCACAACTTGGGCGTCAGGGGTTGCATTCTGACGCGTCTGCGCGTCCTAGACCTCTCACTTTCTTGTAGTGACGCGTCAGGTTTCAAATTGGAAAGACTTGCGGGTCCCGATCAAAATTGAAGGGACCCTTAAATTTGACGATGTATGGAAATTGAAACCTTAAGAACTTCTGTAAATTACGTATCCATTCTTTGCTCACAATATAAACTCATTAAAACTGTCCGTAACAAAAGTAAAAATACCCAAACTTCAGGACCCCTCAATTTCTAGGGGGACCCCTTTTTTGAAGTCCTACGGGGTCCTGAAAAATGTCATGGGACCTCTCACATTTTTGATCCAGTGCTATCCCTGTTGGGCGTGCTAGCTTTTTTTACACATTTGCTAACTCCCAACAAGTAATAATCATTTGTTCACATTTTTGTAATATACAATAGGTGAATAGTCTTCTCTTAGTGGTGAATCACTCAGCTCAGCTGTACGGTCAACGGAAGGCATTCCAGAAGGCTGTAGGCAAGGCGGTCACTCTGACCAGTGATCAGACATCAAGCCATAATACTATTGCTGAGGCCTTGGAAGAACTGAAGGTAAGTTTAAGGATGAGGCAAGCGGTCACTCTGACCAGTGATCAGACGTCAAGCCATAATACTATTGCTGAGGCCTTGGAAGAACTGAATGTAAGTTTAAGGATGAGGCAAGCGGTCACTCTGACCAGTGATCAGACATCAAGCCATAATACTATTGCTGAGGCCTTGGAAGAACTGAAGGTAAGTTTAAGGATGAGGCAAGCGGTCACTCTGACCAGTGATCAGACATCAAGCCATAATACTATTGCTGAGGCCTTGGAAGAACTGAAGGTAAGTTTAAGGATGAGGCAAGCGGTCACTCTGACCAGTGATCAGACATCAAGCCATAATACTATTGCTGAGGCCTTGGAAGAACTGAAGGTAAGTTTAAGGATGAGGCAAGCGGTCACTCTGACCAGTGATCAGACGTCAAGCCATAATACTATTGCTGAGGCCTTGGAAGAACTGAAGGTAAGTTTAAGGATGAGGCAATTCTGTAAGCCAGGCACTCCCTTTTTGGCGATGAACATGTCTGTATGTGTGTTAGGGTTAGACTGGAGGCCAAGAAAAACTCAAGGTTCAGGGTTAGTCAAATATAGCAATAGTGGAAAGAAGCCATCTTCTTTTCAAAACCAAGTTGAAGTTTGAAACAAATTCAACGCTATAAGCAGCTTTAAAAATACACCGGGCGTGCCCTTCGCCCCTACATTTGATAAAATCGCCCGCAAAAGTAAATCTGATGAGGGCGAAAAAATATTGAGCAAATTATAAAATTGCCCCTTACCAAATCGCTGACAATAATTTGTTGAAATAGCATTAGCAAACGAAAGTTGGCAGCTCTAAATGTTGCAACATTTTGTCATTATTTTGGCGAAAAGTGGATGAGAAAAACAAGATCAAGATACGAAATTACCAGTTTGTTTGCTGAAATCCATAAACTTGTTAATAATATCAGGGTTTCAGTATTTTATAAATACGTAACTTTAAATAGTATTATTGAATATTGTTTGTTTCTCCCTAGACCAATGCACTGACACTGTGTCATAAGCTTGTGAATGGTATCAATCAGGTAGATGAGAATCTGAACCTGGAGCAGACACCTGACCTTGAAGAGACAGAGAAGATCAATATCCACTCATACTACAAGGAGACCATGCACCAGTGCTATAATGTAGGATTTGATGTGAGTATGAGATTTTTTAAAACATTCAAACAAACTAAAATCAAAACAACTAATTGTCGATCACAGCATATTCCTAGCATCCCGTGCGACTAGTGCGATGTTACGGCTGGTGCGTACCCACAGTAGTCGCGTAGGGCAAGGTCGCGTTGTCGGAAGTGCGTCATCAAACTGCGTTTAATATTTGGATGAATGCGAGCGTAAGGCAATCATCATCATCTACGCTTTCCGGCTATGTTGCCATTACGCTCGCAACTATTGCTTTCCGCTCAAGTTGCGCTTTGACAATTAGAGTAATAAACTCAGTGGTCCGTCACGATCCACTCCCGACAACTTAACCTAACCTAAATGTGTGTACAGACACAGACCTGGATGATCCCCTACTCTTTACGAAGGTGTCTGTGACCTTTTAACGTGCTCGGGGATAGCTCTTCCGATACACGGGACCAACATTTCTACGTACCTTCCGAAGCACGATGTGCCATGAACATGCCAACTTCAGAAGGAGGCATGGGGACGAGGCTGTGTTGGTGTATCGTTTTGAACTCTCACTCATAAACGATCCACCAACAGAACTACGGTGCGCAGCAGTGTACGACGCTCTAACCGACTGCGCCACCTCGCCCAGTAAGGCAATGATCGACAGTTATTTGTTTTGATTATAACAGATTGGTGATTGTTCAGTTAGGGATTGGATGATGTTTCAAATAAGGTTGGATGCTGATCTATTCAACAAAAGTAGTTGCTGGTAGAAGTAAGCTGGAAACTGCATCAACTATATGCAGGGGTTGCACATATGCACTGATGTTGAGTAGATTGTTATAATGACCAAAGCTCATTCCTGTAATATTACGACTCATTCATTTATGCGCCACTTGTGCAAAATTAAATTATGACATATTTTAATAGTTCAAACTGTAGATCAAATTTAAAGACTTATTATTGTATATGTATCGTAGCAATTGCATGTAAGGGAAAAAATATGACCAACATTGCTCTAGAATTGCCATTTTGCATTAAGGCTCATTTCTGTCATATTGCATCCTTACATTATGTGCATATAAAAAACAAGGCAAACTAGATGATGCTCTTTAGTTTACTGCTGTACTGAATGGAAAAACTGAATATTGATGTTTTAACATGGAATTACAGTGAACCAATAATCATAAATGAGGTGTTATTTGATATTTTATTGACAGTACCACAAAGAGGTCGGTCGTCTGTTGTCTGGGGAAGCTAGGGAGAAACTAGCTGAATCATCGCTTATTCTTGCCAAGAAATGGATGAATTTTGTCCTGGAAAAATGTGAAAGAGGCCGAGGCACAAGACCAAGGTAGGGTTTTCTAAGAATAATCAAGCGACAGAATTTTATTTTGTTTGTTCTGACATCAACTTATTTGACAATGCAACCTTTTGTATTTGTAAGAGCACAATCTGTTGCATTGAAGCAGACAATAAATTTGTCTGAGAATACACATAACGGTAATCATGGGCTTGTCAAATCATTCAACAAAGGTCATAATTTACAGAAAAGTATTCTAATTGGTCCAGTATCTATCAACCAACATAATATCAACCCTATCCTTCCTCATCACTACAAAATACTGCACCACTCAGTTCAATCAGTTCCAAATTGGCGAAACCTGTTTACAGCAGCGAATGAATTCAGAAGAGCATCGCGCGTAAAACTCTCGCATGGCACAATGTAGCAGTGTCATTGTATGCGTGACGCTTGCATATGCCAAAATTGTGCTGGGATTACTTTTGCCCGCGGATAGATAAAAACCAAATATTTCTCGCCAATTTGGAACTGATTGAACTATAGGCGCTGCTAGTGCATACTTCCCCAGTCTTGTCTCCAAATTAGATAGTGGCCGGACTGCCACACAGGCAACCCACAATCTTGTTCAAAACCTGTTGGGACACTATACACGTGCGCATGAAATATCTTCAAAAATGATTAAAAAGCTGTCAGGTTAAAGTATGATAGTCAAAACAAATTTATGTAATGCTGCCACCCCCCCCCCCCCCCCCCCCCACAACCAATGTTGGGGCTGATATATATAACACAGGCCGTTGCTGGACGATGCTTTTATATTGACCAACATTGAGTTTAGGGGGAAGGACCACCGTTTCACAGGACATGCAGGAAGTGTCCCAACAGTTTTGAACATGATTGCAGGTTCAATTCCCGGTGCCAGCATGGACGGATTTCCCCCTAAGTTGTATTCCTCAAAACATGCCTTGGGAATTAATGCATAGTGCATTCAGTGATTCAAGTGTGTGTCTGCTTCAGGAAGGAATCAATTATATGACAGAGCTATCACAAAGCTCTTTATTGATCTTCTTTGGTAATATGTGACATGGCAACACCGAATGAGTGGAAAGTCGCAAACATTTTTTTATAGTTTTATCATATTCATAAAATATAATATTTCAGCTTTAAAATGATATATTAACTACTAATATAGCTTTTTTCTATCCATATATATGAGCAAAAGAAGTTGACACTTCCAAGAAACCCAGTTTTGAGAAATTGACCGTCAAAGTCAGGGAAGTGTAACAACGCGAACGTGTGTAAATAATTAATGACACTTGAGATGGATCAATATCTCGTTAGCAACTAGCATGTTTCTTTACTCCGATTTCAATGAAACTTCTACAGATGATTGTTACATTATGGACAACATTATATCAAGGTTTCAATTAGATATCTTAAAATTTAACATAATTAATAGCCAACTAATTAACCTCCCTTATCTGTACGCTGCGAAAACAGCTGCCGAATTCAATACTTAGACTACATCATGAGATACCTTCATAAAATCAACTAAAATTGATTTTTAGAGACAGAATTGTGCGAAAAACTTCATAAAATCAACTTAAATTGATGTTTAGAGACAGAATTGTGCGAAAAAACGTTGAGAAATGTGAAACGAATGTTTCTTGGAACTAAAAATACTGATAACTAACAATCCCCCCCCCCCCCCCCCCCATCGACTTTTTTCATTGTTCGGCCTGTATCTCCTATTCAGATACCGCGACTTTCCGCCTGTTTCGTGGTGCCATGTCACATATAGTAAATACTGGAATCTTTTGGACATAAAAGAATGTATTATATAATGAATTACATTCACAAAAATCATAATCTAGATTTGTGGCCTCCCATAAAGTTAAGGATGTTTTGGGGTTGTATGAAAATCTTGTGTGGTTTGACTCATATATTATGATATTTAGATAACTTTTTTTCCAGATGGGCCAATCATGGTCTTGATTTCCTGATAGTAGCCTGTGAACCCAGAAATGTGGCGCACCTTTCAGGAGAAGATTTTGAGGTATGTGATTGAAAATATTTGTAGTATTACAAATTAATCAAATCACCAAATAATTTTTACTTTTCATTTCATATGTAACCAATGCCAAAATGGCTCAAAGTGATATGTTTCATGAATAAACGGATGAATTAATCCAAATATGTTCGTTGAAAGAAAATGTTGTTTCATATTTTGTCACCTCAAGCTAGTAGGGGTGTTGTAGGACATGACATCGTGCTCGCGTAAACCCAATCGATAGCATTTGTGCCTGCCTATTCAAAGAGGAGTGTCATTCCTACAGTTCAATCAATTCCAAATTGGTAAGAAAAATGCAATTTTTATCTCTCCGCGTGCAAAAATAATCCAAGAGTATGTGCAGTATTTTTGAATACGCAAACGTCCTGCATACAATTCACAATACGCCATGTTGCGCCATCCAAGTGTTGTACGTGCTGCCGCTCTTCTGAATTCATTCGCTGCTGTAAGCAGGTTTGCCAATTTGGAACTGACTTAACTATTGTTTTTATCAAATTAAACTCTATTTCCAATCACTAAACATAATAGCTGCAAATAACATTGATATGGGGAGTAGAGGCCCTAAAGCAATTACCCATTACAATAAAATGACTTACAAGAAACATGACTAGTAAGTCAGAGTTTAATTCTTATAAATTGACTTAATAAAAACAATTTGGGGTCTATATTGGTTTGTTCAGGATATGTTAACCAACAATTTAATGATATTCCAACGTTCCAAAAAGTATACTGTTAATATGTTTATATTACAGATCCTCAAGACTTTAATGAATGCCTGTATATGTCATGTGATCGGGTCACCTGGTGGTAGCAAATCATGTCCCTCAAGTCCTGGTAAGTGGACAGTTTACAGTTTACACTTAAAGCAACAACAACAAAACGATTCTGAGCAGGAGCTACAATGAAAGTCTAAAGCTTATGAAAACTATTTGAAACATGCAATTCATGGTGTTAACTCTCTTTCCCATGATTTACTAGCTTTAGTCCTACCCTTTTATCCAACCCTCTTTTATCCGGATAACTCTGTTATCCTGCTGAATGATCTCAAAAGAAAACAAGTTTTTTACAGCTTACCTTCTTTTCGTACACTGAAGCATTTGAAGGCCATCTTTTGATGTTGGTAGTGTTGTGTTGTTACGTGCTTAACTAAAACATTTGTCACTGTTATAACCCCTCATTCAGTATTCTTATGTTGTTCTAATTTTAGCACTTCCAACAGTCAATACAGAATTACACATAATTCGCTTCTCCAGATTTTTCACTTATCAGGCCATTGTTTTGCCCCATCATGTCCGGATAATTGAGGTTGGACTGTAATTCATGATAATTGAGTACGTAGATACTTCCATAGTTAAGATTGTCTGGTTCATCAAGAGGTATTGAGATAGATATTATAGTTAGTGACATTGTCCAAAATGTAATTGCATTGTATGTGTTTATTCTAAGTGTACTCTATGTATACTTGTAGTAGAATATCTACCAGTCTAATCAGCATATAAACACAACACCAAAAGTAAGTCCCCCTGTCAAAATTTCGTCATAACATCGTAAGGTAAAACATTTTACCAATAAAACTTAAGTTAGAAATAATCCTATGACTGTTTCCTATAAGTGGTGTTTGAAAATGAAAGATGTCCATGACTTCATGGCTGAATGAGCTCAAATGAAAGACAAAAACTGCCCTTCTCAAAAGTCACAAAAGTTTATGAATCGCTTCTTACTAATGGAAAAACACCCGTGGTTGAGCGAATATTACTGTAATGTGTAATCAATTCATGATCATTCAGCCATGTAAATCCACTTCTTGGCTCAGATATTAGCATGGTGAGTTGTGACTTTTGAGAAGGGTAGTTTTTGTCTTTCATTTGAGCTCATTCAGCCATGAAGTCATGGACATCTTTCATTTTCAATCACCACTTAGGAAACAGTCATAGGATTATTTCTAACTAAGTTTTATTGGTAAATGTTGTTACCTTACGATGTTATGACGAGATTTTGAGGGGGGGACTTACTTTTGGTGTTGTGTTTAGATCAAATAATCACCATTCTTCCGTTGTTGTCACAGCATTTGGTTTCCCAGCCACTGACATCAACCACAAGCATCCAACACGTACAACTCGTTCTAAATCCAACAAGAGTTCCGGTTCAGACGCCACCCCATCTCCTGCCGTAGCATCACCAGTGATGTTCAGTGAGCTTCAACGCACCAATAGCGTTGAACGCTTCCTGTCTCTGATACCAACCAATAGTCCTACTGAAGAGCACTCCGGTAAGGATAGTTATACAGGGCGTGTCAAAAAAAGTGTCCCGTGTGAAACAATATTTGGACGTGAAATAGGAATAATTATACACTGGCACTCATAAGTATTACCGCAGTGAATATATCCTAGAAATTCCACCTTCTATGAACAAACCATTGATGATTTTCACTAGTAATGACATTCTATGTCTGCATTATATAGTTCTTCTTCATAAATTCATGTTTGTTGTATGTTATGTTCATCAGATTTTCGACAAAACCCTATAAATTGAGACAAGTCTAAAGCTACACAGTGAAATCCCATAGACATTTGACTCATTATATATTCATGAGCTCATTATCGCCGTGTAACGCCATGGGATATCCTTACTTGCGAAAATCATCTCCAACAAATCATTAGTTTTACATTATTTTATAAAATCTCAGCACGTATAGTTATTATGCCAGGGACTTCCAATACTCATTAATACCTAGAACTCGGCTCATGTTTTGAAAAGGTTACTGGAATCTTCCAAAAAAATCAAATATTTCTTCGAGACATAACTTTATTAAAGTTTTGGTTGTAGAAGGATAACTGTCGCGTACTGGGAACCAGCCAATTTTTTTTTTTAAACTTGCAGCAGCAATTACAATGTTACATACCGGGGTATTCTGTCATATTGAAATGTGTGGATAGAACATGGGCTATATAAACACTTTGAACTGATGCACATGATATTTATACCAAGCACACAATGCATTTTTATACACCATTGAGCATGTTAAGCTCGTCTTGGTGAATATGTCTGGTTTAATTGCAATCTTCGTATTTTTGGATTCAGAAAAATGTTCAACGTAGTGACACCCCCTTTAGTGAGACGGCTTGTCAAGTCCGTTCAAAAATATTTGAGACCAACCAAGCCTGACCTACGCTATTAGAAAATATTAATCACCGAATAAGTTTAGTTATCGCATGATCCAGCATACATTATTTTGAATTGACTTGTTCAACTCTTTTGTTAGACTTGAATCGATCACCCTTTTAGTGCATTCTTTTATGAATGGATGGGAGTTGACTGTTATAATGTGAAAGATAGAGATATCGCCCAATTAAACACATCTGACAATAAGTACGCGTTCGTCTAGTACGGTGGTGTATACATGTAATCTGTTGGGCTATGTTGCTTCACATAAATATGGCACAACTGAGAGACCGACTGACTGACCTTCGTAAAAATGTTACGGTGACTGTCTTGCATGAATGCAAATCATTGTCGCGGTAATTTTAAAACCGGCTACAGGTAGGCCTGTGTGCTGCCTCGCGTAAAATACAGATAATCTGCGTAGTTCTCTGTCGCATTTTCGAACACTGATTTTCAAACCAAAATATTTATATTGTCTTTTAAATTTCAGGATTTTCTTGACAATTCAAATTACCTCCTCATCAAATTACCATGTTTTAGGCATTTATAAGTACTGGGCATCCTTTATAGGATATTGCATTTGTGAATTTAGCAATTAATGGTTAAAGCACTGACTTTTTACAAAAGAAGGTATAGGTAAGAGAGGATTTTCCCATAGCGTTACAATGGCGATAATGAGCTCATGAATATATAATGAGGCAAATGTCTATGGGATTTCACTGTGTAGCTTTAGACTGGTCTCAATTTATAGGGTTTAGTCGAAAATCTGATGAACACAACATACAACAAACATGAATTTATGAAGAACAACTATGTAATGCAGACATACATACACTATTGTTACTAGTGAAAATTATCAATAGTTTGTTCATAGAAGATGGAATTTCTAGGGTATGTTCACTGCGGTAATACTTATGAGTGCCAGTGTATTCAGCGATCTTTAATGCGTCATAAGGATTTTTTTCTTCTATTTTGGAACTTTTGTTGTTAAATAATGGAAAATCTACTCAGGCATGTCAAATTTAGCTTTGGCCACTTTTCATATGCAGAGGACTCCGTTATTATAGAAACATCATTCAGTGTATTGAACATAATCAATAATAATCTTTCTACTAAATGTTGATAGATAGTTCCATTTCAACAGGAAAACATAATATATTCATCCATTTTATCCACTACAAACAACAAAATGTGACTATTAGATGTATTTTAAACAATTCATTGATGTCTCCTATAAATCAACATTGGAATCTTAAATGCAGGTTTTTCAGTTCAAAGTCGTCTTTTAGTTCATAAGTGGCCGAAGGGGAATTCACACTCTTGTTACTGAATTGATCATATCTCAGGAGTTCGGAGGTCAAATTAAATGGGATAAAGTGTATTTGATAGAGCTTTTCAACAGTCTATTTGTTTAAAATCAAAAACATGAGAATGTATTTTTAATTAATTGTGTCCCTCATGGGCCACTTTTGACACACCCTATATGTGTATATTACCAAATAGGTTCATAAGTATCGTTTATTAGAATCTGGTATATAAAATGTTCATTTTACTGATCCAGTGTAAAAGTACTCACGTGTACGTGTAGTGGCGATCTTGACGAGTCATGACGCTTTATGCAGTCTTCGAGTTGCCAGAGGATTTATCATCTGGGTATTTTTTACCAGATGATAAAAGATCGTCGAAAACGTGAGTGACAGACACTTATGGTCTGGTGTCTTTGGTCTCTAAATACATAAAACTGGAACATAATGCTCGTCAGATTTTCACTGATATTATTATTGTGGGGTATATATGTGTATCAAATTGAATCAACTGAAATTGTGGGCAACACTTTTAATATCAACTTTTAATGTATCATACATATTTTGTTTTTTCAGAACCAAACTTTCCCAGAAGAAAGATCACCCCCGTTTCTATAACATCACCTACCTCCGTCACATCACCACAATCAGTCACATCTCCTGGACCAATGTCTCACTCTCTCTCCGCCAGGACATTTCGCAGCCTCTGTAGGGTAAGCCATACAAATAGATTCTCATCCCATTGCTGAAGATAGAGAGAAAAAAACCTCTCAAGCTTAATTTTTGATTTAAAAAAAGGTGTCCTTTTAAAGCTAAAAAGCCTTGCAAATGCAACAGTGAATTTGAACATCAATTTTGATATCTGGAGGTGACTGCTCTGTTTTGAGGTCTGAATCAAAAAGTATACGGATTGCACATGTTTTAGCAAATGTTGCTGCCTTTCTCAACACATCTTTTTTTTAGTATTAATGAGTTACCTAACTGCCATTGATCATGCTAGTTTTCCAAGAGGTGATTTTGGATTGGCATGTTTGGCATGTTTGTACCTCATTAACTCAAGACAGTAAGAGATCATCAAAAAGATGTGATATCGTCGCTGTACTATCAAAACCTTGTATGTTTTTCTGGTTTTTCACTATGTTACAAGTAAAAGGTTTTGATAGATGTATTTTTGGCCCTTGAGACTGCCCAAAGGTCATACATATAGAAAATATCACTTTATACTTGCTAAAGGGCCGGATGGAGATACAGGGCTTTGACAGAACAGCGACGATATTTCCCCTCATCTCAATTCTTAGTAGTGCCCTTTTTTGACCTCAACTACTTGATCCACCTCATGAACTAATCTTTCTCTGCATCTCTTACACTGGTTACAGGAAAGAAATATGCTTTTTTAATGTACATCTTTGATTTTTGATACCAATTTCTGATTGCGAATTGCTAACATAAAAGGTCAGAAACATTTTGTGTTAGGAGTATTCATTTATGTTTGTTTTATTGACTTGTTTGTTATATTTTCACTAACATTGTTTGTATGATTAAACCTCAATGAATGCCTCTGTTTTATGTTCCAGGATACTGAAACAGAGCCAAGCGAGAACGAAGACCGGATGACTCGGATCCGTAATGCCCTGGACGTGGTAGAGAATAAGCGTAATATAATGCTGATGGAGAAACGGAGGATTGGTTGCGTGAGTCATGATCGCCATTACGATAACGAAATCATCAATATCAACTGCAAAAAGGTCACATTTGGATGGCAGAGAGGTTTTAAGATAGGTAGGTCATATGAGACCTGTCACCACAAAATGAGCGTTAAGTCGCCAGTGTGCATTAGGAGATATGGTCTAATGAACATGTCAAAAAACAATACAAAACAAAGGATTTTTTGTCTTTCAATTTGATTTTTGATCAGGAATACATTGAGGAATTATGACATGTTGCATATCATTATAAAGCTTGTTTTCTGGGCATTCTGAATCTGGACTAAACCTCAGAATCTAATTTTCCGACTTAACTCTCATTTTATGATGACAGGTCTTATATGCGTAAAAAATGTTTCCAATATCAAGTACTGTAAAAGCTGAAATTTTCGCGTCGGTTTTATTTTCGTGTTTTTCATGGAAAATGGGGAAAATAATTTTCCTCAAAAATTATAACAAGTGAAAATATTGTTTTCAACATTCATACAGTGCATCCAGAAGGTCGCCCGCGGAACAATTTGTGAAATATCTATGATATCAAAATGCGCGAAAATATCTGTACGCGAAAACATTGGCTTTTACAGTATGTGTTTGAAGCCATGATGATGCTAATTCAATTATTGCCATAACCCAAAGCCCAACGTTTTCTACTTTGTAAAGTTCAAAATTCTGCTTTGTAAATTCAACTTGTGCTTTCGTCAGTTTTCAATTTGAGCTAAACACCTTTACACAGGAAAACCATTTCTTTTATTGTATATTTTGAATGTTTACACCAAGGCAAACATTAATTGACATAAACATTATGGCAAAACTATTTGTTGTGTATTTTTTTGATTGGAAATATTAGAAACAAAACGTGCAAATTCCGCTTTCTAAAAGAGAAAGCAGAAAGCGTTGGACTCTACCTTAACTGTGCAAGCTATGTTTTGCTACAAATTGCCGACTATAAATATATATGAGTTAATTTGCAAAAACAGATAAACGCCATCTGTCATAATTGAATTAAACAAACTTGTGATTTTAAATGTCAGATTTTGCAAAAAATTGTTTGAACATTGAAAAGTATGTAACATCGATAGCAGCATGACATGTGCAGGATAATTTTGACATATTACATATGTCTGTTTTTGCAAAGGAACTCTTCATTTTGTCAAAACCTTGTATGTTTTCGGGCCCATCACATCATGTATAAAGTTAAACTGCACAAGGGTTATGCATCAAAGATATGTTTTTGGCCCTTTGAACATGTTTAGAGCAGACTGCCCAACGGGTATACAAGTATGACTTTATACATGCTGAAGGGCCGAACGGAGGTACAAGGTTTTGACAGAACAGCGACAATATGTACTTTGTTTTGTTCCTCAAGTTACACGATACATGGGTCAACTTAACAGCTGTTTTTCACTGAGGCCGTGATAACTCTAAAATTACATATTTCTTGAATCTTATACAATAATAATAAAACAAGATTACAAAATTGAATTTTAAGATACCGATAATTACAACTGACACATTCGTTTAAGACGGTTGATAAATATACTAATATTGGGGGAGACTTGAATATTTTTGTCAAGTTTGTTCCATTCAATGGCACCCCTATAAGAAAAACTGCGTTTTTTATAATTTGTTTTAGGTTTAGGAATAATAGCATTATACTTACTTCTGCGTAAATTGTAATTAATTACATCATTATACAAAAGTAAATCGTTCAAATATGATGGTGCAGTATCATTGAGTATTTTATTAGACAAAATATTACAGTTGTATGTTTGTCTATTATCAAGTGGTAACCATTTAAGTTTATTAAGAACTTCAAGACTAGGTGTATCCCAAGCTACTCCACAAATAATACGAGCAGACCTGTTTTGAATAATTTGAAGACGAGATGCTGTTAAGCCACAATTTCCCCATACAATATTACAATACTGTAGATGAGGAAGTACTATGGCACTGTATACAGTTTTAAGAATATCATGTGAAAGAAATGGCTTCGCTCGCTTTAACATGTGTAGACCCTTTAACGCTTTTTTTCGGGTATATTCAATATTAAGATAACCAAGATTACATCTTGGTTATCGCTTGTAGCAGATGAAGGTATATCTACATTATATTATACTATGACTATTTCTTCACTGTTATCATTGGTTACAGGTGAGGGCATATCGGGCCAGGTGTATTCCTGTATTAACATGGAAACTGGTGAAACATTGGCAATGAAAGAGGTAAGATAAAAAAAGAGAAAGATCAGAAATCATTGTGATGAAAAACAGAAAATTAATTATTGGGTTGAGAGACACACTTTGTCTTAATTGATAGGACGATCTCAACGGGAAGTACATTGCTTTGCACCAATTAATATTATAATAAATAATATTGAAACGGAACGGGGGTGTATGTCCCCAGTTTGGGATAGGAACCTCCTTATCAGGACACTATCCACTTGAACCATAGGAGTATTCTCTTAAATATCATTTTTGGTAGCGTGTCTTAGGAGATGTCAGAATGCCTTCTAGATTCAGTTAATTCAGCTTAGATCTTAAGAGTACAACAATAAGAATGGAGACAAATTAACAGTATTGACATAAGTTTTAAATGTAAATTAATATTTCCATACCCGTCTAATGGGTTTCTCTTTTGAGCATCATATTACAATTCTCATTTCATCAATATTATTGGTAGCACAAAATTATTAAAACAATTACATAAAATCACAATGCATCTTGTATGAAAAATCTAGCTTGTTTCTTTCATTTACGCACTTTCATAAAATAATATAATCATGGGATTCATACAATAGAGTTTGTTTACAAACAAAACCAATCAGCTGGTTTCGTAGACCAAACGCAGGCACAAAATCATAGTTTGTTTTGACGTAAATAATGCTAGACTGACGTCAAGACTTCAATAATTGGCTATTTACAATGATTTTTATCACGCTGTCATTGCATGCATAATTCATTCGCTTTACCAGAATAATCCTGAGGGTTTTAGGTGTTTCCTCAAATTCTAAGTATTGGGGCAATGTAAGACTTTATTTCCCGCATTTCGAGAGTCTCAAATGCCTAAACAGTGAATCAGTTTCCTACGGAATCTCCCTGATTCATTCAGCCTGCTGGCTAAGCTAGGGCAGCTTTTAGGAGGTGGTTTGGTTGCCAACCTCATCTGGCGCTTCACCCCGCCGGAATGACAAAATTCATCCCAAAATTTACTCTCCAAAACATTTGAAACGCAGTAATCACACAGAAAACTTTCAGCCATCTGATTTGCTCGCTCTAATAATAGAACATTCTGTTACGCTGAGCGCAGTTCTAAGCCACGCCCCAAACAGCTGGTGCTGATGTTTCTGTTTCTTAGCAAAGTGTTGCATGAATTGAGACATTTTTGTAAGTTTAAAAAATGCATTTAAAGTATAAAATATATCACAAATATCATGAATTTACATCTACACAACATTTGCAACAACTTCAAGTGGTTTACAAAACGATTTGGTGATTTACTGGAAAAATCAGAATACATTAATAATTTAATATCTAGAAACACTCCAGCGTAGTGACCAAAAAGATGGCGGATTCCATCTTAGACTATAAATATTATTGGAAACATCATCCCTTACAAATCACATTTACACACAAAATACACATAATGTGAACATTACAAGACAATAACAAGTGCCTGACTATATTAAACAACTAGGGATGGCTATGTGAATATCAAAAGGTGAGATTTGAAGCCTAAATTACACGTCAACAATTTCAATAACATTCGCAGAATATACAGAATTCGCCCGTCCGTCGCTAATATCGGAGTATCATTTTGGCTCTTAAAAACAAAAGTATTCAATCAAATGATTCCAAATCTCATATTTATATAATAAAAACATGTTCTCTACGATCGACTAATGTTTCAACACCAAACGCTAAAAATAACTCTTACTTTTTAATAAGCTTATTTTCCCCTATACCTCACTGTATAAATGAACAAGCCGAAACGGTATTCCATTTCAATATATAGACTCAGACAAACTGTTGGAATTGAATTTAACAAAGACCGTAAAATATACGGACTCGATGGTTCAAGTTTAATATGCTGTGTGAAGTGTAAAGCCAAGCTACCAAATATACAGCACTGTTATTCTATAGTTTGATCAGTTCTAAATTGGCGAGCCTCCTTACAGCAGCTAATGAATACATAAGTGTGTAGGCGCACATGAACACAACAAGCACATTGTTTGCCAAATGCGTTCGTTTGGCCAAAATTGTGCGCATATTACCAAAATCGTGCCCGTTTGCTTGGATTACTTTTGCATGAGGAGAGATCAAAAACGCATATTTCTCGACAATTTGGAACCGATTGAACTATAGAAGTCCTTGAATTGAGATTTAAATGTAACCAAAATTGAGAAGAGGCTGACTTCCTGTGTCTTCAGGAATCAAACCTGGTGGTTATTTCCCATTGACTTGTTCTAAGTATTATGACAGTGAACTGACAGCTATGTCATAAAACTGAGCAATCTCAATCCAGATCAGCTTGGGGGACCTGTCAGGTGGTTGTCCAGAATTGAAATTGATATATTGGTGAGTATCAGTCCAGAGTGTGGGGAAGCTGAATGAGGGCCCATGGTGTGAATCATATAGTCAGTAAAGATTCCTAACAGGGTTGTCACTAAGGCGTTCGGTGGCGGCCGGGAGGAGCCGGCACTCACGATTGCCGACCGGCACTCTTAAAAAAAAAGGTAAAAAAACGGCACTAATAATGTGGCAAGAACCCTCAAAGTGCATTAATAACCCCTAAAAAAGTGTAAGCCGACATATGTCTCTCTCTCTCACATTTCTTGGCAGGTTCGTTTCCAGCGCAATGATCATAGTGTGATCAGGGACATTGCTGATGAATTCCGCAATTTCGAAGGCATACAACACAAAAATCTTGTGCGTTACCATGGCGTGGAGATACACAGGGTAAGCTATAATATCATTTTCAAATTTAGATCAGTGAAGCTCATCTTCATCTTTGGACCATTAAAACTGTTGTGTTAAATAACTAAATTGTAATATTTGTAGTATTTTTTACTGGTCTGTCGCAGTAAATCATGTATGAAAAACGTTGATTGATCTAATACCAGTTACCTTGAACTTAAATGGTGTATGTTGCACATGTTAAAGATCAATATTCTGCAATTATTATTTACATGGGCCTTCCAAACGATACAATAAAAGTGTGTATTGAATATTGTGCGTCTAATATTTAAAAAATATTGCAGTCCAATATTTTTTGTGCGGCTCAGAAGATGTGCGCGTGAGTATAATGAGCAGAGGAGGTCAGTTCGGGCAAACTTATTTAGTTTTTATCAAACAGTCTTTATATAAATAATAATAATAATATTGAATGTCTTATTTTCGGGTGATACAAGGATATATTGCACTCGCTATAAAAATATTCTTGTATCACCCTCAAAGCCATTCAATATTATATAAATATATAGGCCATTGCATAATTTCAATTGACTCAAAATATTTTGTTTGTATTATCCCTTTCAGGAAGAACTGTTGATATTTATGGAGTATTGTGATGAAGGTACCATAGCAGAAGTTGCCAAAGCCGGTCTACCTGAAGACATGATAAGACGATATACTAGAGAGATCACAATAGCTGTCAATGTGCTACATGAATCTGGGATTGTACATAGAGATATTAAAGGTAGGGGAGAGGGGTCAGTGTCAGAGTTGGGAGTCTTTTGTTGTATAATACTAATAGCCAGGCCCGTCATTTTACAATGTACCTTTTTTGTGTACCAATGTACATTTGTTTTGTTAATGCCCTCCCCCCTACCCCCGTTTTTGTAAAATATCCCCTTCCCCATTGTGTAAAGCATTTTTTGGGGCTGGTTTGGATTAAAATATGTCCTTAAAATAGCACTCTCACAGATGCACCAGAAGCCATTCCCAATTAATTACCAATCTGATATTTGTCTGTGAATGTCTTGTTTGTCTTTCAGGTGCAAATATATTCTTGTCGTCAGATGGTCACGTCAAGCTAGGTGACTTTGGGTGTGCTGTAAGACTACAGAAGCATAACACCATGCCGGGAGAAATCAGCAAATTTATGGGAACAGCTGGTAAGATGGAGTGACAAGAATTGTATTCATAGAAATTGTAATAAATTGATGGTAAAAAAAAGTTGAATGATTTATTTCTTTATTTTATATGATTCTGCTCAGCACATAGAAAAAACACACCCCATCAAACAAACAGATTTTTTGGGGGGGTTATATTTTTTTCGGTAGTGGGAAAGGGAAGAATGAATGAATACTATAGTGCGAGTCAAAAAGAAATTAACCAAGGTTGATTTTTTTCGCGAAAAGACTAAACAAATTGGAAACACCAATGAAGCACTTATCCGGAGAAAAAAGAATCACTGAAATTGACCCTTTCTATTTGGGCTTATGTCTGTTTTAATCAAATTACTCAATAATCGTAAGTAATAACTGAATGTCTTTTCATTACTCTGGAGTCTTGTACTCGAAGAAGTAATACAAGTATCTCTCATGGCATATTTATGTGTTTGTTTATATTTCATTGTAGCCTACATGGCCCCTGAGGTGATAACCCAGTCTGGACAAGATAAACCTGGTTATGGGAGAGCTGCTGATATATGGAGTCTGGGATGTGTAGTTACTGAAATGGCCAGTGGAAAGGTAAGTGTTATTGTAGCCTACATGGCCCCTGAGGTGATTACCCAGTCTGGACAAGATAAACCTGGTTATGGGAGAGCTGCTGATATATGGAGTCTGGGATGTGTAGTTACTGAAATGGCCAGTGGAAAGGTAAGTGTTATTGTAGCCTACATGGCCCCTGAGGTGATTACCCAGTCTGGACAAGATAAACCTGGTTATGGTAGAGCTGCTGATATATTGAGTCTGGGATGTGTAGTTACTGAAATGGCCAGTGGAAAGGTAAGTGTTATTGTAGCCTACATGTACCCCGTTTACGTCTTCCTTCGATAGCTCCTTGTATTATCACCTTTTCTAGATTGTCACCCTCTCGTCTATAAATATTTCCAAAGTATTGTAGCTGTAACAGATACACAGATTCACTCAAATTCACACACAAGAAGTCTAAATGTTGATATTATTTTTGGAATTCTTTTGACAAATTGTAACAATTGATTTATTTACAGCGTCCCTGGCATGAATATGATCATGAGTTTACCATCATGTATAAGGTTGGAGATGGTTCTATACCACACATACCTGAAAGTCTGAGCCAGGAAGGAAAGGATTTCTTATCTCATTGTCTAATACACCAACCATCAGAGAGATGGACCGCTAGTCAACTCCTGGATCATTCATTTATTAAGGTAAGATCAAGTTGGGTTGTCTCTGCTTGGTATGTGTAAAATCAGTGCAAAATATTGCAGTTTGTGGTTTGGTCTAGGCGGGCACAGGGAGTTATATACCAAAATGTTCCTTGAAGTCAGTAGAATTACAACCTAAGTGGACATCCTTGCTAACATGGGTGGTTAATTGACCTTCAACCCTTGATTTAGGGTAGAAGGTCACATGTGTTTCAATGTGTTTCAAAACCCTGTGTGCTCCACAGCTAATGTAGTCACAATAACAATATGCTGGTTATAAAGCTGCTTTTAATGATTTGGTGAGTGGCAACAGCAAAAATGACGGCATAATTCTGTTATACCCTACACACCAACATCGGTAGTATGCGTCGTTCTTAAAAATCATGCACTAATACCTCTGTGGAGGGTATAACAGAATTACTCCAAAATGACCATTATAAATGTTCATCTTGACTTCTGATGTAAATTATATTTAAAAATAAATTAAATAATTCTTCAACACTACTGCGTACCCCTTTAAGCGACTATGGTTATAGAACATCAATTTAAATTAAAGCTACCTTGTAACAACTGCTAAGAATGCCTACAAGTTGTATTTTCTCGAGTGAGTTCATATTTTTGTCACACAATTGCATTAAAAAGTAAAAGATCCTCTATCAAATGTGAGTACAAGATGCAGCAAGTGCCGTGTGACAAAATGTGACTTCAATGTTTGACAGTTCAACACCAATCATTCATGTATCTATCTATTTGATTTCAATTGCTGTTACAGGTGGCAGGAGTGGAGATGGAAGATGGAGATGATATGTGATTTGGCTGATGTGCAATATACCCTAAACAACCATACATGAAAATATACAAGCAGAATATAATGGTTCGTCTTCTGTAGGGTCAATCTGAAGGTCTACCATCATGAATAAATGAGCATAATATATGAGCATTGTCACCAACTCGACATGAATACATTACAAGATAATGACTTTTATCCTGTATAGTGAAGGTATAACGTTAAGATCATGATGATCAATTGAGGCATGGTTATCATGAAGAAAAAGCTCCCTGAGTTACCACCATAGGGCCCCTTCCTTTCATTACTGAAATGCATATCAGAAACCCAAAATGATTTCTGAAATGTGGAGATCGAGACAATTTGTGTTGGAGGAACCTGTAACAATGACCTTCATTGGTCATAACGGTTTAAGTTACTATGAAAACTGAAACGCTCCTGTCAGGGTTGTAGAGGTAGCGCACAATACACCCTCGAAAAGACAATCTAATCATAGGCTATTGTTGTCTAGCACTTAATGTAGGAGTGGTATGACAGCTTTACTATGCAGACAGGTTATCAATCTTGGTTCTGCACCATGAACAATTCATATAATCAGTTAAGTATCCACTTCACGATTATGACTAGCATAAAGAAACTCTTGAGTGGCTATTACTAGATCGATTACGGTTTTGCGATTATTTTTTGAAAACCGATACTTCCTTCCATCATTTCTTGAATTTGAAGATTGGTCTTCTGAAACACATTTTGAGTATGAAAGGAGGGGCCCCCTAGTCCTATAAATAGTCTATCACCTCAATCTGGGAGATGATGTCAGTATGTAATCTAGTGAAAGGTGAATTATTTTTTAGCCAGAGCAGACAATCTTTGATGGCATAGGTGCAAACGCCATAGCAATGGAGTTTTGTGCACGAGATATCATGATGCCATCCTTAGAAAGTGTCCTCAAATTACCCCAACTTTAAGTGACACATAGAGTATAGTGACATACATTGTTCTACTTACTATGACAAATTCTGACTGTAGGTTGGCGTAATGGGTTAAATAAAACCAACTCAGATTACTTGTAGAAATAACCTTTACTTGAAATGTTAAGATTACTTGAAAACATTACATGCATTTTTAGCCAATACTTGAATAGAGTTTAGTGTTCCTACGCAAATGACCGCTAGCTAATCCAAAACTGAGGATCTTTCTGCACCAACATATCCAGAAATATTTGCCCATGGTCGAAATTCAAAATGTCTGCTACTAAAAATGTATTGAAATAGGCAATACATTTCTATATTCTATGGTTAAATCAACAACGGAATACATGTCTTGAAAATAGTGATTATAAATGTAATGATGATTGAATACAACTCCTGCAAAATCTTATCCTAACGGAATGTTTTTAAAACAGCCATTCTCAAGATCTTTTCCTGTCTAATTAGTTTGAATTTCATACATTGTTGATGAATCGGACAGTATTGTTAAATGTTGATTGCCATATAGAAAGAAAACATAAACCTCTTAGAAATCACTGCCATTCGAGAAATTTTTCATATGGTCTGATTTTGATTTCAGTCCTGCATGATATAGATGACTTAATTTTAGTACTTAATTTTTTTGATACGACAGGTTTATTGCATGAATACATATAGATAATTGGGTCCTTAACCATATGGGTAGCCAGGGGAGTTCTTTAACCCTAACACTCTTGAGTACTACGAATTACTATGATGCGGTGTGCTTGGGTCACCCGGTTCGGTAGTTTTTCAATTAAATAATGGCCCCAGGGTATATAGATGGCGAAGTATACTGAGCCATGTATGGTTTCCCCCGTGGCCTAGCAGTAGATCGTCTGCCTCTTAACCCAGAGGTCCGGGGTTCGAGCCCCGGGGGGCGTGGGGGCCCTTTTTCCCCTCACTATTTAAAAGAAATTCTTTGGAAAAGGTGCCTCGGGTTAGGGTTATGCATTGGGTAATATGATCTCGCTTGGATATGGAACATACCAACGGAGCAGCATTGATTGATTGATTGATTGATTGATTGATTGGATTGATTATACTCCCTTTCATAATCCCTTGGACATAATTCCATCACATCATGCGTACGTGCGAGTTGCGTACGTATGTGCGCAGGGTCGCGTAGTAATGCGTAGGTGCGTATGTGCATAAACCAGGAAGTGCGTACCAGTCCCTTTAAACAAATAATCGCGCATCTTAATTGGTCAATCGTGAAATCGTCACACGCCGTGATCGCCGGCGCGTGACCTTGTTCATGTTTATCGCGCCTGTCAAGCATTTTGACGCCGCGCCTCGAAAACAACAACAAAATACGCTCGCGTGAAATAACGCGAATTATGTCCAAGGAATTATGAAAGGGAGTATAAGTAGATCTTTCTAGGATCAATGTTAACTGAAAAGATTCTGGTCCAGTAATTTTATTGATATATATCAATTGTCAAACATCAATTCTGTAAGAATTTGTTGTTGTTGTCAAGTTCCCTACCCCTCAGTGGATATGTGGAATACTATAACAGCACTCATAATATATTTTGTATGAATTAATATAAATGTGCAGTATCACCTAATACAATTAGAATTGTATAATATATTTAACTACAATTATATCATATATATTAAATACTTACGATGAAATTTATATTTTATTCTAGAGTTAAAATCAGTTCTGTAATATGTGGAAATGTTCTAATGAGTTATTTCTCAGTTGTTCCGAAGAAGTGATTGCTTGTTGGTAAATTCGGTGGTAACTATTTGAAACAACTAATCACCGTTTCCCGTAAAATATTTCTGAAGCACTACTGCTACAGTGGTTATTTGTCTGCGTATATGATTTTAGTGATCAGTCAAATTATAAAGTTCCTGTAATTTCTGGACTATTCATTGAGAAAAGTCATTGTTTACGCCATTATGATAGCATATAACACATTTCAATAAGTTATTAGCACAAGTGCACAGTTATATTTACATATACAATTTTTAAATCTTTGCATGATGATTTTGATTGAATGATTTTTCGTCACATTGGTTTCAGTATTTTTAGAAGAACTGCTTGATTGTTTCTATTATTGAAGATATTTCTTATGCGGTATACCAGTATCTGGGACCTAAAGTACACTTTTCCCAGTAATTTCCTTTGAGCGGGTTATATATAGCGATGCGGCTTATTCGATGAGGACTGAATCTTACTTTGACAAATTTGAGGACCAGCGGCTTATACCCTGCACGCCTTATAGATTTTACAGTACACGTGATTCAAAGATATATCCAGTTCTTCTGCGCTAAAATACCAAATCATATACATATTTATTTTTTAATTACATATATAGATGGTGAATGTTGTTGTTATTGTTGTTGTTGTTGTTGTTGACTTAGAGATGCATAATCACAATAAGCCTTTTCATACTGATCTGATCATGTGATCAATCTTTCTTTGGACGACCAATCCTCATTTTGTAGGCGAAATGAAAGTAGCTATGACGATCAATTGCCGACATTTGGTCCACTTTTCTGTGTGAAGATAATGATCGGTGATTGATCAAATTTGTGCAAGCGTTTCAAATGGAATTAGACTCTACTTTGGGTCGATAGATCATCCAAAGATCGATCCTCAACTTGGTGTGAAATGTCTCAACACAGCTAGTACAGCTAGGGATCTATGCAACATGCATAGGCAACCAGATTATAGTAAACTGGTGGTGTTATTAATCATACAGTAAGACATATATATATTATTATAGGGCGGTTGGACTTGGAGGTAGAAGGTCATTAGTTGCATGAAATCATCTACCTGAAGACATACCAATGCATGGAGTACAATGACAAACACCTGTTAAACTGATATTGATCTAAGTGATTGGTATTGTACGTATACTCCATCTATACAACAACAACAAAATTGAGAATTATTTAACTAATGACCTTCCATGCAAGCGCCCTGTAGTTTTATTCAGAATCCTGTGCTGGGGACATAAATGGTATGTGTACAAGATGCAAAGTCAATGGTAAAGATTGTGCTTTCTCAATAATTACACACCTGGATCACAGCTGTCATATACAACAGTGTGACTGTGTGATCAGCACTCTGCATGCAGAAAACGCTTAAGGTGGCTCAGGACTAGTGTAATAAATTTGACAGTCCACGTTTCTAAGCATCATAGCTTCCATAAGCCAAGACCTTGATACTGACTGACGCAAACTACTGTTGCATGCAGTATAAAACATGCATAGTTAAGACAGGCCTAGGACTCGCAAGCAATAGGATTCGCTTTTATGACACTGGCAAAGGATTCTGATGATTAATGTAGACTGCATAAGGTTTCAGGTATAATTCATTACGATGTAGTCAAATATCAACTTTCTGCTTCTCTATTTTAACAACATATTTATGTATTTAATCAATCCTTTTTTATCGTTTTTTATCTGTAACTTTTCATTGGCATTTATGTGTAGAAAGTGTGGTTTGGTATAATGTTCAAATTTTGAGAAAAAGTGCCAAGATTATTGTTCAAATTTGGAGAAAAAATATGCCAAGATTTAGTAGAATAGGTGATTTGCTGGTAATCTAAGAAAGTTGGTGCTGAAAAAGTTCTTTTCTTATCATATTAGAATGCCTAATTATGTATATCACCGCAAACTAGATGACAACAGTATTTTTGTGTGTATAGAGGATGTGGATGGTTTCGTAATAATGTTCAAATTTAGTGAAAAATGCCAACATTTCAGTAGAATGATGTAAAGGTGATTCGCTGATTATCTAAGATGGCTGGTGCTGGAAAAGTTTTGGGTGTTTTTTTCGTGTCAAATTCAGAAAATGTGACGTGCAATTTGTATGTGAGCGTATGGAGGATAAATATAAATTTATTTTATGATAAGGCGAAGAAAGAAAAAAAACCCTGTTCTACGGGCCTGACCGACCCACTTTTCAAGAATTTTTTTTAAAATATTTTTTTAGATACTTATTTCTCAAATCATGTAAAATTAGCCGTTTTGGGGCCGAAAATATGTCGAACACTTTTTTTCACAATTTTTTTTTAAAAATCCTGATTTTTGCAGAGGTAACCCAAAAAACAAACAAAAACCAATCGACCGACCGACCGAAGGACCCTACTTGACATGTCCGTCCACCCGTAAAACAGGTTTGTTTTTTTCTGTCGCCTAAATACAGTAGTTTTTTTTCAAATGTAATCTTTTTTTGGTATGTGTCGTACTACTATTACTGGGCTTGTGCAAGTTAAGGTCTTTTCACACACAGCCAGCTATCAATTCATGGACAATGTATTATAATCGCCACAGTTATTGTAGATTCATAAAAATGTGCCGATCAAATCTAAATTTGGTCCTTAGATGCTAATGGTTTTGCTGCGATGTAATGAATTTCAAAGCTTTAAGCAAATCATTCGCAAAAAATCATGTGTCCATGCGTGATGCCTATTAAAACTACCCGGGTAAATTGCATGTTGTTCAAACAAGTGATTCATATGGATCATCATTTCTTCTAAAGGATCTTAATCCTTTTGTATGAATTAGGATCAAATTAGAAATAGAAATCAATTTGGATGATGACAGGAGAGAGCTTTGTCACTATTCTGGATATGAATTACCTGTATGGTGTGACTTAGATGCAGACAAGCATAGAACCATATATGTAAATGACCAGATTAAGATTCCAAATCACTACCTCCCACTCAATTGAAAATACTACCTTTTACTGAAATGGTACTGCGGCCAAAAAGTTAATGAATCTACTATAATATAAGACTATACATGGATTTTGAGTTACAACACCCTGAAGACCGGATAACGAGTGGAACAATAAATAATAATAGACAGGTCTTATATAGCGCTTTCCACCGTGCAAGCACAGTTCCAAAGCTCTTTTTGGCCAATTATTATTGCTGCCATTTTAATTATCAAAACCATGACATGGACAATCTTTTCATATTACAGTGAGCGCTTTATAGATACTTGATTAACCCCAGGTGACCCAAAGTTATTCCACAATGTGAATTGCTCCAGGTTTGATCTCACTATACTTTAACATAATGCGCTCATTGCAATATAAAACGATTCTCTAGGTGTCAGGTAGGACACACTCGCTTCCGTTTTTGCCGGGGTTTTGTAACTCAATATCTGTGTATTGATTGATGTTAAAATGGTGACAGTAGGTAGAGAAGCTAGTAAGTGGGGATGGTTAGTGGGAGTGATAGGTAATGCGGCATAATTCTGTTATACCCTGCACACCTACATCGGTAGTATGCGTCGTTCTTAAAAATCACGTACTATGAATACCTCTGTGAAGGGTATAACAGAATTACTCCGGTAATGCACCCTCCCCAATATCTTGATTTATTTGTTGCTCAGGCTCAGGGCTGTTGCAGTTATGTTAACACCGTTATCTAAAATGATGGTTTGCCACCTTCACCCACATTCGCTGCTGTGACAGTGCAAGTATTTTGTATTATACACTCTGAACCAGGCACAGATTTATAAACTAGATCCCATATGAAATGTATTGCCCTATCTCTAGGGGTAACAGGTGCAATTTTGAATTTCCATCGGGGGGGGGGGGGGGATTTAAAGGTATGTCTGTATTTGTCCTGCAACCCTCTTCTAGGTGTGAAAAGGCTTAGGCCAAGTGAAATATATTAATGTATATCGTCTGCGCTCTAGCCAATTTTTGAAGAATTCAAAATATTTTTCTTATTTTTCTTATTTGCTTCATAACTTCAATTCATATGCTGTTGTCATGAAGAGATGAATAGAAGTGCCTTTGTATTATTTAAAGACATTGCACACTATTTCCTTAGGCTAGGGGTAGGGAAATGAGGAAATAACAACAAATAATGAGGGCCTCTTCATTTGATCAATATCAGGACAAAGCTTCAGCAATTGGAATTTCATACAGAAATGAATAATACAAAAATAAAATATAACAAATAATAAGGGCCTCCCTCACCAAATCTTTAGAAAGTTGGGACGATATACATGTTATTTATTTTACTTGGCCTATATATAAGAATTAGGTTACTGCTGGCAGTAACAATGTAATATCCTCTGTTATTAATTTCAAGTTGTTTTGTTTTTATTGGCTCTGAATAGCATGATAAATTATTAAATCGCTTATTTTTGTTTTTATTTGTTGATAAATTATTAAATCTCACATTTTATGTTTTTATTTGTTGCCAACATCATAATGATATTTGAATTGAAATCTCTTATTTGATTTTTTCTTCTTATATTTATCAACGGTACAATTCACATATTTTAGTCGATTAATTGCATTATAGTCGTTTTATCTGCTATAGTTTTTCACATGGAACTGAAAGATATGGTCACATTTATTAAGTTGGGACCCTATTGCGTCACATGCATACATTTGACAAAAAGTACATGTGATAATGCTCTAAGCCTAATAACTCAAAAAGTATACATCCAAAGTGTGCAAAAGTATACATTGTTAGAAAGCTGAGATATCTAGAAATGTGAATATTTAGTGTTTGTTCCAGTATACAGGGTGACTTAGGAAATATATAGGGTGTAACAAAAGAAATATTACTATGAAATATAATTTACTGTATGCCTCCTAATTTAAACATAGTGCATTGAAATAAATATTGAACCCCAGATTTAAGAAGCCAAAGGCAAGGCCCTTCCGGTCATATATTATTTGTAGGGGTTAATTAACTGTCAAACGAAAATACAGGGTGATCAAAATGTGTCAATTTTCACATAAAAAACTATATATTCTGTGTGGGCGGTATGACAAAAATGTATATAAATGTTGTTTGTTCAAAAGAAACACTTAAATGAAGTTTATAAACATACCTTTCTGGTAGAAAGGTACAATTCATTCAAATTTGATTATACAGGGTGTCCAAAAATGAAGAAAACAAATTCGGCTGATTACTTACAACATCATTTCTGTATTATGAATTGATTACAATGTTATGCCTGGCATTTAAAATTGCACTGACATCTTGCTGACATACATAGTTAAGTCTGTTGATCTATAGAAATTAGCATTGGATATTGAACAATTTGAAAATGATATACTAGTAGGGTGACGGAGATGGATGTTAATCCTAAACACTAAAAAGTGATATTATTGTGCGGATTTGGTGGATAAAATAAGCACTTCCTAGGTAATTAGTATCAATATAATTAACAAAGATT
Organism: Ophiura sarsii; assembly: GCA_035610835.1. Lineage (NCBI taxonomy): Eukaryota > Metazoa > Echinodermata > Ophiuroidea > Amphilepidida > Ophiuridae > Ophiura > Ophiura sarsii. The sequence goes on from CM069446.1 coordinate 21,230,164, forward strand.
ATCTAAAATATTAAGGCACATTCAACATTAGGTCCAACTTCATTAAAACACTGCAGATATATTGCCCCCCCCCCCCCCCCCACCCACACCCAGATACCATTTGAAATTGGTAATCATATGCCATTAATACATTTTCAGATGTTATTTGTTGTATGTAATTAATTAGTAATATTAATTAATTGTGAATGTCATTAACACTAATTAAGGTTTGGTAATTACAATAATGATACTAATCACACAAAATAGTAATTCAATGAACTAATATACACAAGATTTAATCATTTATTTTGCCCATCACATTGGAAATACATAGCATGCATCCTCACTCGCATGCATCCTCACCGCCTCCACCCTGACTAATTGTAGTTAACGAGTTATAGTAATTAATCTCAACTTGATTTATACATTTTTCTTATAGATACTATTAAAGCAATAAATTATCTTCCAAATGAGACTAAATATACTCAATTGTGATGTATGGTTTGAAAAATATAAGCATTTGAATGGCAAATGAGCGAAAAAATGTTGTCCATCCCATTGGAAATACATAGTGTGCATCCTCACCCGCGTGCATCCTCACCCGCTTCCACCCTGACTAATTGTAATTAACGAGTTATAGTAATTAATCTCAACTTGATTTATACATTTTTCTCATAGATACTATTAAAGAAATAAATTATCTTCCAAATGAGACTAAATATACTCAATTGTGATGTATGGTTTGAAAAATATAAGCATTTGAATGGCAAATAAGCGAAAAAATGTGACAAGTCCACCCTTTTTAGGGTCCCAACTTAAGAAATGTGACCTTATATGAGTGTATCAGATAAGGTGTAAATTTTGGGCTCTTGCCCCTGTCTGCCAATATATATACTTAAGGTAGCTATATCGGCTATTACACCACTGCCGAAAAACAACTATTGTGCCAAATGGATTATATCTATACTTTTTATTTTGAGACCACATTAAAGAAAAGTCTTTGCTGTACCTATTCGAGAACTTTCGGATTAATTTGGATATTTTTTATGTTTTTCTTTATTTTTTGAAAATTCCCTAAAATTTTGGACATTTGAATATTTTCAGCCAAGTAGGAAACTGCTATGGGTCTGTCACTTTGGGGGATAGTTAATAAGCATATTACCTAAATTCCCTAGCCAGTTTTTGTGAATAAAGTGTTTACTTTTTGAGAAAATTATTTTTTTAGGGATTTTTAAAGGCAAAAGTTCAAATTGACACAAAAAAAAGACTAGAAACACTTTAATGGAAAAAGCTGGCGAGAAAATCTTCTAAATTAAATTACCTTTCATATGACACCTTGTTTGTTGAAATAGGAGCTATACTTCTCTTTAAAAATATTCACAAAGTTTGACTATTTAGTGTTTCTAGAAAAAAATACAATTTTTTGTGACTAAGTACTAACATTCCCACTCCATTCAATCCATATTATGATATTAAATGTGGAAATAATTACATTAAATATTATGCATTGGCATTTTGGCAAAAAACATAATATGAAAAACAAGTTCATCCTAAGGATACAAAGGGTTAAAAAAGTATATATAAATAGAGTGTGTTTTGAGAAAAGAAGCCATTTTGGGAAATTTGGCAACGTGCCAAAAACCTAACACACGGTAAGTCTATGGGGTTTTTTGAAGACAAAAAATTGCGCCGTTTGAAAACGGCTTGATGGAAAAAATTCAGAATTGGCATGTGAGTTTATCTTGTCAATATACATACCCTGTATAATTTTGAAGCAAATCTGAGCATGACGCCGTAGCCGATATAGCTACCTTAACACAAAAAGTCCCAAACCAGGTACTTTGATGTTGGCTAAATAACGAAAACAAAGTTGCACTAATTGGGATTCTACGGGGTTATCATTGCTTAATGTGTGATTACGCATTGAAAATGTATGTGTAAAGACCCCCTGTCGATGCCTGTTACCCATTCATCCATATACCTGACTGGTTCAGATAGCACACAGTAACAAATCAATGATATCCCATATGAATCCAATTCTAGTGCAACCAGTGACAGTTGTGCAACTTTGTTGTCATTAGTTGTGGTTATTGAAATCATCATAACTTTAAAAGTATCCATTTGATTTTTATGAATGAGGTATCAAACTATGTGTTTATGTGTACGGAAACTTTTTGTGTTAGGTGTATACCAAAGTGAGTGATTCAAGGGACAGTCAATAAGTTCATAGAACAGGTTATCAAACTTTGCCACATTCTTTTTGGTATGGAAGCAAAATCATGATCCTTCACATCATGGTACTAGCAATTGCTTTAATTTCTTTACTGGATCAAGACCACACTACCAAAACCCTATTGTATATTTCACGGACATAAATTATGCTAATGAGCTCATTAAATGACAACACTCACATCATCGGGTTTTGTCGATGATTGAAATCCGTTGATTGAAATTCTAGGTCGAGTAAAATGATGTTCTTATTTGTTGTCTGTGAGCTTTTTCTGATTTTTTTCCCGTATTGGAGTATTTTTTTATTGAAAATAGACAGTTCAAACTAAACGTTGGTTCCAAGTTCAAGTAACAGCACATGTATTAAAGGCGACAGCAAAGGCAATATGCAAGCAACATTTGAGAAAACACGATGCCCGACTTTGCAAGAAAGTGTACGGGGAAGTGTACGGGTGAACATGACAAACCAAAACAGCCTAGTAATAATCACCTCCGTGGCGCAATTGGTTAGCGCGTTCGGCTGTTAACCGAAAGGTTGGTGGTTCGAGTCCAGCCGGGGGCGTTGTTACTTTTTGCATTTAATGCAGTTCGACAAATCACAGTAAAAATATAATATTGACAAAATCACAGACCACTTAAACAAAAATCGCATCTGCGCATGCTCCTGTCGCGATCGAAATCTACCACGCAAGCAATAAGAGAGTTTTCATAGTGGACCAAGGCAGGCGGGGGGGGGGGGGGGGGGGGGGGGGGGGTGCAGTTGACCATCACACTGTAAACATGCCTGACCAAATTGGGGAGAAAAACAGACACAAATCTAATTTTAGGGTGAATTTTGGCGTGGGCAGAGCAGAATACAATTCCGCATAGTAATAATATTTTAGGAAATTCTTTTATAGTAAAATGTAACTGATGTTAAAAAAGGCTCTCCTGGTATCACTCAAAACTTAAAGATGTTGTTAATCTTGAGAAATTTTTTTCCCTTTGAATATTTAGCATGAATAGAAAACACTAACAGCTGCCAGTCTCCGGATGTAGTGTGTATAGGCATTATGACAATTTACAAGGACTATATTTTCGTAGGCGTTTGGTGTACAACATGCCCTTACCCCTCTCTCAAGTTTTCAGAGCTGACTGAAAAAAATATTTGGGCAGCCTCTTACGAAAATTTCTGATTTTGCCCCACCCTGAACAAAATCCTAGCTACGCCACTGGGTACAGCTGACAAAATACTAGTAAAATCGTCATCATTAATGGTTCAGAAAATTGGTTTGAAGGCACTTATGATTTTAGGGTATGCTAATTTTTGCCCCATGTCCGTACACAATGTAATTGCAATAAAGTTATTGGTGGGTACCATGATGTCGGGGAACAAGCTTTCAAATCATATACCAAAATCACATATAAAGTTTGATACCCTGTATATACGAACTAGTGGACAACCCAAACAGCAAATGCACACAATTTAAAAATTGATAGTTTCCAAAATGCTATATTTGAGCTTATCTTTGGCACTAAGAAATTGATATACAATGCAGCCTGTATATTTTAGTGTATATAGTTGTAACTTAAACCACAGATCATGAAATAAGTCATTACTATCATCTTTATTGATGTTGTAAGCAATTGATACTGTGTCTGTCTCGGTGTCTTGCTTATTTAAAATTATGGCATGACATTTTGGAATTTTTTTAAAAAGTATGATGGTAAAGTTCAAAATTTGAATTGACGCACATACATTGGAGACAATGAGCGCATCTATTCAGATTGATATTCCTGTTTTGGGAATAGGGTGAATGGCACTTGAGAAATCGTTACATGGCAGTGGTAAATACCATGAGGCCTCCGATGATGTTCCTGTCCGGTTAGGTCATTCATGACATAAAGTGTTTCAAGGAGTAATCCTGGATTAGGCGATGAAAAAATGCAACCCTGTTCTACGGGCCCAACAAACCGACCCATTTATTTTCTTTACATTTTCTATTTTGTTGTTGTTGGAAATGTTTCGACATTTTTTTAAATTTCATTTTCTATTTTTTTTAAATTTCAAAAATTGTTGAAAATTCACAAAAACTTTTGTGTGTGGAAAAAGCCCAAACTACTGACCTTGCCCTTGAGTTCCGTTTGCCCGTAGAGCTGGGTGTATTTTTTTGTTGCCTTAATCTATGTGTCTCATGATCTGTGGTTTAATTAAGATTTATTTAAGGATGCACAGTCCTATTCAATTCATAGGATTACAATTCTTGTTGTAATTATATTTGTCAATAGAGAAATTATATATATTTTGGATAGGTAAAAAACTCATGTAGATATTTATATTAGACAAAATAAAAAGGTTATCAAGCATAATAAATATGGTCTGTTTCTCGTAGACGAGCATAGTTTATTCTTTGAATACAGTTTCCTTTATTTCATTTTTGTGAATTTATTATTATGTAGTTCTTTGTGTGATATCGTTTGAAAAGGACAAAATTATTTACAAGTAAATGTTGATGCAGTGTTAACACTTTTCATGCGGCAGCCTTCTGCAGACGATATTCCAAAATTTCACAAAATGTTTACAAAATATCAACATTATTGTATTTCATTGCCCTATTTGGAATCACCATGAGCAATGCATTGGAATAAACACAAACATGCCTATAGTGTTGATTCAGTAATCCTTGAGATAGATCTTGAGAGTTCGGAAAGGTTTCTGAAAAATTTGTTTTATCCAATAGCCACGTGGAAAGCGTTAAGGGTACAATAATGACAAACCCAAGGATTGCAGACAAGAAATCACAGAAACCATACTGTAAACTTTGTTATGAAAAATTTGACTTTTTAATAAAGTATGCAGGTAACATAAATGGTCACTATTGTAAAGCAGTGAGAATACAGTTGCAGGCAATAAGATTTAAAATGGAATTTAACAAAATTATCCACACCTTTTCAATTAACTATAGAGTTGGGTCATCTCAAGTGATCATGAGAGCGAAGATTCGTTTCTCAATGGAATCTTCGAGGAAGATCATTCGAGGAAGATCATTAAATAAATTTGGTGTCTCTCAGTGTGGGTGGAGTCTGAGGGGCCAAAATCCAAAATGGCTGCCATACAGGGTGATCCAATATTCAATTTGCTTCACACCCTGTGCGTAATTTCTTAAATGACCTTCCTAGAAGACAGGTCCACTGAGAAATGAACCTTTGCTCTTACGAAACACATACTTAATGTCAAGGATGTAATATAAAATAGGTCAAATATGGTATCCAGAAAAGACAAAGCAATACATAAATTTAAGCAATAATGCAAACACAAGAAGCTTCAATCAGATGAAAAGCTGATCAGTTTCAGGTCAGCACTTTTTGCAGATTTTGTTTCTTTTGTTTTTTCACAGTCCATCCATTTAGTCTGCCAAATTTAAACATGATGGTCATATAAAGGGACTGGATTGGATATTCAGTCCTGAATAGCCATAAGAGTTGAGAATGACTAGCATGATTTATACTTCCACCTTGGTCGACCCCTCATTCATCTTATCATCACCCTGCTAAGATAATTGGCTAACTCACTTTTTAGTCACAACTCCATGACGATATGCATCTGCTGTTAACATGCCAAAGTCATCAACCAATCAAATATGTGACACTGTTAGAGGCTCAATTATCTCTAAACCAGGGGTTTTCCCCAAAATGGTTTAGTAATCATGTTTATCTTTATGCTTTGAAACAATACAAGTTTGTTGTGTGATTACTCAACTAGAAAAATGAATTGGGCAGTTATTGTAGCCGGGTGACGATATGCTCTCCTCTCCATTCATAACAAGTGACAACATGATCATTTCATATCACATGGATTCCATTCAATTCTTAGAAATGCTTAAAAAATAAATGTGATTATAATTAATATGATTAGATTATATACATGCATAATTTGTATTATTCACAATTAAAAATATATATAACACCATAGTTTAGGCAATATGTTTCAAGTCAAAAACCAATGTTCCTTTTAAAACAATTGTTAGCGTAACATAACCTATTATAATGGGTAATGCGTAATCCATGCACTGCTTGGATGTGTGTGTGGTTTTTTTCAAGCTCTGCCCACACACACCCAAACCACAACGTAGTATGCATTAATGGGATGTGTCTTTTACTTACCACATGAATAATTAGAGTCTAAAGTTAAAAGAATTTCAGATTTGTGTAATAAATCATTGCTCAATTATTTCATTTTTAGCCCCATTAGCACTTTTACCTATCTATGTGATTGGATAATTACAAGAAATACCAACTTATAGCCAATTAAAATACTGCGTCTAAGATAATTCATTCTTATCGTTATCAGGGATACAATCATTAATCATTCAAACAATGTCTATGATTGGTGCAACAATTGATGTATCAATCTTTCTGACCAATCGGCAGATAGTTCTCAAGGGGTTAAAACATAACTAGATTATTTTGTTTTCTATAGAGAGATCCCATGTTTTGGATAAGCTGCTATCTTGCTGGGAACACAGAAGTGTTTGCCAAATGGTTGAAACATGCAACCCTCTTCCAATACACCCTCGTGAATGATATCCAGTACCGTAGTTTCCATGCTTATACACGGCTTTTTGACCTCACAAAGGCCAATGCGGCTTATATGACGGTACTTCATATCTTTTAACCCTTAAAGAACACGGCAACGTGAAAGGCACTAATTGCCAAACAGATCTAGGCCATCAATCAAACTGCCAATCAATGAAACATGTGTGTCACACAGCTTATACACTGTGCGGCTTATAGCATGGAAATTACGGTACTTTACTTGATAAATGATATGTTCAGAAATGTGAAAGAGCTACATGCATAGCCAAGAGATACTTGAATAGAGTAACACTTTCCACGCGGCAGGCGTCTACAGAGGACATTCCAAAATTTAACAATTGTTTTCAAAAATGTCAAATTTATTGAATTTCATTACCATATTTAGAATCACCAAGAGAAATGCATTGGAATAAGTAAAACATGCCTATTATTTGTTCATTAATCCTTGAGATAGACTTTGAAAATTGGGAAAGGTTTCTGAAAAATCTGTTTTGCATAATGGTATAACTGTTAGCCGCGTGGAAAATGTTAAGAGTTCCCTCCAAAATGGCTGCTAGTCTAAAACACAGAGGGCCGTATTCTCGTACTAAACATGGTTTTAGCTTAAAACCGTAACTAACTAAACTTGTGTGTCTAAATTAAATGCAAGTTTATCTTTTATACGACATGATTAAAAAAACCTGCTTTTAAACTCTACAAATCTCGTCCCCAGAGTGGCCGTGCGTTCATTGTATAGAGGTATTCAATTTCCTGTGGCCCGAATGGGTTACAATAGATATTGACTGGATTTCTCAGATGCATGTATAGTTTTAAAACAACACGATCTGCGGGTCAGCTTGCACGAGACACGGCTGGGTAATCATTCAAGGCATGCATGTAAGAGTTTAGTTAAATGTGTCTTAAACCATGTTTTTCAGTGAGTTAGACGCGTATTTAAGTTACATGAATTTTCAAGAATTGTGTTTAGTTAAACGATGTGTTTAAATTAAAGTCATGTTGAGCTTAAAACCGTGTTTAAATACGTACAAGAATATGGGTCAGAATCTCTTTATTGATCATTGTCATGTTTATTGAAACCATTTCTCCTTTTTAATACTTGTAATATACTCACTAGCAAATTTTAATACTTATCATTTGGTCATAGTCTTGTATAAATACACCCTGTTATACATGCATGCTATTTAACAGGCGCAATAGCTTTTAACTGATATTTTGCTAGTTTGGGTGGATACAGCTCTAGAAGTTTCAAAAACTGCAGCGGCAACTGAAAACGTCACTGCCAATTTAATTTGTGTATAAACTCCACGTTACTGCTTCAGATAACCATCTAAGGCCAGTTTATACTCCCGTCATTGAGCATTGTGCGACATCGGCAGATAAAGGTTGACAAGATTTCGACCTGAAAATGAGCCCTTCTTAAAAACTGTTCTTAAATTGCGTAGTATCACGATTATAATAATAATAATAATAATAATAATAAATGACATGGTAATATGCAGAAATACTTAACACTTTCCACGCGGCTGTTGGTTTTCCCGGAGTAATTCTGTTATACCCTTCACAGAGGTATTCATAGTGCATGATTTTTAAGAACGACGCCAACTACCGATGTAGGTGTGTAGGGTATAACAGAATTATGCCGTTTTTCCCAAAATAATACATAACAGATTTTTCAGAAACCTTTCTCAAATGTCAAGGTCTATCTCAAGGATTACTGAACCAATACTAGTCATGTTTGTACTTATTTTAATGCATTTCTCATGGTGATTTCAAATATGGTAATGAAATTCAATAGTTTTGACATATTTGAAACATTTTGGAATGTCGGCTGCAGCTGCCTGCCGCATGGAAAGTGTTAATAAGCCTTTTCACACTGGTCCGATGGTCGATCGATTGCTGCTATGTGTATAGACATAACAGGCAATAATTAGATAGATCATCGGTCATTGGATTCACACAGAGAAGTGGCCCTTGTTTTGTGATTAATCGTCAAAGCGATGATATTGCTTCAAAAGGGCAATCGATCGTAGGGGCCAGGGTGAAAAGGCTTAAGTGCGGAACAATAAACATTGGTGTGTTCTCTCTCTCCTCTCTCAATAAAAGTAACTGCCACTGAATGGTGAAAAAGGTACAATCTTACACCTTTACTCAAAATATTGAACATTGGAATCATAACTTAAAACACAACATAGAACAGGGTCAGATATATATCATCAACATTCTGTGCCAGTTCAAGTGGGAGGTGACGCGAGTACGTAATATATTGACAGGCGCAGCAATTTCTGCTCCACGGTCAACATTCTTCCTTTAACACCAGGATGCAAATGCTGTCGTATAAGAATTATGTGCACACGATATCATGATGCTTTCAATATTATATGCCCTGATGTCACCTCTCAACTTGAGGGGACACCAAGTATAGTGACCGTTCCCTCACTAATAATACTGTCTCTCAGGGTATCATTTGGTCCCTTGTGATTTTAGATCATAATAAATAGGCCGCGGAAAAAACACCATCGCACTTTTCACAGAGCAGTTCTCGATTTCTTAAAATATTTCACATGGCTAATGTGAACTTGTGCTGACCCTAAAAAGAATTAATTGATGAACTACATGGACAGTACGTTCTACATACGTCATGTCATCATCAATAACCATTTGGCGCAATATTTGGCTACTATATGCACTTGAGGGGTGTGCTTCGTATAAATTGGGTGCATCAAGACTAATGGCTGCAATAGTACTAGAATGTTTGCGCTTTTCTAAGGATTTTCAGGAATCTGGTAAAATTGCGCCATATCTAGCATTTGCTTGGTGATCTCGCTTTTCACAAAAAAAATCATGTTTTTCCAGAACCAAGTAATAAATACTACTGCTGTAGAAGCCAGGCCTGAGTACTGGAACAATTTCAATTCTTGTCAAAACATATATAGCAGCAGAAGGTACATGAGGTAGTCTTTTGAATAGTGGAAATTCAATTAACATTTACCCTGCAAAATGTAAGGCACCTGAGATAAACTTTAGGTGATTAACACCACATCACCATGAATTCATCATTGCAGAAAATGTGAAATAGGGATTATGGGTAAAAATTAATTTATATTATACTTTGTGTCATCACCTTATATGAAATTTCTCCTTCAAAAACTTACTTAAGTCACTTTTCTAAGTAGCCTTATAATGTTATTCTATTGAACTATATATATGTATCTTTTATGGCCTGTTTTGATGATTTCTTGTTTGTAGCTTTTTATGACATCACAATCATCATTCACTCATAACTTTTTTTGTAGTGATCGGAGAAAAATGGTCGAATTAGTTCTGTAATCAGCAACAATTCAGCTTTTTTATGATATAAATATCTCTAATATGAAAAATCCTGACATGTGGTGGGTTTTCACAGATCGCATCACATATGGTCCAAGGGATTGTGATTAGAACTATAATTCACTGGTGAATTAAAATTTATATGGCTTCATTCAGTAAAACCAACCAACTTTTTCACTTCCCTAAAGTTCTCCTGAGCCATTGCTCTAGCCCGCTCTGCACCAGTGTCTAAGGTATGCCTTATAAAATCCGGGTTCTTACGTATATCAAATATATGTTCACGAATCGGTTTTATTGTCTTATTAATCACATCGGCCACAACCATCTTGTACTCGGCTGTCTCCATGCTTTTTGCTTGCTCACATATTTCATCTGTTGTCAGTCCAGAAAATGCGGAATGAATTGATATCAGATTTGCCACACCTGGTCTTCCATCCGGATCAAAGGTCACTTCTGAGGTGAAGTCAGTTACAGCTTTTTTGCACTTCTTGCGTATGTCGTCTTCCGAGTCGGTTAGTTCAATCCGACTAAGTGCATTGACGGCAGATTTGCTCATCTTTTCCGTTGGGTCACGTAGACTCTTAATTCTGTTGAAATCACCTAGTTAGTAAAGAAGAAAAAGTTGATAGTGAAAAAATAATTAAATATAAAGACACTAACTAAAAATAAGATGGTTTCACATTAGTAAGACACTAATAAGATGATTTTACATTGTGCTAACTCACATGTTAACAAGAAAGGATGCATCAAATTCCAATAACATCACAAATGTACTAAATATTCCAAATTTGAATGAGAGACACATTTTGCAATCTGATGCATATTTTGGGTATCTCGTGGACAAACGAGTAAAATGGGTGCACTGGTAAAAAGGGTCACCAAAGGCAAACGGAAAATGATATTGACTTCATTTTTTTCACACAAATTAGGTAACAAATAAGGTATTCTTATGGTCATGTTTTTTATACTGGGTACAATTTGTGTTACATGTCCCTTTTTCCTTAAATTAGGTTCCTTTTTCAGTTAATGCATTATATCTGAAAAAGTTTACATTTTAAGTTGGTAAAAGTATACATATTCTGAAAGCATATACTGTAACGGATGCAAATAGCATACAATCAAGTTGATTATACAGGGTGGCCTGAAATTGTATAGGGTGTAACAAGCAAAATCTTCTAAAAAAAGAAGGGTTTCAATAATTACTTCCACTATGTATGAGAAAAGTTCAGTACAGATTTAAAGTAGTTTAATAAAATACCCATCCAGACATATGCAAATTAAATTTCATTATGAATCTGAAATTCTACATACAGGGTGTCTAAAAATGTGTTTATTTAGTTCCGGAAAAATGCTTCTATTACTACATACATACAAAGACTAGTATTTTAACAAAATTCAAGTAGATTTCAAATAAAAATGCATCAATTACATTACATGAACATTGATTGATTTTAAAAGTCACCCTTTTATTATGTATAGGTGTTAATTTTAAACATATATGGTGTTTACAACATTAATTTAGGTATACGTGATTATCCACAAATCATTAAATTGAATGAATTTAAATTTGCATCTGAAACATGATTTTACATTCCATTTTGAAGTGGCAAATGCTTAAAGTGGTATGAGTTTCAAATAATGTTCAATAAAAAGGGGCCCTTTAACTACAGGGTGACTCAAATTTTCCCAATGGCACATGTTTAGTGGCATACAATTAATTGCGTTCATACTTGCACCTTCATGATGTGCAAAGCACATTCAAATGAACAAATGTTCTCATGCCGCTGAGTGTTACGAAAAGGAGCAATAAAAATGATTGGGAATACGACTAGCTGTAACAATGGCGCTTTAGTATCACTCGCGAGCGATCGAAGTGCCTGGTAAACTCCATATTATTATATTAATTAGCAGTAATAAGGGACGGAATCATTGTTTTTTATTTGAACTTTCATGCACATAGTCTAAATAAATGGCTAATAATCCATTAGTTTCCTTGTATTTCCTTGTGTTTTATTACGAAAATGTGTTAGTTCAAATTGTAAAATCTAGTTCGTGTTTTCGTATACAGTGTTTTGCTTACGGGCCACGGGTCATACGTGCGTGACACGGTCGAACCGTGTCCCGCTCGCATGCCTAGTCACTAGTATCGTATCAACTTACTTTTCAAACTCAAGTTTGCACACTACTTGAAGACTTATTTACAAAGAAATGTTGCATAATATTTCAGCAGTAGTTATAGACCAGCAGTTTTTTACTTATTTGGTAACACAGTTAAAAACAAGTAATAACACCACACAAACGCATTTAACAAAATGTGCTAATTAACATCCAGACAATACAGAATACATGAGGTTAATTACATATCTTCTTTTAATTTTTAATTAAATACTATAGATAAATTTTATTTATTCAAAAGGGTACCTCAACCTTTCTTTACTTTTAAAATGGACAGTTTGGTGCAGGCAAATGTTTGCATACATTCGCACAAACTGCGACCAACTTACGTTTCTTAACAATTTTTTGAGCGTCTTAATGCTAATTAATGATTCCTTAATTAACTAATTATATTTTTAATTCAAATATGCTTCAATAATGTTATGTTTTCAATATAGAATTGTACCAAGAGTGAAACCAGTGCATTTTATGTTTGCCCAATGTATATTGCACCATACTTGTTCAACTATGCACTCCTCCTCCTCCGCATACTCCTCCTCCACATACTCTTCCACCCCTGACTAATTAGGTTTAACGAACTATTGTAATTAACAGAACCATGGTAGTTTATATTTTTCTTTTTAAAATAAAAGGCCAAATACTTTCTCATCAAAATAAGACCAAATTTGAGTATGTGTGATAAAGAATAGCCAAAATATATGCATGCAAAGTAATATTATGTAGTGCAAATGTAACAGATCCACCTTTTTTGGGTACCCAGTATAAAAAACATGACCTTATAACGTTTAATTCAAACAAATTCAAAAATTTCAAACTTCAACTTAGTTTTTAAAACAAGATGGCTTCATTCCACTAATGCAGTTTTTTGACTCACCCTGTATAGGGTTTTTGAATATGACGTAAAACTCGTCATTGGAGTGACCCGAATCGCAAAGCGACCGTAGTATGTTTTCAGCATTAGCTTTACCTGTTATTGCTTTAGGTATTGGAAAGCATTCCCCATAATTATTGTTGAATATCCTGGCAAGATCTTGGGCTAAGTTTAAATGAGGTCTTTGATCATCCCCTATAGGCACATGTGTTGCTCTTAAAAGAAAACGGATAAAAAGAGTAATATATTAATGACAAGGTCTTGTGCCAAGTCTAACTTGGACTTTTCCATCAGTGGCATTTGGAATAACAGGGAAGGGACACAGCCTTTCATTAACTCTGTGAATAACTCAATATATGCAGTGACTGCCAGAGACACTAAATGACTGAATATTAAAGGCATATTATGTGATCTTTTCGAGAGAGTGCCCTCTATTCATGATTTTTTTTAGAAAGTAGATTTTCTTGCAGATTTACATTTCTGATCATAAATCGTACATACATTCCAAGTAACAGAGCGATACGGTTCCTAATCACCTCAAAATCATAGAGTGAATTTAGAGTGAAAATATAAACTGTCGTGTTATCACGACAGTTTATTTTCACTCTAAAACCATGATTTTGAAGTAATTAAGAATCGTATCGCCCTGTACCTTGGAACGTGTACGATTTATGATCAGAAATGTAAATCTGCAAGAAAATCTGCTTTCAATTTTTTTTCGATGTTGAGGGCGTTCCCTGGAAAGATCACATAATATACCTTTAAATAATGTTGACATCTACAAATCATGCTGTGATACAATATGAGTAAAAGTATGGCTACACTTAACATTTTATTGAATGTGTTTGAACAATAAGTCAATTTTAGACTGGAAGTGTTTAGATCAACCAATGATACCATTACCAAGAGACAATCACTCTTTTCTGTAAAAAACTCTTGACTTTAATAAGATCACATTGCAGTTTTAAAAGACAACTTGCAGAAAATGTGAATGTTGTCTTAGAAACAATAAACTCATTTGTGTGCCTATCAGCAAAAGTAATTAATACTGATCAAGTGGCAAAATTATGTTTTGTTTTAATTCATCATTTCTAAGCCTCATACTCCTCTGGAAGGCGTCCCACAAGAATCCGTTATTGGACCATTATAATTTACAATGTACACATCACCGTTGGAAGACGTCATTGATTTACATGGCCTTGGCATCTAGCGCCACCTGTTTACAAAGTAAACATACTTATGAGACCATTTTTGCACCATAATGTTTTTACGGACTATACTGGCAAAATTTCATCGATATAGCTCTTTCACTTCTGGGTGATTTCAAAAACTTTTTGATACCCCCTCGTAAGAATGTGTTACACTTACACCTATTTATCTAAGGTTGGGATGAATGTAATATTGTGACTTTCAGTAATGTCAACCTAATGTATAATGTAGCACTAATACTATGTATAATTCACCAGAAGTAATCATGACCTCTGACCCACTGGGTATGTTCACTCGTTATGACGCATGCAATAAATGTAAAACTACAAGTCATCAAGTCATTTTGTTAAATCAACAATCCTAATATAAATGTTGGATAGCAACATTTCACTAAGGATCCTGCTTGTCTTGTGACCTAGGACAAATGTACAGATACAGACCCAGGATGATTCCCTACTTTTACCTTGAACATGCACTGCAGGCTTACTCGTCTGCTACACGGAACCACTATTTCTATGTGACTTTCAAACCATGGACAGTCGGACACCGGTCATGTACCATTACATCTATATGTGTTGTAATGGTCCATGGGAGCGTGTAGAAATTCCCTACTGCATTTTATGTGACTACGGAGTGGAGTACAGAATTTCTAACCAATTGGGAACGTTTCGAGAGACCCAAAAATATCATCTAGTGGGGCTAGAACCCTGGACCTCCTGATTGACAGTCAAGTGTCAGAACCGCTCGACCCGAACGCTTGGAGATAACTATAGATAGAGGGTCTTATATACGTTTATTCTATTTTAAATGGAAGATTTCTGTATGATAATGGTACAAAATTATAAAACTATTTTACTCTATATCACCACATGTTAAACCCTGGCTGACAAGGTATACCTATATGGATCCACTGCATATAGACCATGTCACCTCTTACAGTTGATCAACAATGTTAAGTGCCCGGTTCCATTCCATACATGGGGAACATGTACTTTACTGTTGCATTGACTGCATCCCACTACAGCTGAGCAGTTTGATTTAGTGTATGGTTTATAATGGACACTCCCTTCGAATTCCAGTGCATACCGGTAGACAAGCTTTTGTTTGGCAGGCAATTCGCGCGCACATCGGCAGGCAAGCTTTTGTTTGCTTGGCTGCTGTGATGTTTCAGGTGACATCGTCTATACCCAAAAATATATTCGATATCAAACTTACTTGTATAGCAGTATATCAGCTGACTGTAAAATAGGATAGGTATAGAGACCTATGCAAGCTTTACTCTTATCACCAGCAGATTTAGACTGAAAATGTAGAAAACAATGGGATTTATTTTCAAATCTGTAACTACAGAATAATCTCAATATTGATATATAGTGCACTAGGTATATTTATAATTTTGTGAATGCCCAGATTATTTCTATGTAACTTACTCGGTGTGTGTTATATATGGGTCAACTTAATATTAATGCATTTGTGTTTTAACGAGAGAAATTAATAAAGATCAATGCACATATGTGCTGATGTTGATGTTTGAATAATGGCATGACTGCTATTTTGAGCGCATCAAAGTGTCCACATTTTTCAAATTTTTCAAGATACAAAACATAAATTGACCTATTTTATAAACAGCAATATTATATAATTAAAATTTACACGGGCTTTTACTAACATAAAAAACATGTTCAAACATGTTTGATAACACCTGCAGTAAAAATCAGTGATCCTGCATGTGCTGCATGAAAAACAAATTACACATTTTTAATGCACTTTGCATGTTTTAGTTTATTGGTTTAAAAAGCTGCTAAGAGTGTTTTTATTTATATTATTTTCGTGTTGAATAAACCCATTAACATCAAAACAACTTGTGTTTAGAACTTGTAAACGTTTTGTTATTCCATGCATGCATATTTCCGTCATGGAAGTGTAAACATGATATTGCCATATCTTCTGCTCTGTATAACACTCTTACCTTCCACTGTGCAAACTGTCCCAGCCTTGGCAGAGTTGTTTTACATCCAAGAATCCAGCTTAATTCTGCATGCTCCGATATCTGGAAGAAATAATAACATTTAGTAAAGTAAGAAATAATGTGAATCTATGAACAAAATAATTACGAAAACTAATGGGCCACAGTCACAATTCTTGCCCCCACTTGCCCTCCCAGTCAGCTCAAGCCTATCCTGTTTTATACAGGTTTACAGGTTTATTTATTTAGCATATATAACATATCAATACAAACAATTGAAAAATGTTGACTGTTTATGTCAAGATTACCTAAAATTAGCTAACAATAATTTGACTGAAATGTCTAATTTTGACGCTGACACACGCCACTGGTTGTATGGTAATCTGGTATACATATTTGATTTGATTTGATATTATTTGGGTCCTACGACCCTGGATAACCCAATAAGCTTTATTAGCTTAAATTTCCATTGGGGTCTGTTAGATGTGTGAACAGATACAGACAGGGATGATCCCCTACTCTTTACGAAAGGGTCTGTAACCTTTTAACGTGCTCGGGTATTGCTCTTTCGATGCACGGGACCACCATTTATACGTGACTTCCGAACCACTGTTTTTGCTGCCATTAGGAAATCGTCACCGTCATTTCGCTTCATTTACCAGGCTACCGATACGGCGCACACACAGTATCAGCACTTAGATTGTAATATCCCCTAACAGCTCCCCAATCTCGCTTGGGTTGACGAAGCAATTGAGACTAAGTACCTTGCCCAAGGATACAAACAAGTTGGCTGTAGTGGGGCTAGAACTCACAACCTTTGCATCGTGAGACCGGCATGCTATCCACTAGACCACACATGCTCTCCATTATTAGAGCACGTATTAGAGCACAATTATATTGGATGTTTTAACAACATAACACATAATGTTGAGAACCATCCCAAATCAGGTAATACGCTGTAGGAAGTAGAAGCTAATTGTAAATAAACCATTTTCAATTTCTCTTTTTACTTACACTAGATTGTTGAAAGACAATTGTATTCGCCGGATCAATACCACAGGCCATCAGTACTGCTACCATGTCATAAATACTCTGTAATAACGTTGCTGGTTCCTGAGGCAGC
This sequence comes from Ophiura sarsii, assembly GCA_035610835.1. Classification (NCBI taxonomy): domain Eukaryota; kingdom Metazoa; phylum Echinodermata; class Ophiuroidea; order Amphilepidida; family Ophiuridae; genus Ophiura; species Ophiura sarsii. The sequence continues at coordinate 21,247,618 of CM069446.1, forward strand.
GTAATTGAATGCAAGTCTACAATACTAATGAGTATTGTGTCTTGGATGTTCTGTTGCATCTTGGCCCATCCTTGTATAGCACCGAGATAGTTGCCAATGTGGGGGATACCAGTTGGCTGTATACCAGAAAATATGCATTTAGGCTGCTCCTGAAAGTAGAAATTTAAAAGATTGACAAAATATAGATATGTAAAAATAAATTGAATTGCTTTTTTTATTATGTTTCAGCAGATTATGTTAGGAATAATTGATTTGAACTTCATTTTGAAAGTAGAAATTTAAAAGATTGGCAAAATATGTTAAATAAATTGAATAACGTTTTCCACTATGAGCAGATTATGATGGGATAATTGATTTGAACTTTATTATGAAAGTTTTGTGGATTTTGTTGATTAGAATAGAGAAAAAGTCATATCGTAACAGTTTTGGGCTGATTACAATGGTTCGTAGCAAAATGTATTTTTAATTAACATTAAATATGTTTCTTCTGGCAAGAAAGAGAAGTTTCATAATTTTGATTTAATATATTCCAATAAATTTCTGGTGTATTTTGATTTTTTTTACGCTGAAGAAAGTTTGTTTTTATTCATCACTGCGCGCCACCAATTTATTCATAGTGTACATCCACTATTCAAGATTACCGTACATTCCCTAAAGCACTGTATTATTAATAGAAAGACGTATGAGGGCAGCAGAGTCTCAGTCTAGTCATTCCATGTGCGACATCAATTAGGTAATTGGGTAGTACCAAAAAAGTAATTTACCACAATAGCGTAACATGGTAAAAATAACATACCAGGAATATTGCTAACCATTTCTGAATCGGCTGGCCATTCGGCTGAGAGGCCTATAACTCGAATGAGCTTCAAACGGCAAGTCTCATCATTGATTTATGTAGAACAATTTGTATAGATTTTTTTCAACCAGCCAGTCGGGCAGGTAACTCACAAAAATACCTGCCTGACAGAAATTCCACTAGCCAGCTCACTTATACTGCGTGAGTTTGAACAATTTTACCTGCCAGCCAGTCAGGTACTTTTGCATCTTCACCTGCCCAACGCAAACGTTACCCGCTATAGCTGGCTGGAGCTATTTCCAGGCCTGTGACAATGACTATGAAAACCACTAAATAACAAACAATTTATTATCAGTTAGTTTTTCTTTGCAATTGAAATAGGTTGAGCTTGAGCCATATGCACTAAGTATCCTAGCTCTCTGTGTGAAAGCTATGGAATGAAAGCATACATTGTATGAGTCGGCATCAGATATTTTAATTTAATCAATATTTTTCAAATTTTCTGAACATTTTGCTTCAGATATCATGTTTAATGTTCAAGTAATATACACCACATTGGTTTAAATATCTCAACCTGTTTCTATTTCCAAGAAATAGTGGCTTGAATTTTGATTGCCATTTATTCCTGCTACAGTAAAAATACGATGTGGACTGTCTGTGCTTCATTTCGTAGCTAGGCACTAGGATTGTCAAACAGCCTAGCTAGTCTTTGAGTAATATTAAACTTGATCTGAACACTGAACTGAACCGAAGTCTGATGCAAAAGTTTTATTCAGAAAAGTTGAAAGATATCATATTGAAGAAATCAAAAATGGATGACGTAGTAGTCAAATGATGGGTGCATTTTATATAGGCCTAATTAGTAATATTATTACATGTATGCTGGTTCCCTGCACCCTGGATCCTCGCGCCAACTCATCCATAGGTACAGGCATCTAGGCAAATCCACTACTTACGAGAATCGACTATACTCCAAATTATGTTTTCGCTCTGTATAATAATCACATACAGGAGTAACGATCAACACAAGTTGCAGTTGAGGTGACGCATCGAGTAATTAATGCATTGTCGCGCTGCTATGGCTACGGCGCAATGGGGAGCGCGTTACACCATGCATGTGAGGTCCGATGCTGTTGTGGGTGAATCAGCGAATTTGTTAAAGTTCTAAGCGAGACGCTGGCATTGACCAAATTTATTCATGGGTTATTTTCTGTCATCTGATGCTTGCATGAATTTTATGCCAGCAAATCAATGTGATGACATGATTTGCGCGTACCTGCATCTATGGATGAGTTGTGTGGAGCCCATTGATGTAGGGAACCAGAATACTAATATAACTCTCTCTCTCTCTCTCTCTGTGAATCACAGTTAATGTGTGTGCAGTTACAGTCGGTTAGAGCGTTGTCAGGGTCAGAAATTCAAGGAGAATCCAAGAATCCATTCTCGCAAAGATTCACGCTGGTAAAGTTGCGAGAATCCAAGTTGATAATCTGTCTAACGCACTATTTGAATGGAGGAGAATCCATAGATTCTCGCAAAATCCTCTGCAAGAATTTAAATGGATTCTCGCAACCTTTGACAAACGTCTGACACTGCTGTGCACCGTAGTTCTGTTGGTGGATCGTTTGAGCGTGAGTTCAATACGATACACCAACACAGCCTCGTCCCCATGCCTCCTTCAGACCGTGCAGACTGAAGTAGGCATGTTCATAACGCACTGTGGTTCGGAAGTCACGTAGAAATGTTGGTCCCGTGTATCGGAAGAGCTATCCCCGAGCTAGGGGATGTTCATATCATTGACTACAGAGGGCGACATTATTTTGAAAATTTGGTAGCCAAAATATGTGGAAAACTCCATGTTTACAAATGTACCTCTTTTAATCCAGCAGTGTAGTACGATGTGGGCTGGGATATATGTCTAAATAACCCCACACACAAGCAACTGGACATCATGAAAGTAAACCTTTTTTTAACCTAAAATGGTTTAACATTTGCATGACTTGACCAGTTTTCAGCAATATGAGGCAAACTACTTTTGGTTAACTTTTTTATTAGGGTATCCTATTATTATTTAGCCTGCAGACATGGTTGAAATTGAACCATCATTTTTATTGTAAAGTACTTTGTTTCCATGTATCCCATTTTCAAGGAGATACTTTATTTTCAAAATGTTATGATCATGTCTACCCGAGCTTTAGGGATGTTCATATCATTGACTACAGAGGGCGACATTTTTTGAAAATTTGGTAGCCAAAATATGTGGAAAACTCACAAGCGTCTAGCGAACGACCAGTGGTAGCACGCCAATCAAATGCTTCAGCTATTGTGTGGGCTATTGTGTCTTCAACACAATAGATCCAGTGATCGATGCAATATCGACTTATTCCCAATCGACTTTTCCCCAATCGAAGATTGATGATAGATTGATGATGATTCACCAAACGCACCACACACACGGCCGGCCGTCCAAAGCTCTGAATCGATCACCGATTCTGTTGCGCAGGCGCATAATTAACACTAGGTCCCTGGCTGTTTTGTGTCGTCAATTAATATATAGGGCTACAAATAAATAAGATAACCAGCAAAAATAACTTTTCGTAGTTTTTTGGCCTAGACTTAGATTAAAAAAATCTAAAATCTAAAATGGACATCGGTAGACATTAATTACAAAACCTAGTAATAAGATTATTTTATTTTTGTTTTGCTTTATCATGTTGATTCTGTCATAAATTTAACAGGACATTTACCAGTCAAACACTGTTTTTGTGTCGGGACCTTTTTAATAAACAACCCTCATCAGAACTTGATCACCCTTGCTACCTTGAAACTTTGGTTCGTTGTCCTGAAGGGTAGCAAATCTGTCATCTAAACTTTTAAAAACATTAACATAAAGGTTATGACTGCTGAAATACTAGAAAAAAAAGCAAAGAAATGTGTGGCCAAAAAGAAAAGGGTATTTATTTTTATTTTTAAAGTCATAGATGTTTCCAAATCGAAAAGAAAACACAAGTTCGTTTTATTATTCAAAACACAAGTTCGTTTTATTATTTAAAACACAAGTTCGTTTTATTATTTAATTAAGAAACAAACAATACAAACACTTTATAATTTAACAATTTCCTTGCTCCAAACCTAAACCGATTTATGGGCATGATATATCCAGCCTGCCCTGAGCACTGAGAGTGGCAAAGTACGCCGCCAGTCGGGCCGCCAGTATATTGGAATTATCGATATTGCCGAGTGGATTGGTAAGTCGATATTTACAGCGATCTGGATCTATTGTGTCGAAACACACAATAGCTGAGTGAAGCATTTGATTGGCGTGCTACCACTGTCGTTCGCTAGACGCTTGTAGTGTTTACCTCTTTTAAATCCAGCGATGTAGTATAATTCAATCTGGGCTGGATACATCCAGCCCAGATTGAATTATATTGACTAGTAGCTAATAAGCTTACATGTACTTACAACACAGTCATGACAGTCAAACTTTTTGACTGTGTTGTATTGTAAGTAGGCCTATAAAGCTTATTATTAGCTAAGCCTTTTGTGAGCCAATAATGCGTCATAAATCCAGTCACAACCCTAAACAAGTAAAGGCTAAGTAAATAGTTTAATCCATATTATACCTGTTCTTTTTTAGTACAAAATCTCTTGCAGTTTGGGTTGTCGGTGATCTGTTTTCGAGAGATCTGCCAAAACTGTTTCACTATCCTGGAGAGCGCCATTTGAAATATTCAGTGTTGCCAACTTCAATGTCTCCCAAAAGTGCGGCCCACGACAAGGAGTAGCCCAATTTTCTTTAGAAGATACGTTGGATTTGAATGTTGGTGCTGGTGTTGTAATTTGTGTTGTGTTAGTGGTGTGGGTATAATTGCCATTGGTGTGGTGTTGGCCGGGTTGGAGTTGATTTTGGTATGGGTGTTGATGTTGGTGTTGGTGTTGTTGGTGTTAGGTGTTGTCTGAGACAAATTCAGTAGCGGGGGCGAGTGGGGGGGCGGGGGGGGGGGGGGCGAACTGCCCCCCCGGAGGAGAAAAAATTGGCAAAATGGGGACGAAAAGGGCGGAAAATCATGTTAAATCAGCCGTTTTTTGACCTGGTTTCTTTGAAATAGGGACCGTTATGGGGATCTATGGGGATCTTGCCCCCTCGGAGTGGCTGGGCTGGCTACGCGGCTGGATATACCTACATATATTAGGGGGCTATCATTTTCTTCGGCAGGGGGGGGGGGGGGGGGGGGGGGGGGGGGGGGGGGGGGGGGGGTCACAAATATGTCAATGGCCGTTGTTAATAAATTTATAACCCCCCCTATCCGATACAAAATAATTTTATGACCCCCCCCCCCCCCCCGGCCTATCGAAGTTAGATTTTTTTAATGACTAAAATAGCAAATAATGAAAAAGAAACAGGATATGTGTTGTAAATAGGCCCCTATGTACATTTATAAGGGATATGCTTAGATGAATGCGCGCGAAGCGCGAAAAAAATTGCCGTTTTTGAAATTTTAGAATCTTGAATTTGCTACACAAAACTATAACCCCCCCCTATTTTAGATTTTACAAAATTATGACGCCCCCCCCCCCCCACCATATTTGTGACCGCCCCCCTCCCGAAGAAAATGACAGCCCCCTTAGTCTTATCTCGGGTTGGTGTAGGGTGAGAGTTGTTGGAGGAGGAGAGATTGCTGTTGGGTTGGGGTGAGTCGGGTGGGGATTGGGCCGGGGTTGAAGGCCTTTGGGCAGGACATATTATATCACAAACTTTCCTGGACGCATATGAAAACGTTTAGCTACGTTTGGTTTTTTTCTTCAAAATAACTACACTCGCTCAGTTTGTAGGCCTACAACTTTTGACCCAAAATGGGGGGTACCGGTTTTTGGCACATGGCGTTCGTGGCCCGCGACGGGGAGTGGGGCTGGGGATAAGAAACACTCGCGCCACCGTTGAATAACGCGGTCGAAAAAACTTAGAAGTGAAATTGTAAAAGTATACTCCAGCCACTTCCACTATCTTGTACTTTGGGCTGTCATTTTCTTCGGTAGGGGGCGGGGGTCCCAAATATCCGGTGGGGGGGAGGAGGTGGGGGGGTCATAGGTTTTTTTTTCATGAAACAGAAAATAGGGGGTCATGAAATTAAAACAGGGAAGTCTGACATTTTGCGCTTCTACATGTTTGTTTTGTTTCAACATTGTAAAACAAATTT
>CM069446.1:21253714-21326710 GCA_035610835.1 Ophiura sarsii
CAGGCTCAAAATGGGGGTCTTAAGAGCTTTCAGAAGAGGTTGATACTTGATACTTGATACGGTGAATCCTTTGCATAGCAGCTGTGATCGCAGCTAAACTGGTTTGTGGTGCGTGACGTCCGTAGCCAGACGGAACGTGCAGTGTAGAAAAATGGTGCGCGTACTGAAATAGGGGTCTTCAGGGCGGCACAATCCCACATACCCCCTTTCCAATGCTCCCCCCCGGGGTTGGAGGGGAGGGGGGGGGGGGGGGGTCATATACTAATAATCAACATCTGGGTAGGGCGGGTCATAAAATTAATCACTTTCGTTTATAGGGGGGTCATAACAAATGATGACGATAGATAGCAGTGTTGGCCGCCCCCCCCCCCCCCCTTTGTGCCCCCGCCCCTCTCTTTGGATATAGTGCTTATATGTGGGGTAACCATTTAAAAATGACCATTTTGGTGTTGTTTTTTAAAAATAAATGAACATTTTTGTTGAAAAACTGCTTATAACCCTTAGGATTGGGTAATATTTGTTGACTACACTGGTTTTTGGACTGTGAAATTTTGTGTCCGTGCGAACTTTTTTGACTTCACCTCCCCCCCCCCCCCCCCCCCACCCCCCCACACTTACGTGAAATTCACGAGTTCACCGACTTGGAAAATTTTGGGGGCAACCTTTTACGAAAATGTTAGAAATCTTGCCCCCCCCCCCCTGAAAAAAAACCTAGCTACGCCACTGATAGATAGATGAGGTTTTTAAGGACGCCCGGTTCCCCCCTCCAAAGAAAAATGACCGCCTCCTTATCTGATGCATCAGATAAGGAGGCGGCGGTCATTTTTCTTGGGATCTGTTTGAACTTTCATTGTGTAAAAATACCGGATCGAACAGTGAATTCCCAGCGGATTCTATTCCACCCGTGGACGAGAGGATTAAAAGTTTCCGGGAAGTTTCACACTTATTCAGTATCAGAAATTGCATGCCTGTTATCATAAGGAGGTTGTGACGTTGGTTCGGTGATGACGTAGGACAATTAATTCACACTATACAACCTTGCTATTGTTTCCCTTTCCATTAGGGAGTGTTCATAAATACTTTGGTGGGGGGGGGTTGGAAAATATGAGGGGGGGGCCAACCAAAAAAAAGGTTCTTAAAAGGGGGGGTCAGGGAAAAAAGTGCTTGTATAGGGGGGGGGTCCAAAAAAAAAGGTTGGTATTGTTTACAGCCAAAATGTATCTCAATCGTGACAAAAATAGGTGTAAAGTCAAAAAATTTCGCGCGCTACGCGCGCGTATCTTGACTCATAACAATCTTGTTGGTTCATTTTATTTCCCGTCGCCCCAATATCAATAACCTATATAGCTACGCCACTGGAGCCTAAGGGAGTGTTCATAAATACTTTGGTGGGGGGGGTTGGAAAATATGAGGGGGGGGGGCCAACCAAAAAAAAGGTTCTTAAAAGGGGGGGTCAGGGAAAAAAGTGCTTGTATAGGGGGGGGGTCCAAAAAAAAAGGTTGGTATTGTTTACAGCCAAAATGTATCTCAATCGTGACAAAAATAGGTGTAAAGTCAAAAAATTTCGCGCGCTACGCGCGCGTATCTTGACTCATAACAATCTTGTTGGTTCATTTTATTTCCCGTCGCCCCAATATCAATAACCTATATAGCTACGCCACTGGAGCCTAAAACATTTGAAGATGAAGAGGATGCAGATAAAGAAGAAGAGGAGGACATACATGTACCACAGCGATCACGAGTGTCGGGCAGGATTATAAAGAAGAAGACCTACACTGATTTTGTTTGACTTTTCAATTGTGTTATATTATATATCTTTAATAAATAGTTTGATATAACCCACCTACCATAATAAAAGTGATTGTGACTATGTCTATAGGTTTATATAGAATGTTGTTATTGTTTCTGTTATATAACGTGAACAGACGGGGGGGGGGGGGGGGGGGGGGGGGGGGGGGGGGGGGGGGGGGGGGGTCAACACAAAAAAAGGTTCTTGAAAGGGGGGGTCAAGAAAAAAAACCACCCTATTTGGGGGGGGTCCAAAAAAAAAAGATGTCCATGGCTCAATTGTTTCCAACCCCCCCACCAAAGTATTTATGAACACTCCCTAAAACATTTGAAGATGAAGAGGATGCAGATAAAGAAGAAGAGGAGGACATACATGTACCACAGCGATCACGAGTGTCGGGCAGGATTATAAAGAAGAAGACCTACACTGATTTTGTTTGACTTTTCAATTGTGTTATATTATATATCTTTAATAAATAGTTTGATATAACCCACCTACCATAATAAAAGTGATTGTGACTATGTCTATAGGTTTATATAGAATGTTGTTATTGTTTCTGTTATATAACGTGAACAGACGGGGGGGGGGGGGGGGGGGGGGGGGTCAACACAAAAAAAGGTTCTTGAAAGGGGGGGTCAAGAAAAAAAACCACCCTATTTGGGGGGGGTCCAAAAAAAAAAGATGTCCATGGCTCAATTGTTTCCAACCCCCCCCCACCAAAGTATTTATGAACACTCCCTTAGTGATTGTTTAACTTTCTTTTATCCGGGCTTGCATAATGCACACTGAGACTGATGTACCGTAAAAATATAATTACGGGATTCTTAAACATGTTAAAGAAGACCTCGACCTGTACCCAAAGACCTGATCACCGGTGCGGTGATAAGCAAGTTTTCACTTCACTACAGCGGCAGATCATGGTGATCCCATAACTTTATACGTGGACTTATCTGATATATAATGATGTTTATACTCATTTAGCCGTATTTAGATCGATACTGGAGTGGTGCTTTTGGTCAGGAAACTTAATACGGTATTAAAAGCAGTGTGAATAACAACATAAACATGCTAAATCCAGTATGGAGATGCTGAACCACATGACTTGACAGGGAAATTCTAAACTGAGTTGGGATATATTGACATAGTATTTGCCACTTACGACATTGCGACTTATATCTTTGTCATAACAATATAAATAGTGCAAGTGATGGCTACACATTTAAGCAAAGCATGGATTATTACCACACTGATTCTTATGCTGACATTTGAAACTCAAGGTGATAGTGAAACAGGTACGTACAGTATACATGTATTATATATACACCTAGCACATAAAGTCCCTGACCAGGTGCTTTGATGTTGGCTGATTCAAAATATATAATCGGTACCAAAATCTGAGATATATACATTAAATGAGCAAATTTCTTCTCCGCAGTGTTATACCTCATTCGGCAATGTCTGGCTAGACGTCCCGTAACTCAAGTGCGCATGCTCAAACCAATTAATGATACGTTGTAGCTATACGGTTTATTCCGTACGGGACGTGAGGCAAGATATAGCCGTTGCACTAGGTATAGGAAGTCATTGATTTGTATGACAGTAATCACACACAATTCAATGAATACCTATAGTGCAACTTTGCTGTTGTTATGCGCGGTCATTGAAATCGCCATAACTTTAAAGGTATCCATTCGATTTTGTTGAATGAGGTATCAAACTGCGGATAAGGAATTTGCTCATTTAATGTATAACTCAGATTTTTGGTACCGATTATATATTTTGAATTAGCCAGCCTCAAAGCACCTGGTCAGGGACTTTATGTGCTAGGTGTAGCTTAATTTTCATTTATTATTTGCTGCTGTAGTAAATTATTTATTAATTTTACAATGTGGTTTATCTTTGTTGTTAGGTGGCATCCGGGGGTGGCATATTTGGTATCAAACTGTGCCAAGGATATTCATCCAAATGTCTATCTAGCCTGTTTGGTTAAAAGATAATCGAAATTCACTCTATCTAACGGACCTAAACAAAGTGTGACTTTCTTTTGTTGAGCACTTTATAATATATACCAACCAGTACGATGTTCTTCAAAAATATATCACTCCCTCATTTCAATATCAAGTTTGCGATTTGTAGTTATAACTTATAATAATGCACTGTGGATGCAGCAGTGGCGAGCCAAATTTTGATCCAATTGAAATATTGAAGTAATTGGGGAACCTATTAGGGACCAGAAGTGTGTAAACAAAGGAGGACCACACACATTATTGATCATGGCTTTTCTAAAACTTTTGCTTGTACAAGTATCAATAGAGACTGAACTAAAACAAACATCTTCTTCTTCTCTGTTGTCAGGATCTTGGTATAGTCATCAGGAGTCTGTGCTAATTTCCAATCAATAGGGGCGCATCGCGGAGAACGTAATACTCAGACGACGGTGGACACGAACGGCCGTTAATTTTGAATTTCTGTTTGTTTCCATGTAACAATGGATTTTGATTATATGACCCCATAAAATTCATCACACGTTGGAACTAAATTATTTCATCCTAAAACCACTGTGGATGGCTAACCATCCGCAGTGTCAGTACCATTTTTTGAATTTCAACCGTTGTTAAGCGTTCGTCCCATTCATTTGATCACGTAACCTAGTTTGCATATTTTAACCTGAATATTCGTGAATACGCCCGTGTCCAGCGTCGTCTGGTAATACTGTACAATTACGGCATTCTTATGATTTAGACGATTACGGAAATGGTTATGGATTAGAATAAACCATTATCATCGAATAGGTCATCAACAAAAATAATTCCCGACCTAATCCAGTCTATGAAGAATAGTGTATTGTTTTTCAATTGGATAACATTATTATTCCATGTAACTTGATTAAGGCATGATGCAACATCCTTTTGATTAGAACTTGCTTAGTGTCGAACTAGATTTTAAATAGTAAAATGAAGGCAATCTCTTTAACATAATATGACGCATGTTGTTAAGCTGCTTAAATGTATACAGTTACAATTCAAAACATTCATACCAATACCCAACTTCACTGTAAAAACAGTGTTTAGAAACGTGGTGCAAGATGGTGTTTAGATCGCTCATGTTTAGAAATTAAACACCATGTGTTTAGATATTTGACATGCATATTTAGGGTTGTTTATATATAGTACAATGGGACATTTTTCCAACATGCAATAGTTGTTTAAGTGTCGTAATCCATGACAGCTTTATAGTGAATCGAAAAATAGTTTGGTGTGAAACATGTTTATAGCACCTTTATCGTAATCTGCGATTACTGTGTTACGTTTGTCTGCTTCCTCTCTGCCTCAAATATATTATGAAGAACATGTTATGAAGTTTCATTATAGTTTTATCGGGGATATCCATGACAGAGGCAATGTATAAAAATTGTGATGCTATATATGGTCACAGGTCACTAATAGGTATATATCAAATAAGGTGGGGCCGTTTCAAAAAATCCTTAAAATCGTGATACGTGTCTCTATTTTAAATAGAAGTTGTCAACAAAACATAACATTTTTGGTATCATATTAAAGACAATTTATCCAGCTACCGAATAAAAAAAGGATTAAAGCCACATGCTTAGCAACAGTGAAGTTATCAATCTAAACGTCGAGTGAGTCAAGGGTGGAGCCGGTGGATGAGGCGCCGGTGGATGAGGCGCCCATAGGTTTCTGCATGTACACAAAATAGCGGAAAACTAGAACTTTTGAAATTGATGCCATTTTAAAAGTATACATAGGAAAGTTTTCAAACTTCCCATATGTGTTAATAACATGTGCCTGCTACTATGAATAATAATATTGAATTGTTATCAAGACATTCTCTACTAGAATATGATGTTCAATTCAGGGAGTGTTTTAATGTAAAAAATACACAGTTTTATTCATTTTATTGATTAAACAATGGCCAAACCGCAGTCTCTCTATTTCATTTGTGTGACTCTTCGGTCCTTTTCTACCCTGGGTAGTAAAACATTTAACTAAAAAAGCCAGAAGTGTTTCGTCACAGAATTGTTCATAGATTTATGAAAAAATTGCTATTTAGACCTATTTTGGACCACCCTGTATTCAAAATAAAAGGAACTTTAATGATATTCATGTAGTTCATTTTGATAACCATTTTCCTTTAAATTAAATAGTCCATGCTAACTAAATTTCATAGAATATTATATACAAACCTTCATTTTATGCATTATTTCATCATAATTTTAGACACCCTGTACTTTTCCTGTGTACATTTTGGGCAGGTGATTCTTAGCAAATTTGGTAGCACCTTCTGCGGTTGTTCTGATTTTGGTGACTATCTTCAGCTAAACCCTAATTGTACAAACTATCAAAATATTTTGTGAGGAGCAAAAACGATCAACTTTTTATGTTCCACCCTGTAAAAATGTTACACACCCTGTAATAATTTGATTTTTTTTGCAAAAATGAAAAACCTTGAATCATAAGCTTTCCATCCAACAATATATAGTTTGTGGGTCATTAAGTATGTAAAACTTAAGTTTTGTCCCGTTTAATCAGAATGGGTGCATTTCTCAACATTATTAGAAGTGAAACATTTTTTGGACCAGTTTGTGTAAATAAATCTTATGAATGAATGAATGAATGAATGAATGTGACTTCTGACCTATGGCATATACAGTGTTTTAATCAATTATTCTACCCGTCATTGAGAGGCCACGCATTTTCCAAGCTTTCCATCTTACCAATCCAATTTCATTCGAGATTATCAATGGAAGTACTTAGTGAGAAGGTGACACCTGTAGGATCTTTATAGTGTTGTTTTGAGCTAGATTCAATTTAACATCACCAACACAGTAATCGTTATCTTTCAAAGATCTAATCCATAACGTATCACTTTTATCTTTAATTCTTTTGCAAGCCCTGATAGTTTAGTGAATTTATCAAAAAAGGCATCACGTTCATAAGACAATTGGGTGTTTAAAGATGGTTGTATCGTCGGCAAAGGTGCATGGCAATACGGACTTTGTGTCTATTATAGTTGTCAAGTGGCAGGGCATTCCCATGTATTTGGTTTGACTGACGAATTGTACAAGCAAGCAGTTCTTCTAGCTACTTAGCACATGTTTGGAAATGTTCATATTTTGTGAAGAAAGCCATGTGGGGCACTGTGCTGGACTGCACAAGGAATCTTCTTTGAGCCGTGTCACAGAATTCCTTGTTGAAGTTTCACATGTTATACACTGAAAACTTAAACTAGTGAGACACAGACTGGACTAACTTTAAACTAGTCGAGCAGGTTAGTCAAGCCTGCTGGACTAGCTTAAACTAGTCAAACAGGTTAGTCAAGCCTGCTAGGTTATGACCGACTGACTAGCTTAAGGTTAGTCCGGCTTGATTTGGTCTGCTGGACTGGCTGGACTAGCTTATTAGACAAGCTGACTTGACTAGCTTTATGTTAGTCAAGCTGGCTGGACTAGCTTTATGTTTGTCAAGGCACTGAGATAAAATATCGATGGCGGCATGCAGATAAGACGTACTTCATCGCCGGTCCGGTTTTGCTAGCCAATCCAGACGTGATTTGCCGTAGTTATTTCATTGTGTGGCCATACTGTGTACATCTAAGTATTTGCCAACATCTGTAGTCTATTTTATGCTACCTTTGTTTGGACTGACGACTCGGAGTAGGAAAAACTAACTGTAAAGAACGACGGTAGCGCGGGCATCTCGAACGCTAACGGGTCAGCAATAGCTATTGAACAGACAGCAGAGCAATCACCCGTGGCGGAAACCAAGAACTTCTACGCAACGTGAACAATTTGAGTCAGGCGGGATCTACTAAAGTGCTCAACAAAAGCAAGTCGTACACTTTGTTTAGGTCATTTAAATTTATTTTCAATTATTTTTTTACCAAACAGGCTAGATAGACATTTGAATGAATCTTCTCGGCATATTTGATACCAAACATAACACCTAACAACAAAGATAAACCATGATTAGCACCATTTATAGAAAATTATTGTCACTTTTCAAAAGTCACATTTTCAATACACTACGCGGAAGAAAACACTAATTGTTAACAAGCACATACGCCGTATCAGTCCCGTGTTGATCGCTGCGAATTTCCCCTCAATGGGCGGGCTAATTCAAATTCAAAGTGTCATGCATGGGTGATGATATGAATGTAAAGGGATTTTTATGGAATGGAGAAACGGCTGCACTGTGTGATCGATTGCCCGCCGATCAATCCTGGTTATAACAGTCTCACACACCCATTTCCCTCCCGCGTAGTGTATTGAAAATGTGACTTTTGAAAAGTGACTAATTTTCTGTAAATCATGGTTTATCTTTGTTGCTATGTGTTATGTTTGGTATCCAAATGTGCCTAAAAGATTCATCCAAATGTCTAGCTAGCCTGTTTGGTAAAAACATAATCGAAAGTGACTTTAAATGACCTAAACAAAGTGTACGACTTTCTTTTGTTGAGCATTTTATATGGTTTGAGCTGGACTAACCTTACGTTAGGCGAGCCAAGCCGGACTAACCTTTACGTTAACCTTACGATAGTCAAAATGGACACCCTGGACTAACTTAAAGCTAGTCGAGCGACTAGCCTAAACTATAGTCCAGCTTAGGACGGACTAACATCAAGTTAGTCGAGCACTGCTGGACTAGGCTAAAGCTAGTCAAAATGGACACCATCTGGACTAGCTTTAAGTTAGTCAGGCGACCTGTTTAGGTTTTCAGTGAAGTCATTAAACCTTCTTCTCCACAGATTGGAATCTTGTGTTTAAAGTTAACAGTGGCGTATCTACACCGGATCCATACGATCTTCTGTGGTCAGATAGATACTACGCCAGTCTTAATACAGATGTCCCTAATGTGGAAAAGTTGACTCGAGGGTTTCCAGGACAATATAAAAGCGCGCTGGTATCACGATGGGAATCGTTGGCAATTAAAGAGGTGAGTTTCATTCTTTAGCGCAATATGAGATGGTGATGAAGATGAGTTCTGGTGGCGCTTTTGCATTGTATAGATTTTCATACAGTCTGAGCCTTTACGATCGGGTTGGACAGAAAGGAATTATATTGTTAGACAAAAAACGAAAAGATTAATAAGAATTCGCTTAAACCCCTTAAAAACATTGAAAAAGGATCCTGGTGAAAAGTAAGGGTTTCTGGTCATCTCATGCTCATAATTTGAAGATGTGGTAAATGAACCCATTAGAATAATTTTCAAGATGACACCGACCATTTCTTAGTCGGCGTCCAAGGGTCGTATCATATATTTGACATCTATAATGATGGTCGTCGCATATTCTGTTGGTCACGTTCCCAATGACCTGCTGGTCTAAGTTCCCGAATCCAACATGAAAACGAGACGGGCGGGGGCGGGGGATTAAGTTGGTGTCTTGTATACAATTATGTAAGGTTCAGTATCTTCTAAATCCCACTAAGCAGATTTGATACAAAAACGTTGCTATACAAAAATTATCTTGTCTGTGTGCAATTTTCCAATTGGATGATTCAAACCCATTCCATATTCAAAGAGCACTAGGACGAAAGAATTAGTTGGTTGTAATAAAGCATATTCTTCTCTGCTTGTATTATTTATAGCCAGACAGGGCTGGTCGGCTGGATAATTAGCAGAACTATCATATCATCACAATCACTTTCATTCATTGATAGGTTTAGGATTATACTGAGTTATTATATA
Organism: Ophiura sarsii; assembly: GCA_035610835.1. Taxonomy (NCBI): domain Eukaryota; kingdom Metazoa; phylum Echinodermata; class Ophiuroidea; order Amphilepidida; family Ophiuridae; genus Ophiura; species Ophiura sarsii. Next base: position 21,263,210 of record CM069446.1, read on the forward strand.
GCAGTGAAAGAGAAAGGACATCAAATTCATGGAGAAGAGTCTAATGTCACGAGTCCAATGTCACGTCATGATCCTATCCTATGAACAAACACGCCTCAAAGTTAAAGTTCAGTGAAAATGATGATGTGAAAACTGGATAATATATACGTCAGCCACGACGTAACCGAACTGTCGGGTTTTAACATTCCGACTTCTTTACACCAGCCAGCCGGCAGTTTACATAGGCTTTTGCTTGAGTCTGGTCCCTTCAGGACCCAAGCGTGTGTCTGTACTGTACGGACCAACCAACCGTGCACTATGAAAACTCTCTCATTGCTTGCGTGGTAGATTTCGATCGCGACAGGAGCATGCGCAGATGCGATTTTTGTGTAAGTGGTCTGTGATTTTGTCAATATTATATTTTTACTGTGATTTGTCGATCTGCATTAAATGCAAAAAGTAACAACGCCCCCGGCTGGACTCGAACCACCAACCATTAGGTTAACAGCCGAACGCGCTAACCAATTGCGCCACGGAGATGATTATTACTAGGATGTTTTGGTTTGTCATGTTCACTCGTACACTTCCCCGTACACTTTCTTGCAAAGTCGGGCATCGTTTTTTCTCAAATGTTGCTTGCATATTGCCTTTGCTGTCGCCTTTAATACATGTGCTGTTACTTGAACTTGGAACCAACGTTTAATTTGAACTGTCTATTTTCAATAAAAAAATACTCCAATACGGGAAAAAAATCAGAAAAGCTCACAGACAACAAATAAGAACATCATTTTACTCGACCTAGAATTTCAATCAACGTATTTCAATCATCGGCAAAACCCGATGATGTGAGTGACGTCATTTAATGAGCTCATTAGCATAATTTATGTCCGTGAAATATACAATAGGGTTTTGGTAGTGCCGTGTAAACAAACGAAATTGACTTTCGCAGCTTGAGAGTTACCCCCTGCATCGCGCTGGTTCCCAATTTTGAATACGATTTATTCCGTTAAAATAAACAGTCGGGTTACAAAGCGTCGGCAATAACTACGTTTCCTTTCATCACTGTTCATCAAACCCGCAAACAAACATACAAGTACTTACTTCCTCAAAATATTTCCACCGTTTTTAACAATTCTGCACTTAAAAACAGTAAGACTGAGGTCTTGAGGTCTTTTGGTTGGTACATAAAAATTAATCTTTTACTAAGTTTTTGACTTGTTTCTCTGTTCCAGATTAAACTCGCGTTATACTCCTCGGATGGGGAAGAAGTCTTATCTTTTATATTCAAGGGAAGTAACGATAGAATGAATTGGGCTTCAAGTGAAAACTTACTGTCGATATACCCATACAGGAACGTGACTGGACTACCGGATGATAAATATCTATCGGTTTCAACCTCACGGTAAGACTATGACACAACATGTAGGCCTATAACAATGGTATCAGTACGTGTTTTTTCAGGATGAACTCGTATTTCAGTTGCACAATCTGTTATTCTCCGTTTTTAAAATACCACACTTGTACTGAGTAGTATTAGTAGTAGTCTGAAACTTACTAGAAAAGGAAGTTATTTGTATAGTTATTGTTTCCGTAATACTTGATAACGATTTTGTTCAGGTGATTTTAGCTTTGTGCTTGGAAATAACAGCTTATTAAAATGTCAAAAATAAATCGCTTGAAATAAAGGCAATATCAACATTATGTGCTTTTACCATGTTTACACTATAAAATAGTTTCGTACACGGTTCGCGAACCCGAACATGCGCCTTCACTAGCCGGAACTAGGAAACTTACCTAAAAATACGTGAATACGTACAGCTCCAATATAGGCCGTCATGCCTGTGCGGCAAATGAGATTGGATCAAGACTATTCTTTTCTCATGTCTGAAGGCAGCCAGCAAAAATTTTAAACTTTATTTGTTGGGAGTGGCTCTTTTTACTTCATTCTTTTCTTCCATCTTTTCTAACTTTCATTTCATTCAGCCAGCATGCTTATAGGCCCTATAGGCTTTTTAAGCCTGGCCCGTGCATTTTGCTTGAACCTGGTCCCTTCAGGACCCAAGCGTATGTCCGTACGGACCGACGTGTAAACAAACAAACAAACAAATCAACAGCATAATACTTGGACCCCGGGGTGGGGGCACTTAACTTTTTTGGGGGTAGGGGTGTGCCGCCCAGGGTCTCAAAAACTGAACTGAACTGAGTGGATTTTTTGACGAAAAATAGGGTCTTAGGAACTGATTTTTTCAAAAAAGTAGGTCTTGAGAACTGGCCTATAGTTCAATTTTGATTAGCAAGAACGCAACATTTTCGAAGAATTGGGGCTTTGGAACGCAAAATTTCGCGATTTTTTAAATTTTAAATAAAATTGGGGTCTTTAGAACTCAGATGCAGGCTCAAAAGTGGGGTCATAAGAGCTAACATCAGAGGGTGAAAAGGGGGGTCTTCAGCGCGGCACATACCTATACCCTTTTCCAATGTCAGTGCCTCCCCCGGGCTTTGGACCATGATGATGATGCAGGCACAGACCGAAACTCATGTAAAAGAGCAGTCACTTAAACCCGTGTTATCTGATTTATACCCACAGAAATAACCGTAATTGCAATACAGCTAGTTGGATTACCATGGTGCTAGGTGATGCTAAGTGTCAATGGGATGAGTTGAGAGAACCACCGTTCTTTATGTACAGTCGGAAACCTTATCCAGCGAAATGGCCAGCATGGATATATGGTAGGCATAAGCAATGGTATATCCTTATCATTGCATTTGATTTTGAAGAAGCATTGGGAGGGTGAAATTTCAAGATTGAATATCCTCGGACTTCCGATGTGCGACGCGTGTGTTGGTCTTGGCGACGTGCGGGCTATCTATGGGTCAGCAGCACGGGCTCCTCGTCTCCTGGTGACCTGGTGGGATATGCTGTTATTAACATTACTCATCATAGAAAGGAAGACGGCATCGAAATGATCAGTTCATCCCGCGCTAAACTGCAAATTCAACAGAACACTAGCGCAATAGCGTGTCAGGTATTCAAATCAGACACTGAAAACCTAAACAGGTCGCCTGACTTACTGCTGGACTAGCTTTAAGCTCGACTAGCTTGATGTTAGTCCGTCCTAAGATGGTGTCCATTCTGACTAACGTAAGGTTAGTCAAGCTAGCTTGACTAACATAAGGTTAGTTAGTCCGCCTTGGCTCGACTAACGTAAGGTTAGTCCAGCTCAAACCATATAAACTGCTCACAAAAAGTATCGTAACACTTAAACATGATCGAATTAAAGAACGGTCCGAAAGGGTATGGATTAAACAAAGCTAAAAACCCAGTGCATAATTTTGTTGTGCGTATTTTGACACCTCGATTGTTGAGATACGATATTGCGGAGCGGAGTTATTGTCATTTCAATGGTCGTAGGTCCAGTTTCCAAGGTGACAATCAGCCTATAGAAAGAGGTTTGCATAACTGTTTAGAATGATCAGATTCGTGATTTTCAATAGGGATGAGTGTCACCTTTGAAACTGGACCCACGATCATTGAAATGACCATAACTCCGCTCCGCAACATCGTATCTCAACGATTGAGGTGTCAAAATACGCACAACATGAAGTATGCACTGGGTTTTTAGCTTTGTTTAATCCATACCCTTTCGGACCGTTCTTTAATTCGATCATGTTTAAGTGTTACGATACTTTTTGTGAGCAGTTTAGTAGATCCCGCCTGACTCAAATTGTTCACGTTGCGTAGCAGTACTTGGTTTCGCCACGGGTGATTGCTCTGCTGTCTGTGTAAAAGCTCTCGTATATTGACCATGTTGTTGGCGGGAGCTGCTGGCTACAGTGTTAGTTGTAGTGGACGTTCGAGATGGCCGCGCTACCGTCGTTCTTTTATATAGTTTTTCCTACTCCGAGTCGTTATTCCAAACAAAATGTAGCATAAAACAGTCTACAGACAATATGGCCGCACAATGAAATAACTACGGCAAATTACATGTTAAAGACAAGATTTTAAGATTGATCTTAGCTTTCATACGCTTATGTTATAGATGACGATATCGACTGCTACACCGATGTTAGTGGGCAAGATTATAGGGGAGAAATAGCAATAACTCAAAGAGGTAAAACCTGCCAGAGATGGTCTACTCAGTCGCCACACAACCACGATAACACACCAGCTGACAGACCCGATGCCGGAATAGGTGATCATAATTTCTGTCGTAATCCTGATGGTGACAAAAAGGCCTGGTGCTATACCACAGATCTTGATACGAGATGGGAGTTCTGCGATGTTGGCAAACCTAGAAAAGGTTGCAAACGTAAGTGTTTATAGTTGTTTCTTGTATCTACCTTGTCCTTGTGGGGTCTTGATTGATCTGTTACATCCATAATCGTGTACATTGTGATTCCGACGCCATACGTGTAAATTTGACAGGCCGATCTGACTGCGGCCGCATGGTCGTCTAACAACCACTATAAGAATTCTCCTCAGATGAACCGGTCATACACCTGTTCACTTGATGACAGACTGTACATGAGTTAAAGAGGCGCTGTCATATCTAGCCGATTTGGCTCGCCGTAGCAAGGCCTATACCGAAGCACAAATTTGGGGATTTTCGGGGATCAGTACTAGTACAGTAGCGCAACGGTATTACACCGCTAGAACGGTAGTACATCGTTGGTACATCAGCAGGACTACGGTCAGGGATTCTATTAAAGTGCTGTCAGACCTAGCCGATTTGGCTCGGCGAGCTATACCGGATCGGAGCACACATTTGGCGATTGTCGGGGATCGGTAATAATGGTAATAGTACGTACGGTAGCGCAACGGTATCGTATCACATCGCTACTAGAACGGTAGTACATCGTCATGGACATCGTCAGGATATCGTCAGAACATCGGCGAAAAAAATTAGCAACGGCAGGCGCGGCGGTAGAAATTTGTGAACATGCTCAAATATTTCTGCCGTTGCGCTGCCGAAGCGAGCAACGGGACTACAACGGCAGTACTCCGGTATGGCTTCGTTAAGTGTCGGTAGAGCACCGGTAGCGCCCGTAATGGATCGGTGGCTCTCCGGTGGATCCACTCAACTTGCCGATCTGAAGCTACTTTTGTTTAACCAGTGACGTCACTGATGAGTGTCCCAATGTTGGTGGCGCTGTTTGTGTCGTCTGCTTCAGGTTAGACCGTTATTTGAAGTTTACACGGAATTGTTGGAAAATTTGCCAAAAAATGGTGCGGTTTTGAAAGTTATGATAAAACGTACGTGCTGGACTGTTTTTACAAGCCGATCATAGTGTTCTGACGATGTCCTGACGATGTAATACTAATACCGTTCGTTTTTAGCGATGTGATACCGTTGCGCTACCGTAGTAGGCCTATCTCCGACAAATGCCAAACCTGTGTAAGTCCGGTATAGCTCGGCTAGGTCTGACAGCACTTTAATATAATCCTTGATCGTAGACCTGCCGATGTAACGATGTACTACCGATTTAGCGATGTGATACCGTTGCGCAGTACTGTACTAGTACCGATCCCCGATCGCCAAATTTGTGCTTCGGTATAGCTACGGCGAGCCAAATCGGCTAGGTGTGACGACAGCGCCTGTAGAAAAAGTGTACTTTAGGTCCCATATTCTGGACGGTTCTATAGTATCGTCCGATACTGGAACACCAGTATAGTTCGATACTGCATGGTACAAAGTTAGTGTTCCAGTATCGGGCGATACTGGGACACATAAAATGTTCCAGTATCGGGCGATACTGGAACACAGTTATGTACTAGTATCGTTCAAGGGACAAATCCGATACTGGTAGCATGTGTATCAGTATCGCCAATACTAGAACATAAGTACGTTCCAGTATCGTCGATATTGGAACACAATTTGGTGTTCCAGTATCGGCCGATACTCGAACAATGAAATTGTACCAGTATTGAGCGATACTGTTACATCAGTATGTGGGACCGTAACCCTTTTCCCGACCCGTATCCCGCGCCACGCCGCATGCACTCGGTCACTCCGACAGAGGGAGTGTGATAAGAGCGTCCGATTTCAAATTCAGTTTTACTGAGCAATTCTGAGTGGCAGTATGCCTTAAGCGCCACTCATGACTCATTTAATACATTTTGCTTATGCAATTTGCTTTAAACTAGAGTGGTTCTCGGTTTTCGCGGTTTGTTGGTTTACCGCAGCACTTCATCCTGTGTTGTCATGATTAGGGCCTATGTAGACTATTTTTGGTCAATGTCCCTAATTTGGGACCCCAGTGGTGAAACTATTGGAAGGCCTAGTCGGTGATCGTTTGTGGTTTGTGAGAAGAATCTTATTTCATTTCCCTAATCTTTAAGGACACTATAAACGTACTGAGAAAAATAAAATGTCACTCATCATGCTCATAGTAGTGACATGTGGTTTTTAATGAACGTCATGTTTTGCAGGTTTCTTTGACTGCAGTTTCCTGGGAGAAGACTGGGTCAAATGGGACCAGTCCTGCTATCTCCTTCAGCAGGAAAGTTTACCATGGGATGCAGCAAACGCAAGATGTAGATCAGCGCATCCTCAAGCTTACATCACGGCCGTGAATAGCGTGGAAGAGAATGATTTCGTCCGTAGTCTATTGCCACCGGATGTCCTTGATATGTGGCTGGGTTGCCGAGATCTGGATAACAACGGGGTATGGACATGCCTAGATAGCAACTCGACACACAGGCATGAGTATAGCGAGAGCAATGGGCCTAGATTAGGATTTTGGCGTAAGTAAAAGTTCAAGTCATAATAACGTAAAGAGTCTCATGAGTATGTGTTTGGTGCAATTTAGTAACATGGAATTTATCTGAAAATCTGTCTTACGTATGCATGGTATGTATCATGTCTGAATTAATGCATTTTGTCATGTGCCGTATTCTACCATCTAATAATACTTGATAAATGGGACGTCAGGTAAACCTACACTTTATCCGATTAATAGGATCATTAGACTGATCAACTTTATACATTTCGGCAAATGTTGATTGTTGCTATTCATAGCCGTTAGCAATTGTGGTGGGTTTTCGTTAATTGCCCTACCTCTTTACTGTGCAAAATCAAAGGAAGCAAGTACTCATCACATGATGTTCATACTTATGGAACAGTGGCGGATCCAGGATTAAAATTTACGGGGGCTGACCAAGACCATATTTTTAATTGGTACCCCCCCAAAAAAAATCGTAAAAGATCCCCATTTTTGGTTGCCGTCAGCTTGCGATGTGGTCGTTCCAAAACCGGCAAAAATATCGCATGGTGGAAATCGCAAATGTACCCACGGAACCTACCTACAGTTAAGCCCACAATTATTCATACCCCTTGGAAAATATGAGTTTTTTGCGTTTTTCTCATATCTATACCAGCTGGAGTGTTGGAACTTCCGCTTTACACTAAAGACAATTAGTTTGCAAGTACAAATCAATATATTTGGGCTCAACATTTTTTGCATAACAATAGAATTGAACAAGAATTATGTTTTTATGCCTGTCCAAAATTATTCATACCCCATACCAAGTCTAAGGATTGAGGCCACTTTTTGTGATAATACACATGTTTTGACATTCCAAACATTCTTTATATTGTGTGATAGGCTTTTATATTGTTTTGTAATTATTCCATGATGTGTGCATACAATGTTATTGCATTACACATGTGTCCTATTGAATGTACAGTGAGGGATATTATAGGACAACACTCTAGCTCTTTGACAGCATGGCGAAGAAGATCAAATAACTTTTTTATGCATATTGTTAATGCTCACAAAGAGGGGAAAGGCTACAGAGCTATTTCGAAACAATTCCAAGTGCAAGAATCCACCACACAAAGCATAATTAGGAAGAACAAGACGTTCAACTCACTAAAAAACATTGAAGGATGCAGTCGGAAGCCAGCGGTGTCCTCTTGTTTGACAAGAAAAGTATTGCGAAAGCCAACAACAATCCACAGATCACCATCAATGCTCTCCTGAACAACCCTGGCAATTATTGGACCAAGATATCATGGCATACACTCCAGCATATATGGCACATGAGAGGTCTCCATGGAGGCCGACCAAGAAAGACTCTACTCCTTAAAAGAGACACAGAGAAACTTGTCTTGCATCTTAAGTAACCCCAACACTGAAGACCAAAAACTTGGATCTTTGTCCAGAAGTGCTCTTGCAAATGCTAGATGAGTTTCTCATTGTCTCTTTTCAGGAGTAGAGTCTTTCTTGGTCGGAGTCCATGGAGAACTCTTGTGTACTATGTCTGCTGAAGTGTCTGCCTTAATATCTTGCTCCAAGACTCACCAAGGTTGTTCAGGAGAGCATTGACGGTGATATGTGGATTGTTGTTGGCCTTTCACCATACTTTTCTTGTCAAACAAGGGGACACTGTTGGCTTCCGACCGTGTTCTTCAGGGTTTTTAACTGATTTGAAGTGATTTTAACTCTCTTGGTCTTCCTAATTATGCTTTTTATGGTGGAATTTGGCACTTGAAATTGCTTCGAAATAGCTTTGTAGCCTTTCCCCTCTTTGTAAGCATTCACAATGCACAAAAAAGGTCCTTATTGAGTTATTTGACCCCCTTTGCCATGCTGTCAAAGAGCTAGAGTGTTGTCCTATGATATCCCTCACTGTACATTGAATAGGACACATTTGTAATGCATCCACATTGTATGGAATAATTGCATAACAATATAAAAGCCTATCACACAATATAAAGAATGTTTGGAATGTCAAAAACATGTGTATTATCACAAAAAGTGGCCTCAATCCTGAGACTTGGTATGGGGTATGAATAATTTTGGACAGGCATAAAAACACAATTCTTGTTCAATTCTATTGTTATGCAAAAAATGTTGAGCCCAAATATATTGATTTGTACTTGCAAACTAATTGTCTTTAGTGTAAAGCAAAAGTTCCACCACTCCAGCTGGTATAGATATGAGAAAAACGCAAAAAACACATATTTGTCAAGTGGTATGAATAATTGTGGGCTTAACTGTATATGCTTCTGAAAAAGGTGCAGTGGTACACAACAAAGGTTTATTGTCAAATTTTACGGGGGGCGCCCGCCCCATGTATCCGCCACCTGTATCCGCCACTGTGTAGAAGGAGTTTCTGGTTCCACAGTGTTTTTAACATGAATGTATGTCTTCTGAAGCTAAACTAAAAAGTGAATGTTGATGAAAGGTGTCCCATACTTCCCTCTGTCATGGGCGGGCAGAGTTCTTCTACTACTTTGTTTCAGTCTTATGAATTTTGACTTCACGGGAGAAATAATTTTAACATTAGTTGCCAGAATAGACTAAAACGTTTGATAACTCTAAATCACATATTCTGTCAAAGATCTGATACATGTGTAGGTCCGAAAGTACACTTCCCCTAAATGTATCTCATTTTACCGATCCTGATGTTGACCAATCTTCGTTTCTTCTCCATCCAACAGATTGGAATCCAAGTCAACCAAATGGCGGTGGCGAGGATTGTTTGGTCACGTCTTCAACAGAAACATGGCACGATTACAATTGTGATTCGTCTACTTTTGCCTCTACCTGTGAATTGCCAATATCATCTTTGATGGGTAAGACTATTATAGGAGATATACATACGAACTGATTAAACTATCAGTTTATAGGATGTGAATTGCCAATATCATCTTTGATGGGTAAGACTATAGGAGATATACATACGAACTGATTAAACTATCAGTTTATAGGATGTGAATTGCCAATATCATCTTTGATGGGTAAGACTATAGGAGATTTATCTAGGGTCACGTTTTTTAACCTGGGGTACATTTGTGTTACATGGGTATATTTCATGAAATTTCCTCCTTTTGCAGTTTCAGTAGAATATATCAAAATGTTTACATCTAAAGGGTATGAAACCATATATATTTAGAATGCTTATAACCTAAGGATTGTAAATATGCGAACTAGAAATCAAATATACAGGGTGACCTAACATTATACAGGGTGTAACAATTGAAGTTTTATACAAAATGATCATCACCATGACATTAAAAAGTACTGTTTCGCGTGATAATTTAATATACAGGGTGATTCATCCACAGATTTCAAAATTAATTAATTAGCTTAATTAATACTTTAAGTAAATGGTGTTAAGCATGCTTATATCATTTAGAACCAAGATGACATCAAGACTAAGTATAAGAAAGCTATAAATTACAGGACAGCACTCCATTTTCACCCATATATTACACAGCAATTCCTTCCTCCTCCTCAACCACCCCCGACTAATCATACTTAACGAGCTATATTAATCAAATCGAAAGTGATAACAAGAAATCCTCTTCAGATTATTAAAGGGTATTAAATTATCTTTAAAATAAGCCCAAACATAAGTCAATCTGATAGAGGGTTACAAAAATACCAAAGCCTAAAGACAAAAATTCCATTTGCACCTAATATTACACAGCTATCCCTACTCCTCCTCCACTCCCTTCTCCGCTCCCTCAACCACCCTGACTAATTATACTTAACGAGCTGTAATAATTAAAGTAAAAGTGATAGATTTTTTCTCTCTTCAGATTATTAAAAGGTATTAAATTGTCTTTAAGATAAGCTCAAACACAAGTCAATTTGATAGAGAGTTACTCAAATACAATAGCCTAAAGACAAAAAAATCTCTAAAATGTAACCAAACCACCTTTTTGTGGTGCCGAGGTTAAAAAACGTGACCCTAAGTGATATTTAACATACAAGCTGATTAAACTATCAGTTTTTTGGATGTGAATTGCCAATCTCATTCGTTCATACTTCAATACCAGGAGAAAGACAGGCAATGACCATGTTGAATTATTCAATCGATTATAGGTTGGCGTTCGCAATTCGAAGGTAAATGGTTCCAAAATTAAAATAAATGCGAGAAAATCACATGTCTTTGTAAGTCTTTTTAAAATCTGACTATCATTTACATTTTAGCCTACAAATTAGAGTTGTGTTCAAACAGGACTCAGGGTGTGGTGCCATCGGAACGACTTTGCGATCAAACAAAGATCGGTCATACATGTCATAGGAAGCCATTGAAAAGGGGGCTTTTGTGAAAACGCAGGAAAACGATTAACTAAAACTATGCTACAGAATTAAAGGCGTTGCAAAATGAATCTACCGCTACAAGAAAGCAATCTTGCACTGACATTATTAAAATCATTGCTGTCGTCAATTGATGAAATTCTTTATATCTAGTCTAAGGAAAACCACTTACTTGTGGACGTTTCGGAAAGGAGCTGTTTCCTTTATCAACAGTTGATGGAGTGATCACGATTCACGATCTGCTGTTTACAACACGTGATGTTGGTTGCTTAGTTGCAGTGTTGCTAGATGATTTATCAGTAATCAGTAGATTGTCAAACACGTGACTCAGATATTGCCCCTCGTCTCTGTTCATTGTCTTGCCCTACTTTCTAATCGCGATATTGCCTCTTTAATCCAGCGTTTGTATTGCCTCTCTGCCTACAATATCTGCCTCCTCCCAGTCGATAACATGTTTTTTTGTCCATTACATGGTCGGTGATAGCCGATTTGTTAACGGCGGATTGAAAACTCGTACGGGATGCTCTGGTGCGAACATTCGGTCTTGTGCTCCGATCCTCTAAGCGCTTCTCGAAATTTCTACTAGTCTCTCCGATGTACGGGGTGCACAGTATTTGCATGGTATTGACTTATATAGATTACCGTAATCGGTGGTATTGAGAGGGTCACGCTTATTCTTATTCCTTAGGGTGAACAAGAATGTTCTTAAGAGGGCAGTGAGGTTTCATGGCCGCAGAAATGTTGTAAGATTTTAGCACTCCTTTTATGAGACTCCTTTAATGTACGGAATGCCACCATGCATAGTGACTTGTTTTAATCCCCTTTCTTCTTCGTTTGGACTTTCTCCAGTTTCGGTTGTTTCTTGGTCTTGTCGATGGTCCATTTAGGATAATCCGAAGCCTTTGAGACCATCTTTTTTTTTTGTTGAAAGGAAACGGCTCGTTTCCGAAACGTCCACAAGTGCGTGGTTTTCCTTGGACTAGATATAAAGAATTTCATCAATCACCTTGTTATTTAACAGTCCTAATGAATTGATCAAGAAGCATTGCTGTCGTTGTCACTGAACACATGCCTTCATTTTACATGCTCTAGGGCCTTTGTATCTGGGTTGTTTCGTTGATTCTGATGAGCGAATACTAACTGGTGGACGCATGGATTCTGACGGCATGACTCTGGAGATTTGTTTTGAATTCTGCTCATCGCTTGGTATGTCATATGCTGGTCTGCAATATGCCCGTGAATGTTTCTGTGGACATGAAGGCTTAGACCTGGCTGCATATGGACCCAGACCGGCGGAGGAGTGTGGCGACCCATGCGCGGGGGATGTAACTCAAATCTGTGGTGATACTTGGCGGCTTAGTGTTTATGAGATACCGAGAGGTCAAATATCGAGAGGTCAGTTATCTCATGGTTATCTCATTGGGTACTCGTTACGTCAAGCGAAATGTTTAAGTTAAGCGCACCAGTAGCTATTTAAATTGAGTAATCGAAATAAACGGGGTTTAAATATTATGTTTCGGTGGCACTTGTTAAACAGCGTTCTGTATGATAGGAACATGTATTGTATTTCCTTCCATTGAAACATGTGACAGATTAAGTTCATGCCTTCAATAGGCCTAAGGGGGTATATGGGTTTCAAATGGACTAGCCAATTTGGTTTCAATGGTGAAAGATGATCGAAGCTACATGTAGCAGTCGAAGTCAGAACTGTACAGGGGGCGGGGCTAGACTGAGACTCTCTGTCGCCCTCTTACGTCGCTATCTTGGCAGGTTCCGTGAGGTGATGTAGTCTCTAGGTGGTTCCCTAAAGATCAATACAAATGAAACTAGTGAAACGGATTCTTTTTTAACGTTTTAGTAGTCCTGCGATGCGTGGAAAGGATGAGGGGAATACAATGTTTGATTAATATTACCAAGTTGATCTGATATTATATTTGTTAATTCTTACATTTGCTTCAGATGATGAAATCGGTTTCGGAGATGTCCTTGCCATTTATCTTAAATGTAAGTTGATTTGCATTTGACTCATTTTCTATTATTGAACTGTGTAAAAAACATAGCCATCCATGTATGTACCTAGAGTCATTATACCCTTAAGGCCAAAAAAAAAAGTTGTTTGTTTGTCCACGTCCGACCGACCGTGTACCTAGGTGCCGACCGTATTACTTTTTATTTTCGATAATTTTTTTAAAACAACTTTTTGAGCAATTTGAATGGCCAAACGGACCGTGTTTATTCCTTATTTCGTATGATATCGTCATTCTGGTATTTGCAACACCATCCCCAATGCGCAATCCCGTGTACACACGATGTTTAATGCATGAACTTGGCACCCGCGGGACTATTAAAAGGACTAAATGAAAATCAGTGATCGCACGTGCAAGTGATGTCATTTTTATACTAAAAACGCAGTGTGAGAAAATATGAAAAATCTAATTACAGTTAATATTTGTTCCCAAAATGTTGCTCAACGGCATGAATATTAATTTCAACATAGTATAAAACAATCTTTGGGGTAGTTAGTGCGGGGAAAATAGGTTTAGCAATACTTTCACGTATATATTTCTAGCAAAACTTCAACACACCGTTTATTTCACTTTGTGCAACATTCAATCACAATGGCGGCGTCCTACGGTATCTGTAGACTGGATCCTCCTGTCTTCCCGATTTTCCACACGGCCCCTGCATGCGAGGGTACTCAAATATTGGAACTTTAAATTGACAATCTGCCCCATCCCCAGCAGGAGAAAGAGATCAAAATCAGCAGTGTGAAGAGTAAAGCAACAATGTCGCATGAAAAGTGAGGTGTTTTGGTGTGTGTTTTGACTTTAATTCACAGTATTCATGCCGAATTTATATTCCCAAATACAATATCCGTATTAAAAAATATTTAAAAAAAAAAAAAAATCCGACCTACCGACCCTTCCTTTTGAGGACCCTCTATGGACAAACAAACACTTTTTTTTTTGCCTAACCATCCGCTTGCAGTGGCGTAGCCAGAGGGGCGGGGCAGGCGATCGCCCCTAATATTAGTCTTATCGGTCGAAATTGGCACTGTCGGTTGAGATGGTACTGCCGGTTATCGAATGCTCGTTTTCGCGCCGGTTTGGGGGACACCACGTCACAACCCCCCCCCCCCCCCCCCCCCCCCCCCTCCACCGCTCCCAAGCTTCTGACTCATCGGCAATTCTCAAAAGTTGACTTTCTTGTCAAGCCCTTGTCTGTTCACTTTAAATTTTCGCCCCCACCCATGTGGAAAACCTAGCTACGCCACTGCCAGCTTGCTATTTTGTCCCATAAAAAGAGAGTGTCATAATAATTATAATGTTCAACATAATTATTACTTCTATTTCATTCATAGTGGAGGACCCTGGCTCGAATCCTGTTATCAACTGTCCCTATAATTTTTCCGTTATGGAAGAGACAGACAAAGGACAAAGGGACACCCGGGTATTCTGGGTCGAACCCACCATCAATTCTACCAGACCAACAGTTTCTAGAACGCACCAACCCGGTGATTTATTTCCATCAGGCTCAACGCGTGTGGCATATTCATTTAAAGATGACGTCATTGATAGAACCTTCAGCTGTAGATTCGTCATCACCGTGATTGACAATAGAGGTAGGTCCATTCAATAAGCTTATTTCGAGTGACCCCATGCTTTGTTCCAGTACCTTAACACTTTTGCATTACAAACCAAAGACCCTGAAGCTACAAGTCTGCTGTCATTGTTGACAAGCAAGGCCACGTGTGGGATTTACATCAAGACAGTGCTTCCGGGCATGAACACTGGACTGCCTAATCTGGGATTGGAGAATTTATGACCGACCAATCGTTATATCCCCGGTATAAAGGTGATTAGGCAGTGGAACATATTGATCTAATATACTGATGATAAATGCTAGTCATGGTTAAAATTCGCCGCGAAACAGCAACTATATGCCTCTGTCAAAAAGTCACATTTGGGGCGGGGTGAGCATTTCTAAGATATATTTACAACAGCTCTTTATAGGTCTATGTGATTTGTCTATAGATGGTGTGACCGGTGACGTAGTGCCCGGCAGTTTGCGTGCGCACCTACAGGGAACGGTGCTTTAATTCACACTTGGTTGATCATTACTTACCATGCTTACGGTGTTATAGTGCAGTAGTCATGGTATGCATCCCTAAGCACAATGAGAGACCAGGTACTAAATCTGGTTGCCCGGCGGTTTGCGTGCGCACCATAAGGGCATGTGCTTTTAAAATTGGCGCTCAGTGATGTGTGTTTTGCTTTCATATAGTAATATATGCAGTAGTCATGGACTAGTACCTCTAGCATGTCTTTAGACCAGGCGCTAATCAATTTGTAAACACTACTGATGTAAACAACGGTCACCTCATCTATACAATGGCTTCTATTATGATATAATCAATATTCTTATGATTATTACCCGTATAATTAATGTATTTTCGGATTTGTCGGATTATGGAAACTATAAAAGTAATGTAAAACAGTCATGAGAATGTCATAAACCCGTTACAGTTAAAGGGTTTATTTTATTGTTATTTTGATCGTAATGGTTTTATTAAAAATGTAAATGTTGTGGTCATGCTTCCACTGATAACGAATTGTGTAACAGTATTGTCGATTGCGATGATGAAGTAGCATTGAAATCTTTATCACTAGGCTCTAAATGTACAATAGTCGGCACTGCATGTATTATGATGCGTAAATATTCTCCAGGTTCGTGAAATCGATTAAGTTTGACTTTGAGCGAGGCATTACGCCGTGGATTGAGCTATCCATTGATTGTGCTTTATTTAATTATTTATCTAATCAATGTTGTTTGTTGATCTTTTTTAGGTGTTTCAAGTCGATCCATATTAGGCAGTTCTAACGGATCTGCAGCGATTATTCTGGGCATTATGTTCCTAATTATGTTGATATTGTTGGTTATAGCAGTGATTCTTTATATGAGGTAAGACGTAGATTTCTTTCTGCACTTTGGAATGTTAATGTTAAACTTACTTCCGCACTTTTTCTCGGACTAAGGGATCCGTGGTTCAATTCATGAAAGTTGCACTAGGTCTCATTTCTATTACTTCTAAACAATTAGGTAAGTGTGAATGGAGCTGTGGACAAATATTATTGTATACGCAGTGAGTGAAATCGCTAAGCAACCATTTCTTCTCAATTGAACTTCACAGAAATGTTGGCCCCTCCCGATTCCGCTTGAAATGAAACAGTCATTAATGTTCAAAATATGATTTAAATATATGAACCACTGTCCAGTGGGGGTAAAACTAAGGTAGTGAATTTGTTAAGGTGAGCAAGGGGAGCATGCTTGCGATCAGGGGGGATAGGTTCTTACCGACTAATTTTGGTAAACCGTATGATTTGTTGCCATTTTATGTGTGGGAGCGTCACAGGGTACGACTTCCGACAGGGATGATATGCCCCTTCACGGTTACGTCCCTGTGCCCCGGTTACGCCCCTGCTCCTCCGGATACGCCCTGCTCCTCCGGTAACGCCCCAGCTCCCCGGTTACGCCCCTGCTCCCCCGGTTACGTCCCTGCTCCCCGGTTACGCCCATACTCATATAGTACCGTCAGGATCTTATATACGTAGATATATATATACACATGGAAAAAAGTATCGCATCACTTGTTGAAAAGTGCAAATGTGGCCTCGAATTTTGCCACCATGGTGTGATATTAAGGATAATTTGTTTGCGTAAGCTGTCCAACAAAATGTTATGCAATAAAAGGGCCACATTTTATTTTGTGATGTAATCGATGTAATGTTTTTCAAGGCCAAAGGGAAAATGCATAAAACAAGTTTGGGTAAAACGCGATATTAAGAGGCCCAATGATTAATCTCTATAGCTGTAATCCTTGGTAACACATTCAAGTCTTCCAAGGTCAAAGGTCATCTGGGTCAAATTTCAAAAGTTGCCCGATTGTCCTCAAACATGAAAAAACTCCCTTTTTCGTACGCCCAACGGTTATGGGGTCAAAGGTCAAAATAGATCAAATTTTAAATAAGTTCAAATGACAAAAGCAATATTGCGGAAGTGTTGACCTAGGTCAAATAAATTTTAAAAAATCAACGGTGACCTCATCGTATATGCTGAATTTATGAGCAACAAAAAAAATGGCATGTTTGGACTCATTCACTGCATTGTAGCCTATAACGTCTAAATGAAACATTTCTTGCGCCAAATACAGAACTAATATAATGACTATTTTACAAAAGCATGCATTTTCCCCTTGGCCTTGAAAAACATCACATCGATTACGTCACAAACTAAAATGCGGCCCTTTTATTGCATAGCATTTTGTTCGACAGCTTACGCAATCAAATGATCCTTAATATAACACCATGGTGGCAAAATTCGAGGCCACATTTGCACTTTTCAACAACAAAAAAGTGGTGCGATACTTTTTTCCATGTGTATATATTAACACACTCATTCCCAGGAGAAAAAAACTCGAGTACTTATCTGTATATAAGTGTGATGTGTGATTCATTGAATGGTAAATGGTTCCAGTTATCTTGAACGTGGAAGCGAAGTTTTTCTACTTGACAAAAAAAGTGAAGAAAAAACTCCCAGACATCATCACTAATTTGCATTCCATATTTGCTTTGCCAGATTGAGGAGGAGATTACGCCAAAACGATACCAGCAAGAAAGAACATCGAAATGCCTCACGATCGCAAAATGCCTACTCGGAGCGGAATGATCTTAACAAAAATCGTTACGACAGTAGTGACTCACCCACAGCCGATTGTACTTACGTTAATGGCACAGAGATGTCATCGGTTTCACTGGTAACAGGTGTGCGGCCACCCTCATCATCAACATTGTCAAATTCACCCAGGTTGCCGTTCAGTCCCTTGGATGGTACCAAACCTGATTCAGTTTGCCATGGGGACAATGAAGACATATACGAGGAGCTTGGTGATAGAGAAGAACCGCTCCCTTACAGTGAACTAGAACTAAATGTGTATGCTACCCCAGATGATGTTCATGCAGTAGAAGAACAACCGCAGTCGGACATGTATTACGAGACACCGAAATCATGCCATCAAAATTTGAATTCTTTGAAATAGCCTATAATTTGGATTTTTCCCAAATTCAATCGTATGAAGAATATGTACATAATATTGAGAAAATGTATGTTTTCATGTCTCACATTGATTTTTAGGCAACTATAAAATCACTACTCGGCACAAACGGACATCTCAGGTTCGATCATTCGGGCGATTTTTTTGTGTTCGTTGGTAAATTGTCAACATAAGAAAATCATCGTTGCCTTATAGAATTCCATTTGAGAAGTAAATGGACTCAAAGGAATCGCCAAAGGGTAAAATTGATGACTATAAAACAATGTTTAGACAACGGTGATTGTAAGTCTGTGAGCTATGCATGCATGAATTGCGCATACCCAGTGAGGTAACAAGCACCGTATATAGATGGTGTGACCGGTGACGTAGTGCCCGGCGGTTTGCGTGCGCACCTACAGGGAACGGTGCTTTAATTCACACTTGATTGATCATTACTTACCATGCTTACGGTGTAATAGTGCAGAAGTCATGGTATGCATCCCTAAGCACAATGAGAGACCAGGTACTAAATCTGGTTGCCCGGCGGTTTGCGTGCGCACCATAAGGGCATGTGCTTTTAAAATTGGCGCTCAGTGATGTGTGTTCTGCTTTCATATACATGTATATAGTATGATGTATGCAGTAGTCATAGACTAGTACCCGTAGCATGTCTTTAGACCAGGCGCTAATCAATATGTAAACACTACTGATGTAAACAACGGTCACTTCATCTATACCTTTACGCAGTATAAACTATGAGCGGGTTTCTATTGGGGCACTGCAAAAAGTAAACGCTAATATTATAAACGCTAAGATTTATCGGTAAGTTTTTAATCCCCCTGTTTCTACTCGCGAAAAGTAACCGCTAAGTTTATCGATCTTAGTCGATGGGCCACGACGTTTGACTTGTAATACCAAACAATTCCACCGCGCACCTGAAAAAGATTGCTTCACAATGTGTATAACCCAGCGTGACATGGTTCACGGCGCAAACCGCTAAGATTATTCGCCTTTCTGTTTCTATTGGGATTATTGCCGATTATTGCCGGTTCCAAACCTGGTTTGTGAAGGTTTTTGGGATTACCAAAAATACCGATTCTTAGCGGGTTCTGCCTGTTTCTACTGGGCAAACTTAGCGTTTATTAGCGGTTTCTTCCCCAGTAGAAACACGCTCTATCACACGCACCCCCGTCCGACTGGGCAGAAAATGCACTGTGCATGCATATTTGTAAGTGAATGAATGAATTGATTTGGAAAATTAACTTGACACTTTAATAGTATACATTCAAGTCGATGATGTATCTTTTTCCTCTTTTGGGTCCCCGTGTTTTATCCTCACCAGTGGTCTGCTGGTCAGATCCACCCCGATGTCCAACTTGATAGCTATTATCATTTTTAATTGTTTTTAAATAGGAGTGTATATTATTTTATTGTGGATGCATTTTATGTGATTTTTATTTGAATAAAGTAAGCGGATGCAATAAGGATTGTAATGTTCTGACGAGCTCATACCTGGGATACTGCTAATGAGCCCAACGTTAAATATTTTCATGCGTTACAGGGTGTCCCTAAAAAAATTGTGCACATGTTTGCGCAACTTGTTGACCATGAAGTCCTAAGGTTTGGTGTAATATGTTTATACGCACGGAAAGGGAAAACACTCAGCTTTCAGATACCGTTTATTTTATCTGATTTGGATTTGTCAATCCTGAGATATACCCAGTTTATCAAACCTACCCAAAATCGACGTTGTGCCACTTTTACAGAATAAATGATTATGAGCGTCAAAACAATACTAACATTGGTCTATCCATGGGCATCAATCGTCTTGAAACATTGAGGTGGGCATTTGACCAGAATTGTTTAAAAGAGGCTGAGGAACAAAAAGGTCCTTAGAATATGTGGTAAGGGATTTCTACGAGCAGTTATTCTGGGATCCCTCTGAAGTGCACGTGCACGCCGCACGTTATCAATGTGTTACTGTGTCCTGCCACTTTTCATATCTTAGTCTTCCAGAATGTTCTTTATTCATATTGGTGCTTGTACCATACCATCTACCAAGCATTTCCAATACTAGATGGTACGTGAGTGTTTGAGAAATGAATGGCAAACTCTCTGGTGACTCTTTTGCTGATATTTTAAGACCATGAACACCCTCTTCTATCATGTCTATTGAAAATTGAGGCCGCACCCGGTTCTTGTTTTGAAAATGTAGGCCCAATAAACATTTTGTGAAACCTCGTCAAAAGGACTGGTTCGAATCATGTAACAAACATCTTTATATTCAGTTCTGCTTGGATACACAGGCACTCATTCTATTATTTAAACCTATTCAATCTCAATACAAAAAATGTTATTTTGCATAACACTGGTGAAGGGCAGTGGAAGTTGCATCTTAGGAGTAAACCTTTGAAACTGTAAAGTGGCACAACATCGATTCTGGGTAGCTCTAGTTAATTGTCCATATCTCAGGATCGACAAATCCAAATCAGATAAAATAAACGGCATCTGAAAGCTGAGTGTTTTTCCTTTCCGTGTGTATAACCATCATATTACACCAAAATGTAGGACTTCATGGTCAACAAGTTGCGCAAACATGTGCACAATTTTTTTAGGGACACCCGGTATATAAAACAAATATTTAATGATCTTTATTCGGGAAATGGTGCAAACTATTGGCCCCTCGGTGACTGGAGGCCGTGTGCCTACTATTTTCCCTCGACCTCCGGTCTCGGGAAAATAGTAGGCCCACGGCCTCCAGTCACATCGGGGCCAATAGTTTGCACCATTTCCCTCATGATCATTAAAGGTAGATGACCCGATTTTCAACTTGATGTTTTCTATTTTACATGAAAGGTTATCCTTAAAATTGATGCATTCCAAAGTTTGAGATGCATAACTCCAATGGTTCTATTTTTAGAAGCGTAATGTCAAAAGACATGTGCCCTTGAGTAGTGCACAGACTGGTTGGTGGTTAACCACCTTTGGCAGTAATTCACCACAATTAGCCTATAATTTCCGAATGAAACATTTCTGGCCCCTAATATTTTACAGACATAATGAGAAAAATATGGGGATTCTTCTGATACCAAAATATCTTGATGTGAAAAAAAAAATCATAGCCCCAAAAAGTGATCGGGTCATATACCTTTAAATATTTGTATATACACATGGAAAAAAGTATCGCACCACTGCTTTTTTGATGAAAAGTGCAAATGTGGCCACGAATTTTGCCACCATGGTGTGATATTAAGCATCATTTGTTTGCGTAAGCTGTCCAACAAAATGTTGTGCAACAAAAGGGCCACATTTTAGTTTGTGTCGTAATCGATGTAATGTTTTTTCAAGGCCAAGGGGAAAATGCAAGATTTTGTCCAAAAACATTCATGAAAAAAGTTTGGGTATAACGCGATATTGAATAGACTTTAAAAACTTAAAATAGTCATTATATTAGTCACCGTTGATTTTGTTTATTTGACCTAGGTCAACACCTTCGCGATATTGCTTTTGTCATATGAACTTCTTTAAAATTTGACCTATTTTGACCTTAGACCCCATAACCGTTGGGCGTACGAAAAAGGGAGTTTTTTTTTGTTTAATTTGACCCCAGATGACCTTTGACCTTGGAATACTTAATTGTGTTACCAAAGATTACAACTTTAGAGATTAATCATCGGGCCTCTCAATATCGCGTTATACCCAAACTTTGTCCATGCATGTTTTTGGACAAAAACATGCATTTTCCCCTTGGCCTTGAAAAAACATTACATCGATTACGTCACAAACTAAAATGTGGCCCTTTTATTGCACAACATTTTGTTGGACAGCTTACGCAAACAAATGATGCTTAATATCACACCATGGTGGCAAAATTCGAGGCCACATTTGCACTTTTCAACAACAAAAAAGCAGTGGTGCGATACTTTTTTCCATGTGTATAGTTTGGTCCATTTCATGCTTGACGTTACTTCCCGGTCTTTTTTTCTTTCTTTTAAAAAGTAATATTGACCGGGCGGTCAATAGTACTTTTTGAAAACAAAAAAATGCCCTGCCTCGTACGATTTTTCCATAATGGCTTGGAGGATCGACTCGCCTTTAAGATTTTGTTCATGTTTAATTTGATGAAAATCGCACACAAATATATTTTCAAGCGTTATATAAAACAAATATGGACTGCTCTTTATTCGTGAAATGGGGTGAACTATATAATTGTCCCTCGGTGATCTGGAGACCTAAGTCTACTATTTCCCCTCAGCCTTCGACACGAAGCCCGATTTAACGCAACTCAAGACCAATACAACAAAGACACGGACATTCTGTACAGGGGTAATTTATTGATAAAAAGGTTTACTGTGTGAATACAACGAGCATTCGGATCGGAATAAATTCAATTACTACTGCACTAAATCCTCTATTGACATGAAGCGGATAAAGACTGCTACAACTAGTGTTATTTCCTTGTCATCAACGTTATTACTATTCAAGAAGTCTTCAAGAAAACATTGGGCCATATGACATATGTGAGGTGACTTGATAGCTAATAGCTATGTAATAGTCAGGGACAGTCTCCGACTCTCTGGTATATCACAGCTCAACAAAATAAGTTACCCTGTAGACTATGCCTGATGTTTTTTAAATAGAGTTACTCCATCGAACCGATTTTGGCACATATTAATGTACGTGTTCACAGCAACACTAGAACGGGGCTATAACTACGCAGGTGTTATAATGCTTGAATGAGTACGCATTGAATGGAGGAATACCTCATTTCAAAAGTTGCTTAAAGTTTAATATTGCGTGTGCTCATTCAAGCAGTTATAGTCTGTGCGGTGTTCAAAACTCCTTCATACATCATTTAGCAACTTTTGAATGTGTGCTCATTTAAGCATTAACACACCTGCGTAGTTATAGCCCCAATTTAGTGTTGCTGTGAACACGTACATTAATGTGTTCCAAAAATCGTTTCGATGGAGTAACTCATTTTAAAAATATCAGGCATAATCTAAAGGTTAACTTATTTTTTTGTTGAACTGTGTAGTTAGATCCGAATGGATAATAACGTGAAACGCAATAAAGAGATAGGGACTTCAAGTTCTTTATAGTACATGACTAACTAAGAGGTTGCGAGCCAAGCCAAATGAAACCTAAATTTAAATTTAAAATTATAAATACATTTTGCCTAGACTAACTTGTAGGGAATGGAATAATTAATAAAATAAGTAACCACGATTATTATGTGATAGAAAAGACAGCAACCACAAGTTTGTTATTAAATTAGGTTTTCTAAATCCCTCCCATCACCAATTTAGGATTATATAGATAACTATTTATATGATGATATTTCCTATAAATACTAATATGAATTAGAAATTAAGACGCCGCCTTATGGTCTGTCAGTTACGGGGTGTACTTTCAAATAGTAGTATTGGGCACACGGGCGGGTAGTGGCTAGCTCTCCCAATATTTGGTCATTATTGTCGGTTGAGATTGGCACCGTCGGTTCATTTGACAAGGTGAATTATGACGGTCACATAAGTATAAAGATAGCCTTCACGTGCAGGTGCTAAAAAAAGTTGTTTTAATTACTAGCTCGTTTTAAGCCAAAATGTACCCCAATCATGGCAACATTATAGTAAAAAATTCGTCGCGCACTATAGGCCTATATGCGCCAATAATTTTAGTCTGTATCAGTTTGCCCTCGGCCCCCCCCCCCCAAAAAAAAAATGAAAAGCCTAGCTACGCCACTGATGGGTCACTTCATGTAGTGCTGATTCGGTTTCATTTCTGGAAATATGTTCTGCGTTATTTCATTGTTGACCAGGTCGATCAGTAATTGGTCATGGTTCTATTAGACTTGCATACTTCCCAACGATCTGGTCCAGGCTTATGACCTGTTGAATAAAATATAAAGATATTATTGCCCTTTTTTTGAAAATCTTTATTATTTTTTGAATTATCGACCAAAAAGTGCCAACAAATGTGATTTTTTACCTCCAAAATCATGAAAATCACATTTTGGCACTTTTTTGGCACTTTTTGGTCAATAATTTCTGAAAGGACTTATCGAGAACATATCGTTCCTTTCATTAAAAACATATCATCATGAGTTCCTTTGAAAAGAAGAACCTGTGTTTCTTGTTTTTCAGTGATTGTATTATTTATCTAAAAATGCCCAGGTATAAGAACAGAGCAGAATTATCGTTCAATTTTATGAATTTGCAATTTTAAATTGATAAATATCTGCTGTTTGACGTGAGTATGGATCAGATCTATATGGGCATCATGGGCATGTTATACAGTTGACGCTGGCATAACGTCGGAACGTTGTAAATGCTTTTCATTTGGTTGGATAATCAAATATGAAAGTTCTTTTTTACGTCAAGGGCTGGTTTAAGGTTGTAATAACGTTATTTAACGTAATACCGTGCCGGTTTTTGACGTCATAACAATTTTGAAACAACCACTGACGCCAACAAATTTTCATATCAAACCAAGTGTGCAACAGTTCAACATTCCAAAGTTTTATAGACGTCAAACTGTACAACGTGCCTACTGGGATGCTCCCGAGGCCAGTGGCGTACCCAAGCTTTTGGAAACAGGGGGGAGCCCGACCATAGTTGTACCGACGAAAGGCATTTTTACCAACAATTTTTTTACAGACTCCCAAAAAAAATCGTAAAACATGCCAATTTTTTTCGTCAGCAGCTGAAATCTTGATCAGGGGGGGGGGGGGGGGGGGGGGTTAGCGATAGGTTGTCCACAAAACCGACCACAAAACCGGGCCAGGGGGGCAGGGCCCCCCTGCCCCCCCCCCCCCCCCCCTGGGTACGCCACTGCCCGAGGCAAGAAAAAAAGTCAAAAACCCAGATGCTGCTACTAACATGTCCTTCTTACCATGGGTTGTTTCAAGTCCATCGCATATGTCCTGGTAGATATCGGAAGCCAACAGTATCTCCAGGGCAGGGTTCATCCAGTCATTCAATTTACTGTCCTTCCTGGTCATCATGCTTGGGCCGTCAAAGGCACACATGATTGGTCCGCCCTCGTGGAAAAGGTCAAACTCAACTTGGTTGTTGTAGTTGGCACCCCAGTCGAAACCGGCATCAATCTATACAAAATATAATGGTATTATAATTGTTGAAGAAATGTTATCCGATTATATCCATGATCCACAGTAGCTTAACTAGGGTCTTCAATTGGGTGGGTGGGTGGTGGGGGGGGGGGGGGGGGGGGGGGGGGGGGGGCAAGCCTTCTGGCAGTTGCCATCAACTACCTGCCTCCTCTTTGCGCGCTCATGTATGATCCATTATACACCGAGCAGTGAGCACATTAAGTCTCTGACCAGGTGCTTTGAGGTTGGCTAATTCAAAATAAATAATCGGTATACCAAACATCCGAGATATACATTAAATGAGGAAATTTCTTCTCCGCAGTTTGAAATCTCATTCAACAAAATCGAATGGTTACTTTTAAAGTTATGGCGATTTTAATGACAGCGCATAACAACAGCAAAGTTGCACTAGGTATACAGGGTGACCCAGAAAATGTTGAACCCAAAAATCACAAAATTCAATATTTTTTTTTACCATTAAAATAACAAAATATTGCATAACTCGTTCACCAGCTATGTACACCATACATTTAACTTTCTGAAACATTTTAGATCATAAAAATAGGCCACACGAAACTTAAAATATGTGTAATTTTGTAAGAAGTGTTGTTTTGTAGTGTAAGTGAAGTGCAAAAAAAAATGGTTTCATGCTACATGAGCAGAACAAGTGCCTGTTTGAAACCATTTCTTTCCGATTTATAAATTATTCTGCACAGTATCTCATCAATATTCATTCATTATGTAAATCAATATTATTATTATATAAGAGACTTTGAAAACAAAACTGAAGTCCCCTCGACTTCATTTGAAAATGTTAATTTGATAAATTCAGATCAAAAGAAAAGATTACTTAACTCACCGTACTTAGAACAGAATTAAGTTTCATATCTGAACCAAGTTACAATTTTTTCACTTTTACAAAAGGGCGAAAACACCCCCTGTCTCACAATCAAGTGTATCTTTAGTTTGGTAAGGCCAATTTACATGATCTAAAGTTCTCCAGAAAGCTGAATAAATTGTTTACATAACTGGGAAAACAGAATGCCATATTCATTTATTTTCATTTTTAATTTTTTTTTTTAAATTTGTGATTTTTGGGTTCAACATTTTCTGGGTCACCCTGTAGGACACCATTGATTTGTGTGTGATTACTGTCATAATTGTGTGCTATCTGAACGAACCAGATGAATGGGTCTGGAGTGATAGCCGCGATTTGCGTGACAAAGGGTATGACTAGCTGTGAAGAATAAAAGTTTTAGCTGATTAGCTTTGAGTTTTTTCAGTGCGTATCACACACAAATTAATGATTTCCTATACCTAGTGCAACTTTGCTGTTGTTATGCGCGGTCATTGAAATCGCCAAAACTTTAAAAGTATCCATTCGATTTTGTTGAATGAGGTATCAAACTGCGAAGGAGAAATTTGCTCATATAATGTATATCTTAGATTTTTGGTACCAATTATCTATTTTGAATTGGTCAACCTTAAAGCACCTGGTCAGGGACTTAATGTACTAGGTGTACATCCGCTGATAAATAGGATAAATAAAGCACATCAAATAATATTAATCATGGGTATGCGACTCAACTTGCCGATCCGATGCTACTTTTAATTTTAACTTTGGCCGTACTCATTATGTTTGGTGGCGTTGCTTGTCGTTTGCTTTAGGTATAGATTTTATTTAGACTTAATTGAAGTTTACACTGAATTGTTGGCAAAATTCCCAAACATTGTGCGGTTTTGAATAAAACGTGCGTGCTGGGTGGTTTTTACAAGCCTGATTTGGGCGGCCAAATACACCAAAAGGGTACAAAATGTGTTATGTAGTGTAAAAATGCAAAAGGTAGTGTTATAAAATGTGAAAGGTAGACAGTGTAGAAATGTTAAAGGTAGTGTAGACATTTAAAGGGAGCGTATCAAATGTAAAAGGTAGAAAATGTTTAAGGTAGTGTACAAATTCGTCTCGAGGTACAAATTGAAATAGGTAGAAAATTGAAATATGTGAGTAGTACGGATATAATTATATCATCTGACGGCCAGTGTTTTGTTTACATTCACTCAGGGGCCCTAAGTGATCTTCGTATTTCCGCATGCAATGAAGCGAGAAGCAAAATAATCATATCTATATACTAATTTTCGGTCCTTCGCTTTATTAGATAGTTCAATAATAATTTTACACTCGATCGCGTCCCTCTTCAACTGAAAAAGCGTGGTAATTGCGCCTTTAATACACGAGCTAATTAGATAGTTCAATGCCCGTTTTTTCCCGTTTTCAGACATGCGCAGAAAGGATCACATGTGAAAATCCGAAATGTTGAATTTCTTTTACTCGGGTAGCTACTGTTCGGAAACAAATTGTGGTTTTCGGAGTGAGTGAAGACATATGGTCTTCACCCAAAATATTTTCTTCAGGGATATAGCTACATTTCTGTATATGCGGCTGTTTGCTATTCTTAAAGAACGCATAGTAACAAGCATTTATACGGGACTATAATACGTCCAACAAATAAAAATATTTTACGACATTTTCTAAATGTAAACAAAAACTCTTACGCAGATCTTAAAGTGACACTTTCACATTAATAACATAGATGAACGCGGAGTTTGCTAACGATAAGAAAGTGGCGGTACCATACCAACCGTTGCTGCGCGACCGCGTTTAACATGGCGCACGCGATTCGGCGCACACGTAATGACGCAGACAAAGCCAGTGTGTACGCGTTTGTGGCGCAAACTGTACATTGTAAACGGGGCATGCAGTGAAAGCAGGCAGTCCGTATACGGTATAAAATGTAACGAGAGCAAGACACAAACAAAACACTAATCATAAAGCCAAGACCTTTATTTAATAAAGAAACTGGGAGCAAGGCGCAAACCGTATCCAGGATAACATGTATTAAAGTGACTGAAGTGGCTGAAGGAAAATACATTTGATGGAGTCACTCATGCAGTTGTAACCCCATGGCTGGTCATGAAGCTATGGGCTGGTGGATCAGGGTCGACCCCACACACACCCCCACCCATCCCCCACACACACCCCTTTCATTTTCTTTGTGCGACTTATTATACAGCGGTGCGGCTTACTGTATACCATGAGGTCTTAATCTTAATTTGAGGTGGCTGCGGCTTATTCACCGTGCGGCTTATAGCACGTAAATTAGGGGATTGTCACAACATACCCTAAGGTCTAAGCCCCCCTTCCCCCGCACTTCCCTTACTTAATAATATGGATATAGTAAGGCGGCCTTACTAAGGCCACATGGGTATCTGGATAAACAGAACGTGCGGTATTGCCTCATCATACCCTAAAGGGCACCAGTGGTATCTGGATTACGGGGTTCACTATAAAACGCAGATAGTAAGGGTGTATTAGGTAGTATCTCGGGAGGCCTTATTTAGAACACAACAAACATGACAAAGGGACTGCATACGTTTATGCCCTACATGCCTATTGGAGGAATAATGTATTTAAGTAAATAGGCTAAACAAAACCCGGATGGCACACATAGTGTTTAAGTACAAGCATAGAATGGTACAAGTGATCTTGATGATAGACTCCGCCGACCATAAAACTAAACGACGACTATAAAACTATAGAACCCATATATAACGCTCAGAACGTAGGCCTATTACCTGGATACAGTATGTGCATGGGCAGCCTATTACCTGGATACAGTATGTGCATGGGCAGTGGCGGCACCAGCATCAACATTTTAAAGGAGGAAAACGGGGTGGCGGGCAATAAAAGAATCGGGGGAGACATTTTAAGCTCATTTTAAGTTACTTTCAGCTTTGACATTAAAATACAACTTTTGTATTATTTGGGTACAAAATGGGTAGGGACATGAGCTGACAGGGGGTAACTGGGGGAGGGGATATTAAGGCAATCCAGATACTCTGAATATGTTAAGTATTCCTACACCTGAATAGCCATTCAGGTGTCCTTATTAATCCACGCAGGCCCTAATAGCCGCATACACAGTTATCACGGGTACGGGTGCCCTTAATATTCGATTCAAGATAAACCACATAGTCCATGGAGGTCCTATATTGGATCACTAATACACAATTTTGATTATTAAAGTACATGGGGTGGTACCTGAATAATCAAGGGCACCATGTGTTATACATGCATGGCATACATGGATTTATTAAGGGCACATGGTATATATGGATTATTAAGGGCACTGTGGTACCAATGTCAGTATTAAGGGCACCTAGGATACATGGAGTATCAACGACATACTCTTGCAGTTTTACAATACCCTCATCTCTATACCTTTTGATGTGAATAACCACCCGCTATTATAGCTTCGGCACCTATACCTGCGCTTTCCATTATAAACTGGATATAATACGGGTACATTGGTATGGATATAATGCCGGCAAATGCGGTACCTGGGTTATTAAGGCCATCTGTGAGGGGTAGGGCCTAGGCCTATGGGCAACCGGTGTATTAAGAACACGTGGAGTACTTGGATTAGGAACATGGGTATCTGTATTATTTAAGAGCCCATTGGGCCTAGGCGCATTTAAGAGTACCATGTCACTTACATTATATCAAGGGCACTTTAGGTACCTGTCCTGGGTAAGGACATACTCTTGATATTTATATAAACATTTATAACGCTTTGATATTATACTCACCTCTGCCTATTGTGATGGACTATTACTGCCCACTATCTTCGGCACCCGCGATTAATTCAAGTTACTTGAATGATAAAGTAAGGGCACCTGGGTATCTCGATATAACGGCACACTGCAGTACCTGGATTATGTGGTATCCGGTGCCATTAAGGGCACCTGTGGTAACTGGATTAG
Source organism: Ophiura sarsii (assembly GCA_035610835.1). NCBI lineage: Eukaryota > Metazoa > Echinodermata > Ophiuroidea > Amphilepidida > Ophiuridae > Ophiura > Ophiura sarsii. The sequence goes on from CM069446.1 coordinate 21,293,266, forward strand.
GGTGGGCTTAGGCCTATGGGGTCCCTGGATATAATGGGACAACGGGTACCTGCATTTCAGGTCACATGGGAGGCCTACATAGGTATCTGGAAAGACAAAGGTAGGCTTACCTACTTTAAGGCACATGTATACCTGGATTATCAAAAGCACTTGCGATATTCGGATTATTTAGGGACCGTCTGGATTATGTATACATGTAGGACATGTTCTTGATATTGTATTAATTTTTCTTACGCTTTGTTTACTTACCTCCCCGTGAAATCTTCTAGCGGGTCCGCGCGAAGCGCGGATGCCCGCTAGTATTTATCAATTCACGTCTGGTATTTATAATAATTTAAAAGCGTCGGGTTAATATCATCCGGCGCCATGTCGTAGCGGTGTGGCTCAGATCGGCAAGCTGAGTAGCAAGCCCCTGGTATCTATGCAACACTCCTAAACGAATATGAACTTATATACGACCAATTCCTGTTGTATATATATATAACTTATATCCGCACTACTTATGTATTTCAATTTTTCTACCTCGCGACAATTTGTACCTATAGCGAAGAATACGTACCTCGCGGCATTTGTACCTTTCAACAAAAGCGCTAACTAAATCGTACCGATCGCATTTTGTAAACTATCTTTAACAAATTCTACACTACCTCTCTCATTTTCTACACAACCTTTCACATTTCTAACTTTCACATTATCTGCACTACCTGTCACATTTTATACCTTTCACATATCTACATTATACCTTACACATTTCAACACCGTACCTTTCACATTTCTACACTACCTTTCACATTTCTACACATACCTTTTACATTTCTACACCACCTTTCACATTTGTGTAGACTACCTTTTACATTTCTACACTATCTTTTACATATTGTACCCTTTTGAAGTATTTGGCCGCCCGTAGTCGGAAATAAAGGGTTCAAAGAAAGAAAGCCCTCCCGCTAAAATTTGATCACGTTTGTGTGCATAACTCTACACACAATTGAACGTTTTGAGAGATTGAAACACTAATATGAAAGGCAAAAACATAATCATTATTACTTTACCCAAAATAGTCACATTTCATAAAATGATGTTTTCAAAAAAAGTGGCACTTTTCAAGATTTTATACGAGTTTGTGTGCATAAGTCCACACACAATCTGGCGTTTTGAGAGATTAAAGCATTCATGAAAAAGAAAAACCCTTGACTACCCACAAAAAGTTTCCCCGTTTTAATACCATATTTACTTTCCCAAAACAGTCGCATATTCCCAGACTTTTCAACGATACAGGGAAGTTATTGACGTGAATGGTGGACGCCGGGGGTGGACGTTATTGGCTAGTCATGCATGAAATAAAATCAATTTATTTTTAATTTCAAATAAGGACCAGCTAAAGGAAGAAAGACTTTCTTTTAATTGGAAGTAAAGAAAATTGAAATTAATTGTAAACCCGGGTTGTAAACAGCACTGGAGACATTTTTGTAACTATCTGGCATAAGATTTTGAAAAGTGAAGTCTTGGAACGCTTTTCTATGATATAACGGTAATCGGTCACCCCCACTCCCCCGTGGAAATGTTGTGGGATGCCAATGGCTTCAGCAGCTTGCTAGAATGTCCCAACATTGATTGATGGGGGGGGGGGGGGGGGATCTCATTTGAAAGTGTTCAGATAAGCACCAAAGACAATACGCATTGATCAATAGCTTGGAAATAATTATATATACATGCATAATTCAAGTGCGCTCAGCGTTCCAAGGACTTATTTCCAAACTTGCAATCCTGGGAAAAAGTCTTGGAACGCTTTTCTGTGATATTACGGTAAACGGTCACCCCACTCCCCTGTGCGGTCACCCCATTCCCCTGTTGAGGGATGCCAATGGCTTCAGCAGCTTGCTAGAATGTCCCAAAATTGATTGATGTGTGGTGGGGAAGGGAAGTGTTCAGATAAGCACAAAAGACAATACGCATTAATAAATAGCGTGGAACTATATATACATGCATTATTCAAGAAGTGCGCCCCGCTCAAACCTGGGCCGCGTTCGTGTAAGTCTGATGCTCTACCGACTGAGCTACACGAATGAGGTTAAAAAAAACTTTAGTTTTTTCCACACGTTGAACCACGCGCTGAGCGTGGTACGAGATTGATGGGGCCGCCGCGCTGTACAAGATTGTAGCACTGTCGAGTTTTGTAAGGTCCAGGAAGGTTAGGGTTAACCTAGAATATCTAGAATCTTGTGCAGAGTATTTGAAATAAGCGCTACCTACGCCCGGTACTAAGGGCAGCACTTTCGCACTCACCTCACCGGTGCGTATAGCTTCCTGGAGGTCCTCTAAGCCAGGATAATACACGATTTGATCATCTGATAGGTCCGCACCATACTGTTAACATACAAATAAAATACAAGGATACACCGACTTCTTGCCATGCATAATTTTTACAACATTTCTATGTATTAGGCGTTAAGCGTGTGACCATTGGTTTAAGATTTGTAATGAAAATACGTGAGGTCTTAACAAATTTTATATACGGTTTTCTTATTTTACTGAAAATCATATCAAATGGTTTCCATTCAAATACCAATCTTCAACAACTAAGCTCCTGCTCCTCCCACCTTTTTTTGGTATGTCGAACTCGGCACATCCGAATGCCCATTCTTTATCATATTTGCCACTGCCTAGACAATAGTTCCCACCAATAGTTCCCTGCTGAAAAGTATGGGCAGCGATTACCGCCAAAAGGGTCTCAAATCAGAGAAAGGTCTCAAAGTCACGGAAAGGTCTCAAAAGCATTAAAAAGGTCTGAAATAACAGAAAGGTCACTAATGTGTGTGTCGAATAAGATCAAAAAGCAAAGTAAGATCAAATGTGGGCGTCCGTCTCATACGGTCATGCTGGTGTGTGTCGAATAAGATCAAAAAGCAAATTAATATCAAATGCGGGCGTGCGTCTCATACGGTCATGCTGGTGTGTGTCGAATAAGATCAAAAAGCAAAGTAAGATCAAATGTGGGCGTGCGTCTCATACGGTCATGTTGGTGTGTGTAGAATAAGATCAAAAATCAAAGTAAGATCAAATGCTGGCGTGCGTCTCATACGGTCATGTTGGTGTGTGTCGAATAAGATCAAAAAGCAAAGTAAGATCAAATGCGGGCGTGCTTCTCATACGGTCATGCTGGTGTGTGTCGAATGAGATCAAAAAGCAAAGTAAGATCAAATGCGGGCGTGCGTCTCATACGGTCATGTTGGTTGGTGTGTGTCGAATAAGATCAAAAAGCAAAGTAAGATCAAATGCAGGCGTGCGTCTCATACGGTCATGCTGGTGTGTGTCGAATGAGATCAAAAAGCAAAGTAAGATCAAATGCGGGCGTGCGTCTCATACGGTCATACTGGTGTGTGTCGAATAAGATCAAAAAGTAAAGTAAGATCAAATGCGGGCGTCTCATACGGTCATGCTGGTGTGTGTCGAATGAGATCAAAAAGCAAAGTAAGATCAAATGCGGGCGTGCGTCTCATACGGTCATACTGGTGTGTGTCGAATAAGATCAAAAAGCAAAGTAAGATCAAATGCAGGCGTGCGTCTCATACGGTCATGCTGGTGTGTGTCGAATGAGATCAAAAAGCAAAGTAAGATCAAATGCGGGCGTGCGTCTCATACGGTCATACTGGTGTGTGTCGAATAAGATCAAAAAGTAAAGTAAGATCAAATGCGGGCGTCTCATACGGTCAGTGTGTGTCGCATGTCGAATAAGACAAAAAGCAAAGTATAAGATCAAATGCGGGCGTGCGTCACATACGGTCATGTTGGGGGGGGGGGGGGGGTGCGTGCATCTCTGGCGTGTGTGTCGAGTAAGATCAAAAAGCAAAGTAAGGTCAAAACGCAAAGTAAGGTCTGAGCTCTCGTTACGAAGTTTTAGCCTCATGCTGCACGTTCAAAGGGTCGATCGAATATGATGGTATTTAGGCGCAGGCTACTATGCGCACGCAAGCAAGCAAGCAAGCAAGCGAGTCTAAATATCTAACAAAAAAATCAAAATAATTACAAACCCCTTTCCTTTGGTATGGTACTTACGATTGATTGACAATCAATCAATCAATCAATCAATCAAATCAATCAATCAATCAATCAATCAATCAATCAATCAATCAATCAATCAATCAATCAATCAATCAATCAATCAATCAATCAATCAATCAATCAATCAATCAATCAATCAATCAATCAATCAATCAATCAATCAATCAATCAATCAAATCAAATCAATCAATCAATCAATCAATCAATCAATCAATCAATCAATCAATCAATCAATCCATTAATGTTAACAGAGAGTCTAAATATCTAAGCAATGGTACAAACTGATTCCAAATGGGGGATGGGGAGTTACAGTGGCGGATTTATACCAAATGGGCTCGTAGCGAAAAATCTAAAATGATGGGTCGTCAAATTAGATGGAATCTGTCAAATCATACTAGCGTTCTATCGGCCCTATACGTACAACATGAGAGATACAAACCCGTAACGAGGGCTGAGACCTTTCTCCCAAAATTCTGATAACGACACGCGTATTTGATCTTTCTCCCAAAATTCTGATCAACACACACCAGCGACAATAACGACACGCGTATTTGATCTTACGGTATACACACATTTGACCTTTACGGTATACACACATCTGACCTTACGGTATACACTCACTCATGACACCTTTCTCAACATTTTGATCTTATTCGACACACACCAGTATGACCGTATGAGACGCAAGCCCGCATTTGATCTTACTTTGCTTTTTGATCATATTCGACACACACCACATAACCGTATGAGACGCACGCCCGCATTTGATCTTACTTTGCTTTTGACCTTATTCGACACACACCAACGTGACCGTATGAGACGCACGCCCACATTTGATCTTACTTTGATTTTTGATCTTATTCGACACACACCAACATGACCGTATGAGACGCACACCCGCATTTGATCTTACTTTGCTTTTTGATCATATTCGACACACAACATAACCGTATGAGACGCACGCCCGCATTTGATCTTACTTTGCTTTTTGACCTCATTCGACACACACCAATGTGACCGTATGAGACGCACGCCCGCATTTTATCTTACTTTGATTTTTGATCTTATTCGACACACACCAGCGTGACCGTATGAGACGCACGCCCGCATTTGATCTTACTTTGCTTTTTGACCTTATTCGACACACACCAGCATGACCGTATGAGACGCACGCCCGCATTGATCTTACTTTGCTTTTTGATCTTATTCGACACACACCAACATGACCGTATGAGACGCACGCCCGCATTTGATCTTACTTTGCTTTTTGATCTTATTCGACACACAACTTATTTGACCTTTCTGTTATTTCAGACCTTTGTAATGCTTTTGAGACCTTTCCGTGATTTTGAGACCTTTCTCTAATTTGAGACCCTTTTGGCGGTAATCGCTGCCCATAGAAAAGGCTTATTGTGCACGCGCCTTACTTCTATATCGTCTGTTTGCGCGGCAACACATGCTGGAGTTACAAAAAATCCCTGGAGGAATCCGATCTTCTTTCCTCTCAGATCGGAAGGATCAAAATCACCCGGGTTGCCAATCAGTACAGCAAATCCACCGCCTTTGTTCAGACTGAAGGCTTCAGAAAACTGGAACGTTCGAACTCGATCAAGAGTCGGGTACCAACCTGCGGTAACAAATAATTGGAAACATTAAAGGGATACTAAGAGATGTTTTGAAGACTGCGCCCTCAATTAAGATAAAAATCCGGGAATTCTACATTTTTACAATTGTATACACAAACTTTCAGCTGTAAGGATTAAGAAAAATCAGTTGTCTTTGTGCAATAAAACGTCGTTTCATAATATTCTATCCCCGGCTCGGACAGCAATTTATGGTCATTGGGAAATAATGACATTCAAATGAGTATTTGGTATTTGTTAATTCGTTGCCACCATAATCGGGAACAGTCACTGTGGCCGAGTGGTCCAAGGCATTAGTCTAGTGACTTGTATTAGCTATAACAACTTTTATACTTGCGAGTTCGAATCTGTCTGGGGTCACTTTTTCTTTTGTATTTATTTTTGTAACAAATGACGTTGTTTTATCAGTTTAAACATTGGACATTTAATTTATACTATACAAATGCTTTTTCCCTTAAGTGTACGGCTTTTCAAAAAGCACGGCGCGGAGATGGGATCACCGGGGTCATAGACTAACTACTTAAAAGACGGCTCATTGCGCATACCAATACACGCAATTCGCTGAAGCTAAAAATAACATGGTCGTCATGGCGGTCGGGGCGTACTATATATGATTTCTAGCGCAGCTTGTGCAATGGGCGTAAATCAATACCACCCATAAATGTTGCCGGAAATGGCAGCGCGGCACGCGAAGACTGCTGCAATAAAATGACGCACTTCTGACACTGGCGAGTAGGTACGCTGTTTTTTGGAAACGCGTATTTGTTGTTGTCATGGTACGCTGTCCGTTCTTTAGCTTCAAATTGTAAGCGCCTTGAGCAGGCTCTGACCGGGATCGCCTATAAGCGCCAACGTGAAATTACTCACGCAGTTGCACAGTCTAGCATTGCTATGGACGATCTACACATCCCTTGCTGCTTCCGATAATGCGCAGTGTACACAACAAAGCAATTCCATTGACATTTGCATTTTCCTGCAAATTCGTTCATCATGTCTCGTTGAATAAAGGATAAGAATTTTAAGTATTCACTTTTTATGAAGAAGGTGTAAGGGTTATGAGAAACTTGATAAACTAAGCGGTTATTTGCATTTTAGATTTTTGATATAATCTGTACATATTTAATAAAATGGTATCAGAGCACGTGGTTAGGAACCTTTTGCGTTAGATGTACATTTTACAGATTAATCAGACGGTAGGCACGTTGACGTCACTATTAAAATATGTTATAGCAGTTATACCTCTGCAACTAAACATCACCCCAACTTGATAAAAATATCACCATAAGAAGCATGTGATAGGACAATATTTGTATATTAATTAGCTAATGATTATGCATATTTATTTTATTTATTTTTGACACCTAGAATTGGTGTCAAAATCTTCCCTTTTATCAAAGTACTACTATTATTACTATTAAAGATCACGACACAAGAACAACATGAAAATGAGAAGGCCTAATACAGTATATGATAAGGCTTACATACTATAATGATATTTATTTTCAGACATGTCATTTGGTGCCATAATAAAACGATATCACTCGGTCCAATTTGGATGGTTCCATCATACTCGGCTTCGCCTTAAGCATGTTAAGTCCAAATTAGACCTCGTAACATAGTTTTTACTATGTCACAAGTATTCAATTTATGTATACTAACCTGCGCATGCGTCGTAGTAGAAGTTGAACAGGCCTGCCCCACCAATAAGTTGACCATCAATGGTATCCCAGCAATTCTGGAAACTATCGTAAACAACTCGACAGTTCTTCTTTGCAATTGCACACACTGTCCGAAGATAGAAGAAAAATAGATGAATGAAGATGAATTCCCTTAAACAACAGCCGAAGAAAAAAATCGTACATAGGATGTCTTTCACGGACGCGTATAGATAGCAAATGTGGAACCTGAAGTTGGGGGTGGGGGGGGGGGGGGGGGTGGGGGGTGTCAACTATTACATTGTATTAAGCGCGCGTGACTAAAAAATGCGTACTAATAAAGGAGTTTTATAGATCGGGCGCGTTACATAAAAACTTGTCATAAGAATTGGCAGGTTTGTGATTCAAGAAATATTCTGTAATGGTGCACATTTATTCAATGAAATGACAAATTAAGATTAGTAATTTAATTTCCATTTAATTTGTCATTCATTTAAATGACTAATTATTGATTAAAAATTATTCTTTTAATTTGTCATTTAATTTGTTATTCATTCATTTTTCATTGAAAGTCAAATATTTATGAGTCGTGAAATTATTTGCTATGTTGAAAATTATTTAAAAAAATACTAATTGGTCATTTATCATTAAAAAAAATGTGTTTAGCATTACAAAATATTTTTTAACTGATGAACCTTCCATGATAAATGTTTAATTTGTCAAATAATACCATATTGTTGACGAAATATTATTCTCTGTGTGAAACTCAGTTATTTACAAGAAACGTGTTCTTTTTTTAGGAAATAGTGTTTCATTTTCAAGAAAATGAGTATTCAAAAAAATCCTATCGATTTGAATGCGTTTATTAGTTAAATTGGGGAGAAAAACTGAACAACTCCAATAAGGCGCGAATTTTGGCTTCAAAAGCACTCCCTGGTGTGTGAGATAACAGGTCATGTTTTACACAGGGAGTATGGTTTTGAGCTGGAGTAGCCAAATGAACAACAATGTTTCGAGGTCAGTCATAACTTATGAGGAGTTTGCTAGTGCGAATCCTGTTTGTAATTACTATTGTTCGAGATACGCCTGAAAAAGTCTCATGACTTCAATCGCTTGTTAAAACTTACCAGCATTCAATATATCGACATGGTATCCACTCACCTCTCCAGTAAGGGGATCCCTATGGATAAACAAAGCATTAATTAAAATTAAAAACTTTAAAATTAAAACATGGACTTGACCTCTATCGTGAGACTATTCAATTTCGCCTTTTTTGACGAATAATGTGTTCCAAATAATCAAATGAGATGTGTATAATGGGCGACTATCACAAGACAAATTACATTGGTGGAAAAATGCGACACACCAGTGGCGTAGCTAGGTTTTTCATATAGGGGGAGGGGTAATAAATGATAGTGAACAAAGATTGTTTACTAAAGAAATGCGCGCGTAGCGCTCGAAAATATTGACTTTATATTAATTTTTGCTATTGAGGTGCATTGTGGTTCTAAACAAGCTTGGACCCAAAAATATTGCATTTTGGGGACACATGCGCGTTGCAGCGACAAAAGTACACTGCGTTCACGTTGCTATCATGGTGATGAAAGAGATCGTAGGCTCCTTGCTATTATAAGGGGTGTCGTGATGTAAGACAGACGTATTTTTTTGCCGCCGGAGAATTCTTGCCGTGATTTTTGCTGTTTTTGAAGAGGATCGTAAAGGTTTGAAAGATTAATTGTTAATTTGTGTCCATATCCGTGCACTGTTCCATCATGGTTTTAACTACCAGTCCTCCACCCAAGTCAAGTAATGAGATGAAAAACTCTGTTGGTAGGTCAACAAAACAAATCCAAGATGGCCGACCGCGGGACTCGAACCCGAGTGTAAACAATGACACTGACGAATTACAAGTCCATCAAACCAATGCAGAAGCATCTTCTAGTCATCAATCTTCGGATACTTGCCTATCGAAATCATGCAATAAACCCATAGAAGAAAACGAGAAAGACCGTCAATGCAATCTCATATTCCACAACATCCCTGAATCAGAGAGTGATAACAATGAAAAGAGGAAGACCAGAATCAGCACTTAGATGTTAAAATTAGCAACACAGATGTTGAGCAAGCTTTCAGACTAGGGAAAAAAACGGAAAACAGAGAAAGGCCAAGGCTTTTAAAGATTAAGCTTAGTAGAGTGGATACAAAGAAACAGGCCCTTAGCAGAGCAAAGAAGCTGACAGAAAGTGCAAATGAAAACTACAAGAAAGTATTCATCTCACCAGACTTAACCTACAAAGAGCGTGAGGAGAACAGAAAACTAAGAAAAGAACTCAAAGAAAGACGGGATAATGGTGAAGAAAATATAATCATCAGAAATGGAACTAGACAGGAGTTGTGCTTCGAGAAGCACGAATATTGGTTTTGTTAATTAATTACAATAGGTCAATGACCCTTAGTGACCCTAGAAGCATTTTTTAATTAAGAAATTGTTTTATTTTCAATTAAACTTGTTAATAACTTACATAAAATACAATGCGTGACCAATCATAGAACATAAAAAGACTTAGATTACAAACGTGTTATTGTATACAATTTTAAAATAAATCCAGTTGTTCCTGACTATTTATTTATTAACCTCTACACTGTAGATAGGTGTAATGAGTATTTATTAGCCACGAGACTGTATACGGTAGTTGCAGTTGTTACTGATTGACTTATTTTCTTGGCTCATCAAACCAAACAAGATAAAACAAGTCCGGTCCAAATCGGACAATGTCTTAACTTTTACGCCTGTAAAGTTCAATGACCCCTAGTGACCCCATATGACTCCTGAATTTTAATAGCAGTAGACCCTATATGCACATGGTCATATGGAATCATTTGACTAATTGTGGCGATTGTAACATGTAAACTGTAGGAGGAGTAGCGTTTTTAAGGATATTCTCATTTTGACCTCTAGTGACCCTTTGCTGACCTTTGACCTAATTCAAATGATTGACTTATTTTCTTGGCTCATCAAACCAAACAAGATGTCAAAGTTTGGTCCAAATCAGACAATGTTTTAACTTTTATGCCTGTAAAGTTCAATGACCCCTAGTGACCCCATATGACATGTGAATTTTGATAGCAGCTGACCCTATATGCACATGGTCATAAGGAATCATTTGACCAATTGAGGCGATTGTAACATGTAAACTGTAGGTCGAGGAGTAGCGTTTTTAAGGATATTCACATTTTGACCTCTAGTGACCCCTTGTTGACCTTTGACCTAATTCAAATGATTGACTTATTTTCTTGGCTCATCAAACCAAACAAGATGTCAAAGTATGGTCCAAATCGGACAATGTCTTAACTTTTATGCCTGTAAAGTTCAATGACCCCTAGTGATCCCATATGACATGTGAATTTTGATAGCAGGAGACCCTATATGCACATGGTCATAAGAAATCATTTGACTAATTGTGGCGATTGTAACATGCAAACTGTAGGAGGAGTAGCGTTTTTAAGGATATTCACATTTTGACCTCTAGTGACCCCTTTGGCTCATCAAATCAAACAAGATGTCAAAGTTTGGTCCAAATCGGACAATGTCTTAACTTTTATGCCTGTAAAGTTCAATGACCCCTAGTGACCCCATATGACATTTTAATCGCAGGAGACCCTATATCAGGGGTTCTCAACCTGGGGGTCGTGACCCCCATGGGGGTCGTTTAGGGTTTTCCAGGGGGTCATGAAGGGGTAATAAATATAGCTTTTTGGGGAATCATTTTAATATTTCGCTCTAAAAAGGCTTAGAAAAACCTAAAAGAAACTGTCAAAAATTCTAAATTTCCTGCTCGCTACGCTCGCATCATATAACTAGGCAGTTTCAGTTAGAATAAATTGGGTTGGTTTTTTAAAAACATTTGGGGGTGGGTCATGGTACTGACCAAGAATGTCAAAAGGGGTCGTGGGCCAAAAAGGTTAAGAACCACTGCCCTATATGCACATGGTCATAAGGAACCATTTGACCAATTGTGGCGATTGTGACATGTAAACTGTAGGAGAAGTAGCATGCGTTGGAAGAAGAAGAAAGAAAATGAGGATAACAGTATATTGGTTTGCTGCGCTGCGCAAAACCAATATAAAGATCGTCAAGGTGGGTCAGACTTTTCGGAACCAACGCAACGCTGCAGACGGTTAATTCTATACTAATCATCAGAACAACAATTGTCGGTGTTATATTTTTATAATGGGTGTCTTTATAGACATTTAATCAGGAGTCAAGACACATAGTTCTTACTGCGTACCCGCCATTATAGCCAACTCCTCTAGTCACGGGCGATACTTTATTAGTGTTGGGCCTCACGTCACATCCTTTCTCTTTTAGAGAGAAAAGCAAATGATGTTATTAATTGCTAGAGTTCTATAACAGTCTTTTTATATATATTGTCCATTCCAGATGTTGTCAATCTCCATGGTTATCAAATCGATAATCTTCATATCATAACAGTTCATAATACATGAAGGTGCCAAAAGCAAAGAATTATTAAAGTAATTGGCTCATTTTGGTCAATAACCTTTGATTGATGAAACATGCCAAACACATACACTTTGAATCTTTAGATACCAGGTGTATTAAAGGATGTAATATTTTAAGTACTGTGCATCATCCTTCCTTTTACAACACATGAAAATGTTGAAGTACAATACCATTGTCCATATGAGTTAAAGTATTATTCCAAAAAGGCACAGCTTTGGACAAGATATCTTAGGTTTTGAAAATATCAGATCAAATCTTTAAACAGCGATATTATCAGGAAATTAAGATGCTTTTTCAGTTTTGCATCTTCTTCGCTGCACTTGACTTTAATGGACTTACCGTCACCATAGCCAAATTGTAGAATATGCACGAAAACAAGAGTAAAAGGTTCCAAACAAGATGCATGTTGATTGTCTCTGCGACAAACCGAACATAATGTTATGTGGCAACGTTAACACTCCCGAGCCTCGAGTGAACAGGTCCCGAACATTAGAGACACAGCACTCTAGGTGTGCAAAGGTGAGTAAGGTTCCGAACATGATGCATGTTGAATACCTCAGCGAAGTTCCAAACAGCATGTTATATGGTAACACATTACCTCAGGCAGTCAATTTGTTGAATGGTACATCAGCTTAGGTCAGGGGTTCTCAACCTGGGGGTCGTGGGGTCGTTTAGGGTTTTCCAGGGGGTCATGAAGGGGTAATAAATATAGCTTTTTGGGGAATCATTTTAATATTTCGCTCTAAAAAGGCTTAGAAAAACCTAAAAGAAACTGTCAAAAATTCTAAATTTCCTGCTCGCTACGCTCGCATCATATAACTAGGCAGTTTCAGTTAGAATAAATTGGGTTGGTTTTTTAAAAACATTTGGGGGTGGGTCATGGTACTGACCAAGAATGTCAAAAGGGGTCGTGGGCCAAAAAGGTTGAGAACCACTGGCTTAGGTAATAATAGTCCTATTTGAAGCCGTCAAGATGATGTAGTAGTAGTAGTTTCTCCACTGGAAACAGTTAAAGTTTCTCCATCGGAAACAATCATGATGATATAAAAACAGTTTGTCTCTATTTAATACTGGAAACAGTCAGTAGTCAGGTAGTTTCTCATCGGAAACAATCATGATCATAATACACTATATTTCTCCACTGGAATCAGTAAGGAAGAAGTTTCTCCATCGGAAACAATCATGATATAAACATTTCATTCGCCGATTTGTTGACATCAGTCACTTCGCCAAACAGTTGAAACAGCCGTAGGCAATTAGCAGCCCGTCTCCCAAAACTGTTCGCAAATCACGAACGACGAAAAGTGTAGATGATTTGTTCACTATATTTAACGTCCGGCGGCACAGAAAAGAAAATTTAAACATTCCTTTTCACGACTTTACAAAAGATCCACGGCGACGGGAATCATATGATACGGACGGGATTGCTAAAGTGTCGGGTATCCCACATCTGACATCATGTTATAATATAAGAATGGTGTGTCTTTATACACATTAATCAGGATTCAAGACACATAGTTCTTACTGCGTACCCGCCATTATCCAAATTGTAGAATATGCACGAAAACAAGAGTAAAAGGTTCCAAACAAAATGCATGTTGAATGTCTCTGCGACAAACCGAACATAATGTTATGTGGCAACGTTAACACTCCCGAGCCTCAAGTGAACAGGTCCCGAACATTAGAGACACAACACTCTAACAGGTGTGCAAAGGTGAGTAAGGTTCCGAACATGATGCATGTTGAATATCTCTGCGAAGTTCCAAACAGCATGTTATATTGGTAACACACTACCTCAGGCAGTCAATTTGTTAATGGTACATCAGCTTAGGTAATAGTCCTTGAAGCCGTCAAGATGATGTAGTAGTAGTACTAGTAGTGTAGTAGTTTATCCACTGGAAACAGTTAAAAGTTTTTCCATCGGAAACAATCATGATCATAAAACACTATATTTCTCCACTGGAATCAGTAAGGAAGAAGTTTCTCCATCGGAAACAATCATGATGATATAAAAACAGTTTGTCTCTATTTAATACTGGAAACAGTCAGTAGTTTCTCATCGGAAATCATGATCATAATACACTATATTTCTCCACTGGAATCAGTAAGGAAGAAGTTTCTCCATCGAAAACAATCATTATATAAATCAGTTTATTCGCCGATTTGTTGACATCAGTCACTTCGCCAAACAGTAGAAACAGCCGTAGGCAATTAGCAGCCCGTCTCCCAAAACTGTTCGCAAATCACGAACGACGAAAAGTGTAGATGATTTGTTCACTTGCAATATTTAACGTCCGGCGGCACAGAAAAGAAAATTTAATCATTCCTTTTCACGACTTTACAAAAGATCCACGGCGACGGGAATCATATGATACGGACGGGATTGCTAAAGTGTCGGGTATCCCACATCTGACATCATGTAGGCTAATAATATTATTAGAATGGTGTGTCTTATAGGGCCTAGACATTTAATCAGGAGTCAAGACACATAGTTCTTACTGTGTACCCGCCATTATAGCCAACTCCTCTAGTCACGGGCGATACTTTATTAGTGTTGGGCCTCACGTCACAGTCGGCAAGACTGCACCCAACACTCTCGCACCACTCTCTACGCAAGGAGCCTAGAAACCAACCACTGCACAACACACCTGGAAACTCTACGACAGTCACGCCTAGAGACCGCACCCGTATTGACAGTGTAGCTGCTACACAAGAAGAGTCTAACAGAAGCCGTCAATCAGCACAACATCTCTCTACGCAAGAAGCGGCCTCGAGTTCCAGCACGCACCAATGTACCAACCCCTACGCAAAGTATGCCGACACTGGGACACCACTACTGATGGAAAGTCCACTACACAAGAAGAGTCTAGTCGGAACGATCGAGCACCATCAATTTCTAGTACCACAAATGGTATTAAGTGTTTTTACACAAACGCACAGAGTATTATGAACAAAGGACAAGAATTTACAACAAATATAGAGCTCCTATAAACAGTAAAAATATTCATTTTTTTTTTTCATTCCAAATTTGGTAATTTTCATCATATATAACCCTAACTCTACTACACCATACGGCAACTGTGCGGAAAAAGTGTTTCTATAACCCGGCGTGCAGGTTTTTTGGCTACAAAACGGACCCATGCTGTATAACGAGGCGAATATACTCGCCGAGTGTCGACTGGGAGCCGTGGTGTAGTGGCTAGGATCTGGGCCCTGATGCTGGAGGTCCGTGGTTCAAATCCCGGGGGGATCGGGTGACCTTTCTGGTGAATTTTGGGTGTCGGAAAAAAATTCTGTTGCCGTGTGGTGAAATAGAGTTAGGGTTAAACCATAGGTGATTGTAGTAACTGAATCGTGGACAAACAGCAGTGTTCTGGAAGGCGAGGTTGCACTCAACAATTACAATCTGTTCAGGGTAGACAGAAAAAAACGAGGTTTCAGGAGGTGGAGTGCTCATATACACCCACATTTCACTCAACGCTGTCTAATGTAATGAGATCAACTGCATTGAAGCTGCAGACACCATGTGGTGTCAGGTAAAACTGAACAATAAAGACACACTATTACTTGGACTATGTTACCAAAGCACCAGCAGCAGTTCATCAAATAACCCTAAGATATTTGACCAAATCAGAGCAAATATAGCAGTCAGAGGTATCACACACCTGCTCATCACGGAAGACTTCAACTTCTCAGAAATCAATCGGAACGAATACAATGTCGACGCTGGTCCATTTTCTGATCAACAAGTCTTCTTTGACATGACTCAGGATTTCTTCCTCGTTTAACATGTAGAATAACCTACAAGACACAGAACTGGACAAAAGTTTTCAACTCTTGACTTGATATTCACAATGACGATATGTTCATCGACCAGATTAACCACTTATCTCCTTTGGGAAAGAGCGACCACGATGTACTTCAATTGATCTACGATCTAGAATTACCTGAAAAAAGTGAATGTTCAACCAAAAACTACAACAAGGGAGATTATGACGGCCTCAAGTCAGCCTTTAAGTCCGTGAATTGGAAAGAGACTCTACACGAAAATCAGTAAACAGAAAGTTCGACCTGTATAAGAAATATAGAAACACCAAACGATACAAAGACTATGTTGACTACAAAGAGCAAATAAACAAAACCAAGTAAACATTGAGGAAAGCCCAATCAGACTTTGAAAAGAAGCTTATGAAGGACTTCAAAACCAACCCTAAACCACTGTACAAGTACATGAGAGACAAGCAGAAGGTGACATCTGGAATCTCCCTACTAGAAAACGAGGTTGGAAACCTGACAGACACAGATAAAAAAGCCGCAGACATCCTCAGCAATTTCTTCAAGTCCGTATTCACGAAGGAAGAAGCTTGTGAACCCCCTACGCTTGAAACAATGACCAAAGGAGACCAACGTATTGAAGAAACAAATTATACAACAGAAGATGCAGCCAAGAAGTTACGGGAACTCAAACCTGATAAATCACCAGGCATGGACGGTGTTCATCTAAATGTCCTTAAGAGAGTGTGCAGAAGAGCTTTCAGTACCACTCCACCTCATCTTTAAAGCATCGCTGAAAGAAGGAAAGCTTCCTGACGACTGGAAGAAAGCCAGAGTGACACCCTTCTTCAAAAAAAGAGTCAAGAATGAAGGCTGAAAACTACAGACCGGTCAGTCTCACCTCTGTACCATGTAAAGTGCTGAAATCACTTATAAAAGACGAAATTATCAACTTCCTTGAGAAACACGACTTATTATCAACCAAGCAGCATGGATTCATGAAAGGTCGATCTTGCCTCACAAATCGTCTCACCAGCTTAGAGAAAATAACAGCCGGACTAGACGAAGGAAGCGGCATTGATATAATCTACTTGGACTTTGCGAAAGCATTCGACACAGTACCACATAGAAGACTTATAAACAAACTTCACGCAGTGTGCAAGCAGTGTGCGAAAGCAGCGGTTAGAGCCATGAACTGCCTACATGTACGTGTAGTGAAGAGGACATTTACATATTTAGACAACAACAGCTTCAAAGTGCTCTACAAATCGTACGTCCGACCACACCTAGAATACTGTGTCCAAGCCTGGTGCCCATACCTTAGAAAGGACATCAACGCCATGGAAAGAATACAAAGTAGATCAACTAAGATGGTACCCCAACTGAGACACCTTACATATGAAAACAGAATGAAAAGCCTAGGCATCATATCTCTAGAGAAGCGTAGAATCAGAGGGGACCTCATCGAAACATTCAAGATATTGAAAGAGCTTGACAATGTAGACCCATCAGACTTCTTCACATTGGCCCAAGCAACTCACGCCACAAGAGGACATCAAATGAAAGTCTACAAGCCCGCACTTATCAAGCACCTAAACTGCAGGAAGTACTTTCACGATGAGAGTCAACAACCAATGAAACGAGCTACCTACATGTGGTCAACGCTAAGACAGTGAATGCATTTAAAAATAGACTTGACAAACACTGGAACAAAACAGGATATGGAATCGTAAAGGCTAACAGCCTAAACTAATTTTTCCATCAAACCTTAAGTGTAAGTGTAAGTTTGTAACAGCTCGTAGGTGATCATCAACCAGTAGTATAGACCTGTCACCTGAGGGCCTTCTATATACGTGCGATCTCATGATTATGATCATCCCCATCAAGGGCCGGGCATCATCGAAATCTAGCATCTTCCATTATCATGATCCTAATTCACTATTATATTCACTCATCATCAATCATCATCATCATCACTCATCATCATCATCATCATTAGACACTTTTCAGCCTCAGGGTTATTCAAAAAAGTGTGGGGGGGGGGGGGGTATATGCTATTATGTCCCCAACCCCACACTTTGCCCCCCCCTATATAACGCCCCTGCCACTGCCATTGCATAGGAGACTCAATTTGGTACTACATGTACAAACCTTTTTTTTTTCATCCGAGGGCTTACTGAAAATATTGCAACTTAAAAAGGGGCATTGAGAGATTGCCGAGAAAAATGAAATTTGGAAAAAAGGAATTGTTTCAACAGATAATGTACGTAGGAACCCGGAAGTGTAATAATTTATGGGAAAACGGTTGAATAATGGCGCCAGATCGAAAATTTGGTTAAAGCAAATTTATGTGGTGAGTGATGCTGATAATGTTGATGTGATCTAAGTCGAAATTGCCAAATCGTGAAATTTTACATGATAGACGGCGAATTAAGGTAAACGGTTTCAGATGGTAGTTAGTATTTATGCCTAAGTATTACGTAAGTGCAAAAACAACAACTTCCAGAAAAATCAGGGGCGGAGCCAGAGATTGAAATTACCGGGGGGCTGAAAAGAAGATGAACTAGAGCGGTTCTCGGCTTTCGCGGTTCTCGGTTTTTGCGGTTCTCGGGGTTTGTGGTTTGAGATTTTGAACAAAACCTGACTGGGTCCTGTTAGTGAATAGAGTTGGTCTCATCCTTTGTATATTTGTAAGGGGAACAGTCTTTATCAGATTTCAGACGAACTGATATAATGAGATGAGTGACAATGTCCCCATTGAAATATTAAGGTTACGGGGTATGCTGTTTGTTGGCGGGATATTCAAATATGAAAATTACTGAATTGGTGCATAAACATGGTTATTAAAAAATTGAGTTGATGGACATGACATATTTACAAAGCTAATCATATTATTTTCAATTTTGTATATATTTTTAATTGGCGCATTTACGTGGATGTGGGTTATGTAAAGTGAAAGTGGAAGCAGCGATTTAGCCAAGAAGGGGGTGCTATCTAGTTTGATTGGACTCAAAATAATGGGACAAGTGTATGATTTTTTTGCCGAACAATGTTTATTATGCACACATACAACATCTTTACTATAAAAATAGTTGTAGTTTGTTCATTAAAAACGAAATTTCTAGGATATATTCCTTCTGCGATTATTTTTAGTGCTATAGTTTACTTAGTTCCAAATTGGCGGAAACTGTTTACATATGATTTAATTTGTGGAAGAGTAGGCAATTAAAACACTTGCATTTTTGTTTTGTTTGCAAAAATCGTTCTTATAGGCTTGGATAAATTGTGTGCGCGGATTGATAATAGCTGAATATACAGGGTGAGTCAAAAAGACTGCAATAGTGGAAAGAAGCCATTTTGTTTTCAAAACCAAAATTAATTTGAACCGTTTAATCAGTGCACCCATTTCACACGTTTGTCCACGAGATACCCAAAATATGCATCAGATCGCAAAATGTGTCACTCAGTCAAATTTGGAAACTTAAGTTCATTTGTGATGTTATTGGAATTTGATGGCATCCTTTCTTGTTTACATGTAACTTAGCATAATCAATTATAATCATACCTATGCTATGAAAGCGTATAATATTCTAAATTTTAATAAAAAAGTGACATTTTCCTTTTTTTGTTGGCGGGATATTCAAATATGAAAATGCAATGTGTGCCATTTCAAATGAAAATCCCTGTGCTCGTGGACAAACAGGTATATTTGGTTGTGCAGCAAAGAGGGTCACTGCCAAAGACAAACGAAAATGCGATCGACTTCATTTTTTCACACAAAGTTAGGATTAAATACATCATTCTTGCAACGTTTAAAGAAATTTAAAATTCATTTTGGTTTTGGAAACAAAATGGCTTCTTTCCACTATTGCAAGTTTTTTGACTCACCCTGTATCTTGCTATGATGGAACTAATTAAACTATATAGCTTATAACTATATTCTAAATCTGTTTACAAGAACAATATTGCAATTTAAGGAATTTGTGTGCTACAAGTAAAGCAAATGTTTATATTTTAGTCTAATTGTCACGATGGACCACAGTCATATGCATAACACCGTTTGAAAGGTAAGTACTGTTTAGATGGAATGATGGTTTGTATTTGTAAATGGTCATCTTTTATTACTTCAGTTTCCATAAAGGAGGTTTTGTTACATTGTAATAAAATGCCAGAACCGGTACTTAACCACGTAGAATTGACACTAATGATCTTTACAAAATAGTTAAGGTTGAATTAAATTCTGCATACTTCAGCCCCCACCCCTCTCGGTACGGCACGGGGTCTACAATGTTCTAAAATGTCATTAGTAAAGATGCATCTTCACGTGGAATTGATACAATGTCCTTTTTAGACATTTTGTGAACTTTTGGAATGTCGTCTACAGACGCAGGCGCGTGGAAAGTGTTAATGACACTAATGATCTTTACTAAATATTTAACGTTGAATTAAGTTCTGCATACTTCCGCCCCCCCCCCCCCCCCCCCCCTCCCTCTCGGTAGGACACGGGGTCTGAAATGTTCTAACATGTCATTAGTAAAGATACATCTCCACGTGGCATTGATACTACAATATGTCATTTTTTAGAAATTTTGTGAACTTTTGAAATGTCGTCTACAGACGCATGCCGCGTGGAAAGTGTTAATGACACTAATGATCTTTACTAAATATTTAACGTTGAATTAAATTCTGCATACTTCAGCCCCCACCCCTCTCGGTACGGCACGGGGTCTACAATGTTCTAAAATGTCATTAGTAAAGATGCATCTTCACGTGGAATTGATACAATATGTCCTTTTTAGACATTTTGTGAACTTTTGGAATGTCGTCTACAGACGCATGCCGCGTGGAAAGTGTTAATGACACTAATGATCTTTACTAAATATTTAACGTTGAATTAAGTTCTGCATACTTCCGCCCCTCCCCCCCCCCCCTCCCTCTCGGTACGACACGGGGTCTGAAATGTTCTAACATGTCATTAGTAAAGATACATCTCCACGTGGAATTGATACTACAATATGTCATGTTTTAGAAATTTTGTGAACTTTTGAAATGTCGTCTACAGACGCATGCCGCGTGGAAAGTGTTAATGACACTAATGATCTTTACTAAATATTTAACGTTGAATTAAGTTCTGCATACTTCCCCCCCCCCCCCCCCCCTCTCACCCCCCTCTCGGTACGGCACGGGGTCTACAATGTTCTAAAATGTCATTAGTACGTGGAATTGCTACAATATGTCATGTGTTTAGACATTTTGTGAACTTTTGGAATGTCGTCTACAGACGCATGCCGCGTGGAAAGTTTCAATCGGACACTAATGATCTTTACTGAATATTTACGGTTGAATTAAGTTCTGCATACTCCCCCCCCCCCCTTCTCGATACGGCACGGGGTCTAAAGTGTTCTAAAATGTCACTAAAGATATATCTCCGGTTCTATAGACCACGTGGAATTGACACAAATGATCTTTACCAAATAGTTAAGATATAATTCAGTTCTGCATACTTCCGTCTGCCTCTCCGTGCTCAGGCTCATGCCAGAACCGGTACACACAAACTTGATTCATCTAATTTGGAGCATTTTGATCCATATACAGCTTAATAGACAACAAAATTGAATTGGATTTTGTTACTCAAAATTATTAATGCACTTATCAATTGCATCCCCTGCCCCGGGGGACCCGGGTATAGCGGGGATTAGGGCCGGGACGTACAAATTGCCCATGTGACGTACGTCCCGGGTTTACGGTCCCCGCATGGCCGGGCACCATTTCTTGTACACGTCCCCGCTACAGTCCCGGCCTGGCCTTGTCTGGGACAAAGTGTACACGGCCAACAATTTCACAGGACAACGTATTCACTACAGTCCCAAGGTCGCTTACTTCTTTCTGCAACCATAACGGAATGCATTTCTATGTGTTCAATATGGCTTATTCCGTCAAGCGCATCGCATCTCTAGCTTATTGGCATAGCAAACGTCCGGGGTGTACATTTGTTACCTTAGCGTACGTCCCCGCTACACGCCTCGGCTAGCGGGGGCACAGTTTGTACGTCCGCGTACACTCCCCCGGCCGCATAGGCCTAGCCGGGCACCATTTTGTGTACACTCGTGTACGGTCCCCGCCATGCCCGGCTTGCAATTGCATAAATAACAACTAATGCAATAATGGAAATATTTATGCTTGACGTATTGAGATTGTTTTAATAATCATGTTTGGTGTTTAGACTAACCCTAACTAACATTATATGCTCTACATATTGTTAGGGTTTGGCAGATTTTTTGTGTCTTTAAGGCAAAATTGATGGGTAGGATATTTAAAATTTGGGCTGGTAGTTACCCCCCCCCCCCCCCCGACAGAATTTGTTGTGTGCCCCCGCCTCCCTTTGTGCCCCGCCCCACTCTCTGGAGATAGTGCTTTTATGCGTCTTAACGTTTTAAAAATAACATTTTCCCTTTTTTTTAATAAATAAATGCCATTTTTTTTGAAAATTGATTAAAATCCTGCGGATTGGCCATTATTTGTTGACTGTGCTGCTTTTGGACTGCGAAATTTTTGGACCGTGCGAAATTTGTGGACCTTATTTACGAAGGTTTTTGAAATCTTGCCTCCCCCCCCCCCCCTGAAAAAAATCCTAGCTACGCCACTGACGTGTACGGTGTACCCCGGGCGGTGTACACACATATTGGAAAGCAGTAGGCCTTGACAACAATGAATGACTGGATTTGAGGAGGAAAAAACACATTTCTTGAGACCTATTTTTTCTTGAGAAAATCAATTCTTTATCGAGAAAAACAGTTTTTAACCAGTATTTTTGCTATTCAGTTGGGACTGGTTTCGTATATTGTATTATTTTTTTGCCAATCAATAAAAAATACCAGTTAAGTTTCGAATTTCTAAGACTATTCTTATAGGCCTTCAAATATTTGCTGTGCTAACATACATTGTATATAAGCCTACGTAGATACGGCATATGAGTGCCCCCCCCCCCCCCCCGGCAAGAATGGCTGTAGCTTCCCGTGCGCGATGACAATCTAGTCATTAATTTCAAGTACTGTCAATTGATGAGCCAATAAACCACTCAAGTACGTATTTGGGCTAACACGCCGCTATTGTCTTCAACAAGCGTTATATTTGCTTTATGGCTTCTAAACATTCCGTCGCTGTTCTGACATACCGGCACATCTCTTTACTTATTTCTGTTGTAATGTGCCGGTATGTCAGCAGAACAGCGACGATTCCATCAACACTGTTGTCATGTATCCTGATTTCTTGTAAGCATGTAATGTATTTGTGTTTAAAGCTGAATATTTCATTAGACTTCAAGGGGTAAGGGTTGTAGGAAGTTTGTTATAAAATACCAGCACAAAAAACTTCGCCTATAATACTGATAAAAAAAAATTAAAAATTGACCACGGTATCAAAAAGGGGATCAGGTACAGAGGTAGAGCTGAGACTTATATTAGTCTCAGGGTAGAGTACGAACTGAACCAAGAGATTTGTTTATGACGAAAAAATATTTTTAAACTGATTTTATCGATGTCTTTAAAAAAATGGGGAGTAATTTTGTTATACCCTTCACAGGGGTATGCTTAGTGTGTGATGTTGGTTATTTTATACACAATTCGCTATGGTTAAGGTATGTGTGGAGGGTGATGTTTTGGCCAGAAATGTCGATATAATTCTATCTAAGTATATGAAAAAGAATTGGTGTGGAGGGTGTTCTTTTCGTCTGTTTGTGATAGTGCAAAATGTAAAGTACTAGGTTTGAATATAGACGCAGTCGCGGTGGACGCGGTGAAATTTCGCCAGGGTTATAAAAAGACGTGGACGCGGTGTGAATTTTGCCGATACATAAAAAGACATGGACGTGGTGGCCGCTTGGGGGTTTAACCCCCAAAATGCACTGCTGAAGAGTATGCATAGATTGGTTGAGCCGTTGAGGGAGTAAGTGGTAGTTATGGAGTAAAATTGAGAAACGTCGTTACAGGGGTATGCTTAGTGTGTGATGTTGGTTATTTTATACACAATTCGCTATGGTTAAGGTATGTGTGGAGGGTGATGTTTTGGCCAGAAATGTCGATATAATTCTATCTAAGTATATGAAAAAGAATTGGTGTGGAGGGTGGTCTTTTCGTCTGTTTGTGATAGTGCAAAATGTCAAGTACTAGGTTTGAATATAGACGCAGTCGCGGTGGACGCGGTGAAATTTCGTCAGGGTTATGAAAAGACGTGGACGCGGTGTGAATTTTGCCGATACATAAAAAGACATGGACGTGGTGGCCGCTTGGGGGTTTAACCCCCAAAATGCACTGCTCTGAAGAGTATGCATAGATTGGTTGAGCCGTTGAGGGACTAAGTGGTAATGGAGTAAAAGTGAGAAACGTCGTGTTATTTGATTATTGTCACGAGATGCCAGAATCCAAGTACTAGGTTTGAAAATAGACGCAGTCGCGGTGGACGCGGTGAAATTTCGCCAGGGTTATGAAAAGACGTGGACGCGGTGTAATTAAGGTATATGTGGAGGGTGATGATTTGGCCAGAAATTTCGGTATAATTCTATCTAAATATATGAAAAATAGTTGGTGTAGAGGGTGTTCTTGTCGTCTGTTTGTGATAGTGCAAAATGTCAAGTACTAGGTTTGAAAATAGACGCAGTCACGGTGGACGCGGTGAGATTTCGCCAGGGTTATGAAAAGACGTAGACGCGGTGTAATTAAGGTATATGTGGAGGGTTTGGCCAGAAATGTCGGTATAATTCTATCTAAATGTATGAAAAATAGTTGGTGTGGAGGGTGTTCTTTTCGTATGTTTTTATAGTGCAAAATATCAAGTACTAGGTTTGAATATAGACGCAGTCGCGGTGGACGCGGTGAAATTTCGCCAGGGTTATGAAAAGACGTGGACGCGGTATGAATTTTGCCGATATATGAAAAGACATGGACGTGGTGGCCGCTTGGGGGTTTAAACCCCAAAATGCACTGCTGGAGATTATGCATAGATTGGTTGAGCCGTTGAGGGAGTAAGTGGTACTTATGAAGATGTGGGAAATGACTACGTACTAGTTTTTGGAATAGACGCAGTCGCGGTGGACGTGGTGAAAAGTCGGCACGTTTCGTATTTGTGATGAAGCGTGTTGTGTTTGTTTAAGATATAATTATGAGAAGCACTAGATTTTAGAATAGACGCACACGGGGTGAGCAATGCAGATGTTAGTATGGTTTTCAGGCCGTCAGATAGTAAAGTGTTCTTGAGAGAATATTTTATACAGTCATATAAATAGGGAAAGTGTGGAGTGTTCAATGACGAGTATGAAATAGGGTTATATACTTTGAAATAAATATAGTTGGGTAATTGGGAAGGTCAAATACGGTTTGAATAAATTTAACAAAGTCGACGTCAATAATAATAGTTGGTAGTAAAATAATAGTGTCGTTGTTTTTGTATTGTCCGATAGAGATTAAACCGGATTTGGGTAAATTATCATGATAATGGTCTATCTGTAGTGGATGCAGGTGGGCCGTGGGGCCGCGACCTCTTAAATGGGGGATAGGGGAGTGGATAAGAAGAAGGGGTGGGAAGAGAAGGAGAATTGAGCATGTGTATTTGTTGAAGTCAAGAGGTCTGTTCAACCATTTACATGTCACTTGGTCACAACAAGAGTTCGTCATATGGAGCCTTTTAATTTAAAAATTTAATAGAATACTAAAAGTTGCCATCAGTAAGTACTGTATTGATGAATCTGAAAATGCATATTTTATCGTGTCACGTGAGTTTTGTCTAAAATAATAATCGTAAGTGTTTGTTCATAGCCTAACTGTATTTCACTGGCCACATTCGTGTATATAGCATTTGTTTTCGCGCACCAAGCCAGTGCTGTTGCCTTTCAGTGACCATTTTTTTTGGTAATCTTTCGTTCTTAAGCAGAGGAGGTAAAATGCAATTGGTATTGCATATGATAGTATAAAGTTGAGGGTCGCCTCTCGTGATTTGGCCCATGCATGGCCCTAAAAAGGTTTTTCCGATGTGAAGCTTTTGGTTAGTATATCAACATTATTCAAATAACAATTTGCATCAAATTTGGTGGAATATTAACTAATTTGGTTTAAATTCCCGTGACATGTAATGATTTATTCACTGCTAGTGATGGCAGCTTTTTAGGGATGAATGTTATATCAGTTTAATTATGAAACTGTGGGTTGATTTAATTGAATAATTATTTTGTCTCAATGCTTTAAGCCTTTAATGGTCAGAAGCATTTCTGTTCCAGGGTAAGTGACAGATCATTTAGTGATGGGGATGATTGGTCACAATTGTTTAGTTGTTTAATTTTGTTACAGGGTATCCCAAAATGATTAGTATCGAACGATGCAAAAATGCCATTAATTAATCAACTATAAATATTTTAAACTAATAGGCCTATACGTGTTCGTTGTTTGATTACTAACTTTTAAATATTTTCACTACTCATTGCATTTCTTGATCATGAAAATCGGTTTTATCAAATAGAAGATAAATGTCTGTGTGCATCGTGTTAGGATGGTGATGTCACCTTTTCGGCAAATTGAAAAAAGAACCGAGTGTGGTAAAATTGTTGTGAAACAAACAACGAGATTCCTTATTCTACTATAGTGTTCTTTCCTTGTGTACTTGTCATTAGTTATGGTTATTTTGTATAACTAATTTTGTATTTTTTTGTAAGGGTTGCATATACGGAAGGTAAAATTATGCCTTAGGGCTACATGTTAATGCTGTCATGACTGAAGCTTAAGTAGACGGCTTCTGAAAGGTTTTCCATTTCCATTTTATTTCAACAAGTGTCTTTTTTGACGCTTTGCGCGTATTTTTTGTTCTTGTTTAAACATTTGAAACTCATTGACCATTTTAATAGTAGGTGGCGGACGTAAAATCGTCATATTATACTTTTTTATTGTTAAAAGCTTTGCTTGGCTTTAACCTTATCAAGATGGTTTTATGGATTTTTTTGGAGCCGATCATTTTAGTTCATAAACTTAAAGTGTTTGCTTCGTGCGTAACACAGAGTAAGGCGGGGGTGTACGCGTGTGACAATTTATACCAGGTGACATGTTTTTCGGTGTGTTCACGTTGCGTCGAGACTTCGATCTTATCACTTGTTTAGCATGTTTAGTGCCGCACTATTAAATGTTTCTCACAATGAGAGACCACATGTTTCTTGGTATTGTATTATGGTATTGCAAACTTGAAGAAGGTGCTTTCCGCGCAGTAGCGTATCTCCTGGGGGTCAGGAAGGGGGCCGGGGGTTAGAGTGCCTCTCAGACGGCTTTGACCAAGAGGGCCCGCTCAAACTAGCGGGCATAAAAAAAATCGAAGAGGAGGGAGATGAGAGGGAAGAGAGGAAGAGAAAAAGGGAAAGGAAAGGGAAAAGAGGAAGGAGAGTGAAAGAAAGGAAAGAGAGGAAGAGATAGAGGGAAGGAAGGGGGAAAGGAAATAAAGGAAAGAGAAGAGGAAGATAAAAAGGGAGAAGGAAAGAGAAAATCTATGGGATTTATTTAAATCCTATCTAAATGACAACTTTGCCCCTTGCCGGGTTTGATAATGGGCAATTTAGTATAAGAATAGCAAATTTATCCAGGAAATAGTCGATAAAGGCAATTCAAATTTTGTGTATACTGTTTCATATTTGAAAAACCGGGGACGGTCATACTTAAAAGTAATTATTTATTTATCTTTTGTTGCCTTCATTTCAAACGTGTCGTATATATATTGTTACAGTAATTGTTGAGACAGGCATTGAATGTTGTAAAAGGCCTTTATGACAAATCGTTTTTGTGTAGGACCAAATGTTATTGTGTTAGCCCCGTGGAAAGATTTAAGAATTTCATTGGTGTGATTGATTACCAAAAGGCAATACCTGTACATGATTGGTGGTATAAATAAAGCTTTAAAATGAATGATGAATGACTTAATACATAAAGGGTTAAATTTTCAATTTATTGTTTAGTTTTGCAAACAGGGTTGTAGGCCTATCTGTAATCTGTAAAGCCCTACATGTATGTGCATAATATTGAAATCTGCCGCGTGGAAAGTTGAACAAACGTGATAGGCCTATCTGTAAACAGGGAATTGTTGTGTTCTGTATATTCATAATATTGAATTGAAAACTAGACGATGATTGATGCTTAATACTATCCACGTGACATTCCAACATGTCACACACTTTTTCAAAAGTGATAACAATTATTTAATGCAATATTGTTCTTTGAATGACTATTCGAAGTTCGTTGTCTTACAATACAAACTTCCCTTTATTTGTTTCATCAATCCTTAAATCTGTTTTAGTTTTAGGGAAGTGTAAAAAATTTGCCGCGTTGAATGGTGAACATACGTGATATGAATTATCTTGAAGTGATTTACTAGTCAGTGTTTAATTATGCTCAGTGTCATATCACAATGCATTAAAAATCACTGTGTAAGCATAAATATATTCCAAGTTATGAGAGCGATACGATTCCTATTCCTAATAACCTCAAAATCATAGTTTTAAAGTGAATTTATAGAGTAAAATTTGAAAAAATAGATTGTACCGCTCAGTACAATCTATTTTCAAACCATGATTTTGAAGTAATTAGGAATCGTATTGATCAACTTAGACGATCTTTATGATTTATTATCAAAAATGCAAATCTGCAAGAAAATCTGCTTTCATAGTAAAAATCAATGATAGAGGGCGCTACTTGGAAGCTACTTGAAAAAGATCACATAATATGCCGCAATCAATCATGCGATCACGCTGCGCGCTGGTAAATGGTGATTGTGCGTTGTTTACGAAAATAATAAATAGCGCCCTAAACTTGTAAATATTTTTATTTGGCCTAAAGTTTTTAAGAATAAATTCAAACATGTACCCCGACTGTTAATACACCAGCAGGAAGGTATTACATAACAATCTCTGTGAGTACACAAATGCGTGTCATGTACTGCTACTCACAGTCAACGTGCTACTACGCGAACACTCAATGTAATTAGGGTATTAGAGTTCTTCACTGTGTCATTTGCCAATTTTGGGATTGTATTGTAGAGTGCTTGTCATATTGTTGTCTAAGCTTAAAATTATATTCACATAAAAAAATAAAAATCTCTAGGCGTTGGTTTAGTGTATTTTTACGCATGTTTTCGTACTAGTTTATTATATTATTGTGAATATATCTCAATTATTGAAATAATAAATGGATGGACAACATCGGGGACAACATGAACACAATAATATAATTAGTCAAAAGTGAAATATTATGTGCGCGAATAAATGAAAACCATGAAGACTATGGGTTTTTCCCAATTTCCGGTCATATCACATACATTTTTCGTTCCAAATTCTGTTGCAAAGTTTGAAGCTAAAGCATGAAATGTTCGCGTGCATCAAAATTTCGCGAGTGCAGATGATTGAAATATTCATGTTTAGGCTGACAAGATTTAACTTACCATAGTGAACCGCGCGCTATAAAGCATTCTCAAACAATTGTATATGAGGTCATTTTGATGATATTATAGGCCTTTAGTACAACCAAATGTTGTGTATTCTCGTGCAGAACTAGTGTTTTGTCTAAATGTTTTAAAATGAACCGTTATAAAGTTGAACCAGCCGTACAGTACAAGTGTCATTGTAGTGAGTCAGCATGTAGGCCTATATTTAAAAAGTACTACATGTATTATAATCGACGGTTCTTGCGCAGAAAAAATTCAACTTTCCACGCGGCAAGCGTCTGTAGTCGATATTTCCAAAACTTCACACATTATATTGAAATGTCTAGAATATTGAATATCTTTGGCCATATAAATTGGAATCACCATGACACTATGAATTGTAGTTTTAGCATCACGAATAAATGACACCGTAACGTTACAGAACAGATATTTCTTGAATCACAAACCTGCCGTTGTTTTACAAGATGTTAATTTATCAAGACCCCTTCTAAACAAAAAATAATTTTCTACGTGACGCCTTTGTACTGTATTGCACAATCCATTAAGTCAAAAGTGGGTTGGCACCCGCAAATCTATGCATTTTGAGACAATGGGCAATGTCGGATTTAGAAAACACGACAGGGGGAGG
This sequence comes from Ophiura sarsii, assembly GCA_035610835.1. Taxonomy (NCBI): domain Eukaryota; kingdom Metazoa; phylum Echinodermata; class Ophiuroidea; order Amphilepidida; family Ophiuridae; genus Ophiura; species Ophiura sarsii. The sequence continues at coordinate 21,323,011 of CM069446.1, forward strand.
GGTAAGGGGGCAGTTGCTCTTTTTTTTTATTCAAAAACGCTGTGCTATTTCAGTTGTTATTAAGTACAGTCTACATGATAAGAGACATTACTTTACACTAGCTTTTCACAATATATTGTTGGAGGTGTGTCAAGATCATGTAAACATACATGTACATTGATAAAAAATGTTTCACAAAAAAAGCATGCCTATTATTAATTCAGAAATCTTTAAGATACACCATGAACGTAAGCAAAATGGTAGTGAAACATTTATGAACATTTTGTTTTGTAACAGTAGAACCAATAGCCGCGTGGAAAGAGATAACATAGGCCTACATGACATACATGTTTTTAAAGACGTTTACAGGATGCTTAAAAGCAATTTCAGAATGGAGTATAAAAGCACTATGCACTGAAATAATTCAACCCCCAGATTTCCATTGAAATCTACAGAAATATCATGAACTATACAGGCCTAATGGAAATATTTCAAATCGGTATCAATATGTCAACAAGAATTCTATTTCTCAAGACAATGATACCAAAAGAGGTGAAAAGTCTCTATCATCAGTTTTAATAGACAAAAGACAATGCTATTTATATACACTTATAATACAACTCATGTGCTCACCTCTCTCCATCGTTACACATGCACAACACTTTTTTGCTGCATGCTGGGATAACATTGAAGGAACCCTTGGTGTTTACCCTTTGTTAAGAACTTCTCAGTTATAATAACGTAAATAAACTTTTGTTAGAAATGTCGGTATATAAAACAAATTGACAATTGCTTAATCAAAATATTTAAAAAAACATCTTATGACTATCGTTGTAAACAATAGATGTATTCATTCTTTTTTACACTTTGCACAAATTTAAAATAGTTTTGAGCTAACAATGATTCGAAAGCTTACTGAACAAATACTACGTATGTTTGTACTTTTGTAAATATGTAAATACACTGAAAAATAAATTGGTGTCACAGCGACGCCTTCTTGGAGTCAACTGTAAATGACACTTACAAAGGCGTTATTTTGACTCCAAAATTGGTGTAATCGTCAATGATATGGGTTTGCACATAATTTACGTTGACACCGTTAAGTGTCCGACGGACACCTTTCAGTGATCATTTAGTGATTTACACCAAAACTGGTGTCAGATTAATTGAAATAACTCCAAGGGCGTCAATAGTTGGCGGGAAATCTCACGGTTTTTAGAGGTGTCGAAGCAGCATTACACCAATTGGTGTCATTTTGACACCATTTAGTGTAATTCTGACACCAACGGGTGTAATTCTGACACCAATTGGTGTAATTCTGACACCAAATTGGTGTAATTCTGACACCAATTGGTGTAATTCTGACACCAATTTGGGCGTCTATCAACATATCAACGCATGCGTTTTCTCGTCGCCATTTTGTTTGCATGTTACGAGCCGGTAAGACTGGTAAGTACCGATCTGCTCCATTTCCAGACATTTTTGATAATAATTATGATACAATTAGCGTAATGTAAGCCTGTTCCTGTTGTAAAAGATGACCACTGAGCCTGATAAATCGGATACATGTATGTAATGTTGACATAGCATCGTTGCAGTGCATGGACGAACACATGGACCTACTAGTACTATGTGTGTGTTCGTCATGCATGCATACGATGATATGTTCAACATTACATACATGTAGCCCGATTTATCTGGCTCAGTGGTCATCTTTTTCATACGGACGTCTTACATTACGCTAATTGTATCATAATTATTATCAAAAATGTCTGGAAATGGAGCAGATCGGTACTTACCAGTCTTACCGGCTCGTAACATGCAAACAAAATGGCGACGAGAAAACGGCTCCTAAACATGTGCTATCTCAATATGACTCTTAAGAGAGTCAATATTACACCCCATTTGGGGTGTAATGACATTTTCGAAAATGGGTCCTCAGGTACCACCCAAAGGTGTCAAAATGAATATGACACCCAAAGGTGTCAATTTGACACCCATAATGGTGTCAATTTGACACCCATAATGTGTCAATTTGACACCTTTAGGGTGTCAAACTCAATATGACACTTAAAGAGAGTCAATATTACACCCCATTTGGGGTGTAATGGCATTTTCGAAAATGGGTCCTCAGGTAACCACCCAAAGGTGTCAAAATGAATATGACACCCTAAGGTGTCATATTTTACACCCATAATGGTGTCAATTTGACACCTTTAGGTGGCCAACTGAGGACCCATTTTTTGACGCTTGTTTTAGTGTCAAAATGACACCAAATTATTTTTCAGTGTATATTGCTTAATACTGTATGTTTGAAAAAATTCAAACGTAGCTGTAATCGACGGTTCTTACACAGATTCATGTGTTTAAAAAAGAACCCAACAGTCACCTAAACATGTCTTGTAACACTTTCCACGCGCGCGGCTTTAAGGGACCGTTCAATATTTGTGGTGGAGGGGGGGGGGGGACAAATTCGAGACTTGTATGTTAAAATTACCTAACCCCGCTACAGCTGAAACTGTCTTTACCTTTGGAATTTTGTTCATGGATACGTTTGCAAATTTTGTTTGTGCCCTATCTGAACGGCCAATATTTTTATGATGCCCCTTCTTTTTATTGTGTGAAATTAGTAATGGCGAGCGTAGCGAGTTGGATTTTTTTCTTCATATTTATACATTTTGGGTGTCTTTATAACCCGAACAATTCGGAACATTATGAGCAGAAACGTATAATCCAGTGAAACGTTCTACTTTTGTGAGCATTGGTGCAACCAGTGGCGTAGCCAAGGGGGGGCAAGGGGGGGCAGCTGCCCCCCCTGTGGGGTTCTCTGCCCCCCCTGTTGCCCCCCCTGTGGGAAATGTCAGTTGAAATAATTTGGGACTAACCTATTCACAACACAAGGAAATTCAATCCTCAATTTGGTTGTTGCCCCCCCCACCAAAACTCCCGGCCCCCCCTTTGCCCCCCCACTGAGAAAAACCTGGCTACGCCACTGTGCAAAGCAGAGATGAGGTGAAAAGCATGCAATAAATCACATTTTTAAATCATGAAATTGGATTTTGTAACATTATACACCCTGTGGCTCTAATGTCTCGACCGTTGATGATTATATAGATGTTTTCCACCATATCGTCGATTTGCTGTCCAGAAGTCGTTTCATAGTAAAAGTTTTTGAAGTCGATATGTTTTAAGAAAGTATGCGCGAAGCGCAGAAAAAAATGGCCATCTTATGACTATCGTTGTAAATAAAAGATGTGTGCATTCTTTTTAACACTTTACACAAATTTAAAATAGTTTTGAGCTGACAATGATTCGATCATAATAATTTAAAAAACTTCTCTTATGACTGTTCACGTTAACAAAATAGGTGTTCATTTTGTTACGCTTAACGTCAATTGATAACCATAAATAAATGTAATAAAAGGTTTCATAAAAATAAATAAACTCTTATTATGACTGTCAATGTAAAAAAAAGTGCATAAGAGTTCATTATTTTGTTCACTCTATGAATGTAACTATATCAATGTAAATGTTATGGTTTGACAAAAATAAAGAGGTCTTAATATGACTGTCAGTGAACGAAAGTGTATGTGTCGATAATTTTAAGCATGTTTTCAAACAGAGACGTAGCCAGGTTTACTCATATTGGGGGGCGAGAACTGAAAATGAACCGACAACGAATATTGCATTTAGGTGACTGTTATGCGAAAAAATTTCATTA
>CM069446.1:21326810-21440680 GCA_035610835.1 Ophiura sarsii
CCATTCGTGTTGTAGTGTATGTAAGTTTACTGACAAGTATATCTCAGCCAAGAGTGCTTGAACGTAAGATTCCATATACTTACACTATCCCTCTCTCTCTTCTTCTTCCTCTCCCAATCATAGAGTAAGAATAGGTGTTGCATTTAAGGTGTGGGTACCCTTCACGAGGAAGGATCTGGGCGCCCACCTCGTTGTATGTATTTCCATCAGTACACGCCCATGGAAACCTTATAGATAACCTATGATGACGAAACTTAGTAATGGGGCAGCCACCAGCCTAGCATACCAAGGTGGTACCTCCGGACCCAGAGGGGAAAGTAATGGGCAACAAAACCAATCCCGACCCTTGTCCTGTGATGACGCACCGAATGGAGCCGAAGGAAGGACTATGGGAAAGGATCTTAAATTAAGAAAAGTCATACGATTTGGTACATGGAATGTGAGAACGCTATCACAGCCTGGCACTCTGGAGCTTCTGACCAGACAGATGGACAGATGCAAAGTGAACATCCTAAGTATTGCTGAAGTACGCTGGTCAGGAAAAGGCCACTTCTCCACAGATGACCACACCATATACTACTCAGGAAATGAGAAAGGAGGGAGCAAAGGTGTAGCTTTCATCACCAGTAAAATCATCTCAAAGTATGTCTTGGGCTACAACCCAGTCAGTGACAGGATCATCTCCATCAGATTCCAAGCTCGGCCTATTAACCTCTCAGTCATTCAAATATATGCACCAACCTCCGCAGCCTCTGATGAAGATCTGGAATGTTTTTACAGCCAACTGCAGGAAACCCTTGATGGCATTCCGAAGAGAGATATCATCATGATAACAGGTGATTTCAACGCAAAAGTTGGAGAAGGCATTCAAAGCGAAGACGAAACCATGGCCTTGGGCCCTCATGGCTTGGGAAGCAGAAACGAAAGAGGTAGTACACTCGTGGATTTCTGTGTAGCAAACAGACTTACTATCACAAACACAATCTTCCAACAACACCCGAGGCGGAAGTACACTTGGATATCACCAAACGGCATCACAAGAAACCAGATTGACTACATCCTCATTAGCAGTAGGTGGAAGTCTTCTATCAAGATAGCAAAAACCCTGCCAGGGGCAGATATAGGTAGTGACCATCAACTTCTGATTGCTGATTTTCGAATCAAGTTGAAGATGACCAAAGGTGCTCCCAAACCCTGCAGATTTGATTTGCAGCATCTTGATGACAAATACAGAGTGGAGACCAGAAATCTGTTTCAAGAACTGATGGTTAGAGATGAGGAAACAACTCCTGATGAACTCTGGCTGGACATCAAAAACTCTATTCTCAGCGCAGCCAAAAAACATGTTCCTAAGAAACATAAGAGAAAGACCACATCATGGCTGTCACATGAAACCATCAACTTAGCAGATGAAAGACGCCAATTGAAGGAAGCTGGTCTGCAAGGCAGTAACCTATACAGAAGACTTTCAAGTGAGGTTCAATTGAATTCTAGGAGAGATAAAAATAAGCATATCCGACAGCAATGCCAAGAACTTGAGGATCACAGTTTTCACAAAAACAGCAGAGAGCTCTTTAGATGTATAAAAAACATCACCTCAAAAACGACAACTAGATTGGCTATCATCAAGGATGAGCAAGGAAAGGTCTTGACTGAGAGTGACGAAATCAAGGATCGTTGGAAAAACTACTGTGAAAATCTGTATGCGTCCCAAGAAGAGACAAATGGCTCACAGGAGTCTCCCCCGCCTCCACTAGGTGAAGATGAGCCTGATATTCTTCTGTCTGAGGTCCAGGAAGCCATCAAGAAGTTAAAAAGTCAAAAGGCCCCTGGTCTAGACGATATTCCAAGTGAGCTCCTGAAGCAAGTTGATGATTCTGTAGCAGTTATTATGCAAAAGCTGTGCAATACTGTGTGGAAGTCAAGAGTATGGCCAGAGGATTGGAAGAGATCAGTTTTCCTTTCACTTCCAAAGAAAGGGGATGCTAGCGAGTGTAAAAACCATCGTACTATCGCTCTGATACCACATGCAAGCAAAATCCTGCTGCACATCATCAACGAACGTCTCAGACCTCATCTTGAACGTGAACTTCCTGCTGAGCAAGCCGGTTTCCGGAAAGGCCGCGGCACAAGAGATCAGATAGCCAATGTACGTCACATAATGGAAAAATGTTTTGAATTCCAGAGGGAGCTCTTCATGTGCTTCATAGACTACGCTAAGGCCTTTGATTGTGTGAGATATTCCGCATTGTGGACAGCACTGCAAGAAATGGGAATCCCGTACCACCTCGTCCACCTAATTCGCAATCTGTATGATGGTCAAGCTGCCTGTGTGCGCACTGAGAAAGGAAATAGTGATTGGTTTGCTCTAGGTCAGGGAGTCCGTCAAGGGTGCATACTTTCACCAGCACTCTTCAACCTTTATGCAGAGTCTATAATGAGACGCGCATTGGATGATTGGCCAGGGGGGCTGTCAGTAGGTGGATACCAAATACACAATCTACGTTATGCCGATGACACCACCCTGTTTGCAATAAATATGGAAGAGATGGCGGAACTCCTGAAGAAAGTCAAGGTGGAGAGTGAGCAGCTTGGCCTACGTCTAAATGTCAGCAAGACCAAGATCATGTCCATAGGCACAGATGGTGTTGGAGAGCTTCTCATAATTGATGGTAATGAGGTGGAATCGGTCTCGAAATTCAACTTCCTTGGATCCCTGATCACCAAAGAGGGTGGTTGCAGCCAAGAGATTAGACACCGTTTAGCAATGGCCAGATCAGCAATGATCAACCTAAGCAAGATCTGGGCTGACAGAGGAATAACCAGAGCAACAAAAACCAGGCTAGTCCAAGCCCTTGTATTTCCAATTGCCATGTATGCATGTGAGACGTGGACCCTAACCAAAGCTGACAAAAACAGAATAGCTGCTTTCGAGATGTGGTGTTGGAGGCGTATGCTTCGTATCGTATGGACAATGAGAAGGACCAATGCCAGTATTATTGAAGAAATAGGGGTGTCTAAACGACTTCTTCATGCTATCAACACCCAAATGCTGAGCTACTTCGGCCATATCTCACGTCGCAAGGGTAACAACCTAGAGAAGATGATCATGCAAGGCATGATTGAAGGGAAGCGTAAGAGAGGCAGACCTCGTTCCCGGTGGATTGACCAAATAAAATTGATTACTGGACACCCTCTCCGTGATTGTTACTCCTTTGCTGAAAATCGTTATCTGTGGCGTAGTATCTGCAAGGTCACGAGCTGTCAGTCATGACAGGACCGAACCAACCAACTACGTCATACGCGTCATAAAGCGGAAAAAATTGCCGGTCAGAAAAGCACTACTTTGTGCAGTGAATTCTTCTCATGTAGCCGTATCTTATTATTATCATACAACTACAGGTGTTTATAGTGTTTTCAATGTTCAATAAATCTATGTTAATATAGTTTGATCAAAATGACATTTTGTTGAGAACGTCTGAGTATCCTACTAGATTTTGATGTGTGGTAAGTTATTAAGGATAATTTGAAGAAAAAACCGTGCTAAAGAGGATCGATCGAAGGTCTTCTTTTGACACTGATTCACCTGACCATAGAAATAGTAGATACAGAAGGAATAACAATGATCCATGATCAAAGCTCCAATCACATTGCCGAGCTATACATTGATTGTTATTAAAATCCTATTAGAGAGCATTATCTTAGCTTAGCGTAACGTGATAATGCCACATTCGTATAGCCATGGGATTAGTAGCATTAGTAGTGTGTCCATTTGCGCGAGTTTTAAACAGGTGTATCAATAACGTGGTTGAATCTGAATACATTAAAATGATATAGCGATATAGTATCATGATGCGTTTGTCCTTGCTCATGTCGGTCCTATAAGAAAACCATATTGAATTATATGGACCTGGATAATTGTGGCAGAGTCTTTTGGGCTTATAAAAAGTGATTGTCTTTGATGCATTGAATGAGGAAGGGGCAGTCTGGGGCACTCATATGGCAAATTTGATTGTTTGTTTTATCAATTTAGGTATAATTTGCGAGCAATTTAATTACCCGCATGTAATCGGAATATTTAATTATTATTTATCAATGATATTTTGTCATATTTAATTTGTCAAAACAGGTCAATATGTTCGTATTGTGTTATTCAAGAAGCTATACCTGTTGCCATTTGTTTATAATACATTTAATAAATTAACATTTTCAATTGCAATGTGTCGGCACGTTTCGTGAGTTTTTGAGTATTTATTTCACATAGAAATATATAAAGCAAAACGTGTATGTACAACTTTCGAATTGATTATAGTCGGCAATATGATTGAACACATAGGGTATGTAGCAATGTTCAATCCTTTGTAAAGTTGAATAGAAAATCGGATTAGGTTATCTCGTTGTTATTCCTTCTCCCTCTACTAATTCCATGACCTGACTGATCAGTTAAAGAACTGCAGATTATGCTAATTCCTTTATATCAACTATTACATAACTCAAGTTAGCTCATGGTTATGGTCACGGTTTGCGTGCACACCATTATTATGTATACTCTAGTTGAGAGGCCTCTTCCAAAGTGTTAAGTGCGAGGGCGCCCTGCGGTAAATATTAACAAGAAAAGTCTTTAAAAAAGACTATCATTGCTCAGAAGCGGTAGATTAAATGCTAATTATTGAATTAATTTTATGATAATATGGCCACTTTAAACTTCCTTGAATTTGGACAAATGTATCGTATTTGTTGTATTGTATTATAACTATAATATAAACACAGTGTGTTACTATGCGTACAGGCTGTCCCAAATTGATTACTACCCATCGTCGATGCCCAAAGTTCATTCATATTTCTTCGTATTTTTGTGTGACCTTGTGCTTCTAAAAATAGAACCACTGGAGTTATGCAATTCAAACTTTGGAATGCGATGATTTTAAGGATGACCTTTCATGTAAAATAGAAAACATAAAGTTGAAAATCAGGCCAGCAATCGGAACATCTATCTTTAACATACATTGAAGTATATATCCCTCCCATTCAATATTTTTCCATTTAAGTAATTTATAAAGTCAAGTTTACCCTGAAATGTGTGAAAACATGCAGCTACATCAGAATGAAAATTGACATGAACGGGATGAAACGGTGTCAAAATCAGGTGTAAATTGTCCGTAAATACCTTATTTTTGAACGCCGTAAACAATTAGTTCACGATAGATTAAAATAAGATGTTTCATATTCACCCTTTGAGATTTTTTTTGAGTGTTTAAGACAAATGTTGCCGCATCATCTTGAGCTCTAATCCACCATTAAAATTCGGAACCTTTGACGGTACACTTCTGCAATCATGCACTAATGGTCATGTTACACCCTGCATATAATGCACACCCTATAATATCACTTGGTATTTACATTTCTGGTATCCTTGTAGTGGGTTTCCAAATATCTTTACTCCGTGTAGATCGGATGTAGGCCTATACAATAAAAGTTATGTGAATTTGAATCAAAATTGGTGAATTTTCTCTCAATTTACAGAGTGTAACTTTTTTTACACCAACTTTTGACATGACCTTTTGCAGACTCGGCCAAGCAAAAGAGGCTATATCCGGGCGGCGAATTTATTAACCGTACTCACTCACTGTATAAATGTATTGCTGTACAATGTACATGTGCTATGCAATTTACTCCGTCAGGTATCAAATGTTGTTTACGGTAATAAAGATCGCATCCGGGCGACCATTATTATTGATGATAGTCTACTACTCGTCCTTAATATCTAATACGAAACAGTCTGACTCTCACTTAATATCAGTACCAGGACGCCACCTAAGATGCAGTATAGACGGATGAGAAACATGGGAGGTTGTGCTTTGATCATATAGGGGTCTTGCTATAAGAACAGTGCTTATGGTCAGCATTTTGATCGGTTTTTTTGTAAAAATATCCTGACATGTTTAAATTTTGATATGCTTTATTTCAGACACTTCGATGCTGGTTCTTGTTCATCATAGGTATTGCTGGAGTCCTGGTCATGTATCAAAGCGGATTGCTGGATGCAGTTCCCAAATACACTAAAGGTAAGCAGGACCCCAAATCTCAGAGGCAAAGGGTCACGGTTACACTGCTTAAATGTTCAGTAAAACGTTTACTCAACGTTGAGCAATATGCAACAGTTGAGTAAAAATGCCCAATATGTTCAATAGTTGAGTAAAAATGCCCAACATTTTACTCAACTGTTGAACATATTGGGCATTTTTGGGCGCCCGCTTGAGAACAATCCGGAGAGCAAAAAGGTAAATCAATAACCAAAGGTGCTAAATATAGAAAACAGGTTTGTAAATGAATATGTACGACCTGAGACTAATATTAGTCTCAGGTACGACCTGCTCATAAAACTTATTTTCATGTAATTCAAATATATTTTAGTTAAATAACGTATATTTTTGTCCAGTTGCAGTTACACCAAGGCAAAAGAAGTTTATCAGCAAATACGGGATTTTTACACCTGATGCAAATAACTCTGTGAGTATTAAAAAAAAGGGTCAAAACTCAAGCCCAAGCTTTAAAGTCGGAGTGGCTATTAATATATACATGTTGTCATGGACATTTTATAATTTATTGTAAGCATGTTGTTACTTATTACAAAGTACTTTGTAGAACCTCCCCTATAGGTCGTTAATAGGACATTAAAGGTTCAGTTATATGATGGTGTGCGAGAGATTAAGCCCCGTACACTCATCACGTAAACATAATTTGAAGTATAATGTTTCTATTTTTGCGCATGATAATTAAATAAAGATTGACCGTTCAACCCAAAGATATGTCCACTGTTGTATCATAAGTTCAAAATCAGGGCCATTTTAGAACTGATCTCATTTTAATGACTTTGTATATAATACAGAACATAAGTCCAGAAAGAATCAGTAAGGTTTAAAAAATCAATAGTCGCTACAAAACTATCTATACGTAAAAAGAAAAGGCAGAATGAGAAATATTCCCTAAAGTCTTGGAGTAATTCTAGGACTAATCAACATAGTTTATTAACAGGCGTATGCGTGAATGTTCGATGCATTGGGTCAAATCTCTCAACTAGAACTTCGGAGCTTCTCAGGGAAAATATTAAATTATCCCAACATCCAAATTTCAAACTAAAACCCAGCTTGAAATTGAACCTTTCGCCGTAACCGTATTAGATTTATTTTTCAGGAAACATCTTTCCATTGTCACAACTAAATTGATTTCAATGTATGTTTTTGTATGACTCGGTCTGCAGTCTGTACAAAGAGTGCATTCGGCTCCCTACATGTTAAGGCGAGGTTTCCATACACAATAAGATTTGTGCGCACTGCAATACTATAATAGCCATACACAATAAGATTTGTGCGCACTGCAATACTATAATAGCCATACACAATAAAATTTGTGCGCACTGCAATACTATAATAGCCATACACAATAAGATTTGTGCGCACTGCAATACTATAATAGCCATACACAATAAGATTTGTGCGCACTGCAATACTATAATAGCCATACACAAAAAGATTTGTGCGCACTGCAATACTATAATAGCCATACACAATAAGATTTGTGCGCACTGCAATACTATAATAGCCTTACACAATAAGATTTGTGCGCACTGCAATACTATATGTCACGGCAGTTTGGAATACCCCAATATTTCAGTATATTAATTTATTGAGACTTGGGTTAAGTCCAAAATTCCAAAATATTATTTTGTCATTTTGTCAAGACTAGGACTTCTATGTATAGTATTAAGACTTGCCAAAGTCTAGTGGCTATTATGATAGATTCATAATCCTACTTTGGTTATCAATGCAGTGTGCAGCTGAGTATTTTATTGATCCAATACACAAGATGTAATTTTGTTCTGGGGTTTTGAGGTATTGCAGTACATGACATCGATGGTATAGGGAGTGTTCTTGAGACACACGAATGGGTGCGACCAATTCAACTTACAGGGGCCTTATAATTTTATAAACATAGTTTATAAAAGGCATGAGTATGGGGGCTAGAATTTAGCATGCGCCTGCTATGCATTTTGGAAGGCCAGTGTTGCGGTGGTAGTGTAAATGTACCCATGGTGACGTCGTTGTTCTTGGAGGAGAATGCCGAGACATTACCTGTTGTGGAAACCATCCTGCAGTCAATTTTTCATGGATAAATGACGTGAGTTAAACTTTTCAATTCCTTTGTCATTATAGAGTATAATTGGGTGATTTGGAGAATAATGATGATATTATAAATGTATGTTTATGGAATTTATAGAAATACTACATGTCCATGTGACCATGTCAGAAAATGGGCGTGGCAGCTTTGAACATGTCCAATTCGCAATGCAGTTCAGAAACCAAATTCCATGTTAATAATAATGTTTAATACAACAGCCAGGTATTAAATATGACATATTTTATTTAATCTATGCTGAAAAGAAAGCAGAAGATTGTGGGTTCAGATATTTTAATGCTGAGGCAAATGATATGTTATTGAGCAACAGCGGAAATTTCAATACAATGAGCCATGATATTGAAAACATGAATTTTATGTTGACTTCAAGTATCATATTGATATTGATAAGTTGTTCGAATGGTAATGTGAGTGAATGGGATAACCCAAAAAGATTTGGTATTAAAAAGGGTGGTATTTTAAATACATTTTGGCATGATAACATCCTAGAAATTATGTGCATAATAATCAAATGGATTAAGATATTACAGATGTTATTAGACATTTCGGTATCTTATCTATTTATCTGTAGCTTTCTTGGTCTGAACTACTTGGTTGGTGTTGGGATTATTTACTTTGGGCTGAAACGGATACCTGTTGTGTGTGGGATAAATCACGAACATATGCTTTATGACGCATGGACCGACACATAGGCGTATAACACTACTTTGGTAGAATCAAGGTGATATGATAAAAACCCATGAACTCTGACTGAGCAGTATATCCAGGTACGTCAGTAATAATTCCCGAAGTGGAACATTTTTCGAAGGGAATCCTATCATCAGAGAATTCAACCGTCGTCCGCGTATAATTTCATCATCGCTGTGCTACGAACATTTGCGGAGGAATACAACATAACTTTATAATAAAACCGGTTCCGCGTGTCGAGCTCTTAGTTAATCATCTACGTTGCAACTAATTTTTGTTATATATATTATGTTCTTCGAGGAAAGTCCGAGAAATAAATACATTGTTATTGTAAACTAATTTGTCTTGAATGTCCCATATAGTGTCCATTCTGAGTATCCCCTGCACCATACGGTGACAATTTGGCGACCCTGATGGGACTACTCAGAATAGATATTTATTGATCATAGAATTAGTCGGACATGTACAGGTGCATCCTTGACAGATTTATATCTAGGCCAATTTTCCTTTAAAACTTCACATAATAGTATAGCTATATAGTTTAGTTGAAAACGTCTTGGTTATTATATTTCTAATATTGATGTTCGATGATATTTGCACACACAGGTAATGTCGTCAGGCATCCTATCCAGACCAAGAGACAAGCCGTGGGTACAGTGAGCAACACTAAGGACCAGGCGCGTATTTTTCAAGCCAAGATCGGGTTGTTTATCCAGGGGGTATGTGTATCGATGTGAAATGCTAGTTACTCTGTAAATTTAAATATAGAAATTGTTTGTATCAAAATGGTACGTCTGTTGGTTTTATAAACCTGCGTAGATACAGCAATATTATATTTAAATTTTCAAACCTCATTTTGTGTATGCCATTACAGTTTATACTCTTGTGTGTATGGATCGATACTCATTGATATAACTGCACTTAATTGAGGTTTTAATTATTGTGACCTCATAACTGATTTCTCTCCCCATTGTGTCAATTAGTTTGTGGTAGAATTAAATTTGTGAAATTCACCCTCATTCTTAACTATGGCCACTTCACATCTTGAAATCGAAAAGCTTACTGAACTTGGTCAGTCAATAGGACATAAGGGTAAAGACTTATTAGATTTTATTGCAAGTGAAAGGGTTGAAATCAAAAAGTGCCGCGATGAAGAGCGTAAATAGCGTGCAGAAGAACGCCAAGCGCAAGTAGAAGAACGCCAAGCGCAAAATGAAAAACGCGCATATGATAAGCAAATGCTTGCTGACAAAGTTTTGGCAGATAAGCAAATGCTTGCTGACAAATTTGCAGCTGACGAACGGGCGCGTCAATATGAAATTCAAAAAGTGGAAGAAGAGCGTAGATTTATTAGAGAACAAGTTGTGATGGATGATAAGCGTAGCGCAGTTGAACACCAGCGTGAAATTGCACTTGCGCAACACAGGGAGAGTGTTAGATCCTTATATAGGTTTAATTATGATATTACGACAAGAGATGTGTACGACACATGTAACAAAATGGCTGCTGGTTTCATAAGCAAAGTTTATTTCCCACGCTGGTCAAAGGTTAGGTCAAAGGTGAAGATAGGGAGACGGGCTTTATTTAGCCAACTTAGTAAACAACATATATATGGGAAGTCAATATATAACAACTCCTCCCTTCTTACATTGAATGTACCATGAAACTGTCATGCAGGATTGTGAACTGAAATAAACTAAAACACAATATATGCACATTGCAAAAGTGTCTTGCTGTAGTCTTTCTAGCACTGTCTCTTATGATTGAGCATAACAGTAACTTGCAGTGTTTTGGAATAACAATCTAAAACATGTAATGTACCAACTTTTTGTGCAATGACTGAAACAAACTATATCTACTTTAATGTCTTTGTTAATGCAACACAAGCTGGATGTTTTAACTAAAGTCTGTGCCTAAATATCCAACTTAACAGGTGGACCACAATCTCTACGCGGATTTCGGCGTGGCGAGTTAACAGCGTTCCGATAGCGTTGTGGTATGGGTGGCGGTTGCGGCGCGCGCTGCGGCGATGGTGGTGGTGTGTTAGCTTCATCGCGTTGCTGCTGCTGTGCTCCAGGTATTGCGTCCACTGGCGCTATCTCAAACTCCTCTGGTTCTTGAGATAGTCCATTGTTCTTGTATCTCATGATATGATCCGTATGCAGATGGCGCATCTGGTCTTGGACTCTGACCATGTAAGAAACCGGTCCCAAACGCTGCATGATCACACCGGCTTTCCATTTTTCGCTACCGCGAAAGTTCCGTACCATTACATGGTCTCCAGGCTCAAATTCTCTGAGCTTCATAGACTTTCCCTCGCCACAAGCCTTCTCTTGCTTTTGTTCCATACGCTTACTTAGCGATGGTTTCAGCAAACTGGGACGTGTGCGAGGTTGGCGTTTGAGGAAGAGTTCTGCTGGGGTACGCTGCGTAAAGGTATGCGGAGTGTTGCGATACACGAAGATCCAGTCTGCAATCTTGTGTTGGATTGACATAGATCCCTGCGCTTGAACACTCTTTAGGAAACGCTTGACTTCCTGTACCATACGTTCAGCCGCTCCGTTGGACGCTGGGTGATATGGAGAGACGCGAGTGTGTTTCACATTATTGTTCTGAAGAAACTCCGCAAACTCATGCGAAGTGAACTGTGGACCGTTATCGCTTACCAGTGTCTCGACCAACCCATATGCCGCGAACCAATTCCTCAAAATCTCTATGGTCTTACTAGTGGTAGTAGTTTTACCCATCGGTATGACTTCCGGCCATTTACTGTGGGAATCTACCATAACAAAGAAGTGTTGACCGTCTTTCTCTGCGTAATCAACGTGTACGCGTTGTAAGACACGTGACGGCCACTTCCAAGGGTATAGTGGTGCAGATGCTGGATTATTCCTGATGGCTGCACATGCACTGCAACTCTTTGCTACCTGCTCAATCTCCGCATCTAAGTTCGGCCACCAGAAATGACTGCGAGCCAGAGCCTTCATACGGCAAATACCTTGGTGAGCATGGTGAAGTTCAGATAGCAGACGGCTGCGAAGCGTCTCAGGAATTATCACCCTCCTACCAAATAACAAACAGTCTTGTTCTGTAGTCAGTTCATACTTCCTGTGGAAGTATGGCTTCAGTTGCGGATCAGGACATTGTTCTGGCCATCCATGTGCGGTGTACTCCAATGCGCGTGATAATACGGCGTCCTTGCGAGTTGATACACTAATCTCTTCCGCACTTACTGGTAATTCCGTAACCAGCTTTACATCATAGATGGTGTCCTCCGCTGATTTCTCCGTTACCTTCAACGGTAATCGCGACAATGCATCAGCGTTCGCGTGTTCGCGTGTATTGCGATACTGGATGTCATACTGATGCGCTGATAGGATGATTGCCCAACGCTGAAGCCTAGCTGCGGCCAATGACGGTACACCGGTCTTAGGCCCGAAAATTGTCACTAGAGGCTTATGATCCGTAATCAGCGTAAATCGGCGTCCATACACGTAGGAATGAAATTTCTTTACTCCGGAAATGAGCGCGAGTGCCTCCTTCTCTAATTGAGAGTAATTTTGTTCAGCTTTACTCAAGGTCCGTGATGCGTAGGCAATGGGACGCTCCGTACCGTTGTCCATGACGTGTGTCAGTACGGCGCCCACTCCATACGGCGATGCATCACACTCGAGTTTCAACGGCTTCTTTACATCGTAGTGTGTAAGAACTTCCGCTGATGTCAGCGATTCTTTAGCTTTCGCGAATGCGTCCTTGCAATCCGCTGTCCAGTTCCATGGAGCGTCGGCTTGCAGTAGATCATGTAGCGGTTTCAGATGCATTGATAGCCTGGGAATGAAACGTGCATAATATTGGAGCATGCCGAGGAAACTCCGCACTTGAGTGACATTGTCAGGTTCCGGTACCTGCGCGATTGCAGCCAACTTCGTTGGTGTCGGGTGCAAACCTGTTGCGTCGATCAGGTGACCAAGATACTCAACCTGCGGCTGCATGAACGCACACTTGGAGACCTTGAGACGGAGTCCATGTGCATCCAAACGTTTTAGCACAGTGTCCAATCTTGTCAAATGTTCTGCTTCATTCGCTCCCGTGATTAATATGTCATCAAGAAAACAAAGCACGCCCTCTATGCCTTGCAAGATCTGTTCCATGGTAGCTTGGAACATTGACGGCGCACTAGCGACGCCATACGGAAGACGGGTATACTGCAGTAAACCAACATGCGTGTTGATTGTGACTTATTTTCTTGACTCCGGGTCAAGTAACATCTGTTGGTAGGCCTGCGACAGGTCAAGCTTAGTGAAATGCTGCCCGCCGGCCAATGCCGCAAATAAATCCTGAGGGTTCGGTAGCGGGTACTTGTCTATGTCCAGCGATTCGTTGACTGTGACTTTAAAATCCCCGCAGACTCTTATGGAATTGTCCGCTTTCATTATTGGGACCACCGGGGTTGCCCACTCAGAATGACTAACAGGGACTAATATTCCCTCTTGCTGCAGTCGGTGATACTCCTTTTCCAGTTGTTCACGAAGCGCGTACGGCACCGGTCGCGCCTTTTTGAAACGTGGGGTCGCGTCCTGTTTTACATGCAATTTAGCTGTAAATCCAGACATGGTTCCTAAACCAGGTTCAAAAACCTTTGGATATGTATCTAATACCTTGTCTAGCTTTGTCATGTGCATGACTTTAAAGAGACTTTCCCAGTTTAGTTTAATGACCTGTAGCCAGTTTCGACCCAAAATTGCTGGCTTATTTGTCACTTTTGCCACAACAATTGGCAATTTCCACTTTTGGCCTTCATAGGTTACTTCCACTTCAGCTTTTCCCAAAATTGGAAGTATGTCCTTATTAGCATAAGTTTGGAATTGTAGATTTGAAGGTTTCAAATTGACATGACTGAACTTGTCCCGATACATATTTTCAGGTACAATTGTCATGGATGCACCAGTGTCAACTTCCATTTGCACTGGCACTTTGTCAACCATAATCGTGACGTTGACAGGCTTATTGTTAGCAAGTGAATCAACATTGAAAAGCCCCAAAGGTTGCTCTAAACCGTGCACATGATTTTCACTAGGACCACAATTACAACAATGTACAATTGGAGGCTTACTCCCATTCAACTCATTTACATAATGGGCATCCACAGCATCCGTTTGGTAGACGTGGCCATGTCCCGAGCTAGAGTTGCCACTTGGCTGACTTGAACGTGAGCGACATACAGACGCCAAGTGACCCTTTTTCTTGCACAGATTACACTTGTAATCTTTATATGGGCAAGAATTTGGATTGTGCTGCTCTTTGCCACATCGATAGCACATCTTTTGACTCTTACTCTGACCCTGACCAGCCTTACCATACCGTTTGCCTTGATTGCCTTTAACATTGTATGATGATGTAACTTTGTGTACACTATGACCAGCGCTCGCGGATTCCGACAAATCATTAGCGTCTTTAGTTGCAAGTTCATCGATACCGGCCGTTTCTAGCGCGATCTTGAATGTTAAGTCCTTTGTAGTGAGAAACCTTTTCTGCGTGCCCTTGAATTTAGTGTTTAGTCCACATACAAATCGGTCACGAAGTGCTTCGTCTAGGAACGCTTTGAAGTCACACGTTGTTGATAAATCCCTTATCCCTGCCCCAAAATCCGCAATACTCTCTCCATTTTCTTGTTTGCGAGAGTAGAACTTAAATCGCTCGGCGATCACTAATGGTTTTGGACAGAAATGTCCCGTGAGGATACCAGTGAGGACGTCATATGTTTTGTCCTCAATTTTGTCTGGGCTAATGTGCCCCTTTAAAACCCGGTAGGTAGGTGCATCAAGAGCCATCACGAGGTAAGATACCTTGTTGTCCGTAATAGCTGATGCCTTGAAAAAGTGTCCCAACCGTTCAATAAAGTTTTCGAAATCTTCGACGCCTTTGTCAAATTTCGGCACATCCATAACTCTTGCCATAATCCCAACTCGTCGCCAGTGTTAGATCCTTATATAGGTTTAATTATGATATTACGACAAGAGATGTGTACGACACATGTAACAAAATGGCTGCTGGTTTCATAAGCAAAGTTTATTTCCCACGCTGGTCAAAGGTTAGGTCAAAGGTGAAGATAGGGAGACGGGCTTTATTTAGCCAACTTAGTAAACAACATATATATGGGAAGTCAATATATAATAGAGAGCGAAGCAGATCAAACATTAGAGCGCGAAGAACAGACATTAGTGAAGCAGGTTGAGATTGAAGAAATGAAATTGAAGCAAGCTGAATTAAATCAAAGTTCAGGTCCAGCGGCGTCACGCACTGAAAATCGAAGTAGGTCAAGTGCGCCTAAACTCCCCGCTTTTGATGAGAATCGCGATAACATTGATGTATATCTAATGCGATTTGAGCGTTATGCTAAAGCTAGGGGTTGGCCACCTGAACAATGGGCGGTTGACCTGAGTGCGCTATTGTCTGGGAAAGGGTTGGAAGTGTATTACTCTTTAAATGAAACTCAGGCTAATGATTATGACACACTAAAGAAAGCCATCCTGATAAGGTTTGAATTACATGAAGAAGGTTTTCGGAAGAAATTCAAATTTTCCAAACCGGAGTCTGGCGAGTCTGGTGCCCAGTACGCAAATCGGTTGATGAATTACTTTCAGAGGTGGACTGATTTGGCATCGGTTGCAGATTCAAAGGAAGGGTTGTTGGATTTAATGTTGAGGGATCAGTTTCTTCACAGTGTTCCCAAGGATGTGGCTATGTTCCTGAGAGAAAGGGAGCCTCAAGATATTGATTCTATGGTTGAGTTGACAGACAGGTACTTGAAAGCTCATGGTGGTCTTTGGTCATATGACAAGAGTCAAAAAGGAGGGAATCATGGTAAACATGATGTTCCTGGAACGGCTACGAATACAGGTCAGCAAAAGGGAGGAGCAAAGCCAGACACAAATAGGAGTAGACAGCCGAATAATAGAGAGACAGGCAGTAAACGTCTTTGTTTTGTTTGTGGTAGGACGGGCCATTTTGCAAGGGATTGTAGAAACAGGCCTAAGTTGAGTGCTTTGTTGGACAGTATTGATATAGATACTGAATCTGGTGAGACGGAGGAGCAGGAATGTGTCGATAGAGGGGCTTTGATGATGGTGTTACCACGTCACACAAATCAAAGTGAGATCAAAGGGAAGACGTACAAGCTGGACTGTGGACACGAATTGACGATATTGACTGCAGCATGTCAGAGGAAACTCCAAGACAAGATGCCTGTAGTAAGTGGTATGGTGAATAACAAACATGCTGAGGTGTTGAGGGATTCGGGCTGTTCTGGTGTGGTAGTTAGGAGAGATTTAGTTGAAGACTCACAGTTGACTGGACAAAACAAGACATGTATTCTAATTGATGGTACTGCAAGGAGTTGTCCGGTAGCAAAGATCTACATAGACACGCCGTATTTTGTGGGTGAAACCATTGCACTGTGTATGGATCGACCTGTGTATCAGCTAATAGTAGGAAACATACCAGGGGCAAGAGATGTATCTCAACCAGATAGCAATTGGAAACCAGGTGGAGAAGATAGACAAAACAAGATTAACCTTCAGAGATCTAATCGTAATCAACATCCTGCATCTAACATGCAAACACAAATTCCAAGCCAAACGCACAATACGGAAAACTTGAGAGTGGAGACAAAGGAGACAAGTATGCAAGGTATGGAAGGAAAGATGGATACAGTGGCGGGCGTGGAGACCCAAGAACCAAAGGAGACAAGTATGCAAGGTATGGAAGGAAAGATGGATACAGTGGCGGGCGTGGAGACCCGAAGTCAACGTGCCGCAAAAGCTAAGCCATTTAAGCCATTAATAGTCGCAACACCATCGGCAGAAGATGTCACTGTAGAGAGGCTAAAGGAAGAGCAAGCTGTGGACCCCACCTTAGCTAAAGTCAGGGATTGGGTAGAGACTGGAATAATCAAACAATGTAAAGGTGGTGGACAATGCTGGTACACAATTGATAAAGGAATCATCTACAGAGAATTTATGGCACCCAAGGTAGAATATGGTAACAAATTTCATCAAGTTGTAGCACCTGAAAGGTTCCGTAATTATGTCCTCAAGAGGACACATGAATCACTACTAGGGGGTCATCAAGCAGCACAAAGAACCAGTGATAGGGTGTTGACAGAATTTTGGTGGCCAGGGATAGGGGCAGACATCAAGCGGTATTGCCAATCATGTGACACATGTCAGAGAACAAATCCAAAAGGAAGAGTCACAAAAGTGCCACTTGTGGACGCGCCATTTGGAAGAGTAGGAATTGGATAAATTACTTGAGGTGGGTAACAAAAAGCATTGTGGTTAGAGTAGGCATTTGGAAGCAGAGTGCTGGGTAAGTTGGTTGTGTAAATAGGTGATTATACAATTAAGCTGTGTTGAGCACTTGGATAAAGTTACGGGGTAACATAGCTTGTATCCCAAACTTGGTGTAGTTTGAAGTAAATGCAAATTATGCATTTACTAAAAGAGGGGAGTCATTGTCACGGCAGTTTGGAATACCCCAATATTTCAGTATATTAATTTATTGAGACTTGGGTTAAGTCCAAAATGCCAAAATATTATTTTGTCATTTTGTCAAAACTAGGACTTCTATGTATAGTATTAAGACTTGCCAAAGTCTAGTGGCTATTATGATAGATTCATAATCCTACTTTGGTTATCAATGCAGTGTGCAGCTGAGTATTTTATTGATCCAATACACAAGATGTAATTTTGTTCTGGGGTTTTGAGGTATTGCAGTACATGACATCGATGGTATAGGGAGTGTTCTTGAGACACACGAATGGGTGCGACCAATTCAACTTACAGGGGCCTTATAATTTTATAAACATAGTTTATAAAAGGCATGAGTATGGGGGCTAGAATTTAGCATGCGCCTGCTATGCATTTTGGAAGGCCAGTGTTGCGGTGGTAGTGTAAATGTACCCATGGTGACGTCGTTGTTCTTGGAGGAGAATGCCGAGACATTACCTGTTGTGGAAACCATCCTGCAGTCAATTTTTCATGGATAAATGACGTGAGTTAAACTTTTCAATTCCTTTGTCATTAGAGTATAATTGGGTGATTTGGAGAATAATGATGATATTATAAATGTATGTTTATGGAATTTATAGAAATACTACATGTCCATGTGACCATGTCAGAAAATGGGCGTGGCAGCTATGAACATGTCCAATTCGCAATGCAGTTCAGAAACCAAATTCCATGTTAATAATAATGTTTAATACAACAGCCAGGTATTAAATATGACATATTTTATTTAATCTATGCTGAAAAGAAAGCAGAAGATTGTGGGTTCAGATATTTTAATGCTGAGGCAAATGATATGTTATTGAGCAACAGCGGAAATTTCAATACAATGAGCCATGATATTGAAAACATGAATTTTATGTTGACTTCAAGTATCATATTGATATTGATAAGTTGTTCGAATGGTAATGTGAGTGAATGGGATAACCCAAAAAGATTTGGTATTAAAAAGGGTGGTATTTTAAATACATTTTGGCATGATAACATCCTAGAAATTATGTGCATAATAATCAAATGGATTAAGATATTACAGATGTTATTAGACATTTCGGTATCTTATCTATTTATCTGTAGCTTTCTTGGTCTGAACTACTTGGTTGGTGTTGGGATTATTTACTTTGGGCTGAAACGGATACCTGTTGTGTGTGGGATAAATCACGAACATATGCTTTATGACGCATGGACCGACACATAGGCGTATAACACTACTTTGGTAGAATCAAGGTGATATGATAAAAACCCATGAACTCTGACTGAGCAGTATATCCAGGTACGTCAGTAATAATTCCCGAAGTGGAACATTTTTCGAAGGGAATCCTATCATCAGAGAATTCAACCGTCGTCCGCGTATAATTTCATCATCGTTGTGCTACGAACATTTGCGGAGGAATACAACATAACTTTATAATAAAACCGGTTCCGCGTGTCGAGCTCTTAGTTAATCATCTACGTTGCAACTAATTTTTGTTATATATATTATGTTCTTCGAGGAAAGTCCGAAAAATAAATACATTGTTATTGTAAACTAATTTGTCTTGAATGTCCCATATAGTGTCCATTCTGAGTATCCCCTGCACCATACGGTGACACTATATAATAGCCATACACAATAAGATTTGTGCGCACTGCAATACTATAATAGCCATACACAATACGATTTGTGCGCACTGCAATACTATAATAGCCATACACAATACGATTTGTGCGCACTGCAATACTATAATAGTCATACACAATAAGATTTGTGCGCACTGCAATACTATAATAGCCATACACAATACGATTTGTGCGCACTGCAATACTATAATAGCCATACACAAAAAGATTTGTGCGCACTGCAATACTATAATAGTCATACACAATAAGATTTGTGCGCACTGCAATACTATAATAGCCATACACAATAAGATTTGTGCGCACTGCAATACTATAATAGCCATACACAAACAGATTTGTGCGCACTGCAATACTATAATAGCCATACACAATAAGATTTGTGCGCACTGCAATACTATATTAGCCATACACAATAAGATTTGTGCGCACTGCAATACTATAATAGCCATACACAATAAGATTTGTACGCAGTGCAATACTATAATAGCCATACACAATAAGAGATGTGCGCACTGCAATACTATAATAGCCATACACAAAAAGATTTGTGCGCACTGCAATACTATAATAGCCATACACAATAAGATTTGTGCGCACTGCAATACTATAATAGCCATACACAATAAGATTTGTGCGCACTGCAATACTATAATAGTCATACACAATAAGATTTGTGCGCAGTGCAATACTATAATAGCCATACACAATAAGATTTGTGCGCACTGTAATACTATAATAGCCATACACAAAAAGATTTGTGCGCACTGCAATACTATAATAGCCATACACAATAAGATTTGTGCGCACTGCAATACTATAATAGCCATACACAATAAGATTTGTGCGCACTGCAATACTATAATAGCCATACACAATAAGAGATGTGCGCACTGCAATACTATAATAGCCATACACAAAAAGATTTGTGCGCACTGCAATACTATAATAGCCATACACAATAAGATTTGTGCGCACTGCAATACTATAATAGCCATACACAATAAGATTTGTGCGCACTGCAATACTATAATAGTCATACACAATAAGATTTGTGCGCAGTGCAATACTATAATAGCCATACACAATAAGATTTGTGCGCACTGTAATACTATAATAGCCATACACAAAAAGATTTGTGCGCACTGCAATACTATAATAGCCATACACAATAAGATTTGTGCGCACTGCAATACTATAATAGCCATACACAATAAGATTTGTGCGCACTGCAATACTATAATAGCCATACACAATAAGATTTGTGCGCAGTGCAATACTATAATAGCCATACACAATAAGATTTGTCAACCCCACGCATAACCTTCTACAGGGGATTCTATTGATGGATTAAACTAGAATTTGTCAGCATTCAAATGCACGACTTCATTACAAGCCACACATAAAACCGAATAGATTAAATTTTGCACTGCGTGCAAGATATTGTCATCCGGAGGATCCTTGCCTTTGTAATATCAATACACGACGGTCTTCAGATCGAAAGTGACTTTACTCACGTACAGAAGGATCTGTGCTTTATTGTAGGGTAACGCCAGTGTAATGTCTGCATCAAACACTCACAGATCCTCGAAACTAAGATGTGTGATAATGGTTACACAGTTGGTCTTTTCATCGCATGTCCATTTCTGTTTTGTGACCCCGGACAAGGACATTTTCATGCAGCCATTTTATCACAGCTTTTACGTAGTCCTTTTTTCTCCGTAGTGCCACCGTGCACATATGAAGAGACCACGAGTCACTGTCTCCAGCCCAATTGATAAACGCAATGAAGAGAACACGAAATACCTATTTACCCGCGAAGGGTATAACAATTTAAGTGCGGATATGTTTGCGCTTGATTTGGCTGCACCCTAGGTGATGTGATCGGATTCTGATGATTCACCAGTGGCAGCGAAATTACAGTGCTTTGAACCCGTTGGAAAAGGCGCTGATATAAATCCAGATTATTATTATTATTATTATTATTATTATTATGGTTTGATTCAGTTTTATAGTGTACGATATTACATTCACTCATTACTTGCTCATTTCTT
Organism: Ophiura sarsii; assembly: GCA_035610835.1. Classification (NCBI taxonomy): domain Eukaryota; kingdom Metazoa; phylum Echinodermata; class Ophiuroidea; order Amphilepidida; family Ophiuridae; genus Ophiura; species Ophiura sarsii. The sequence goes on from CM069446.1 coordinate 21,347,926, forward strand.
TGACAGATGTCAACAGGTCGTCAGGATAGACTGATCAGATTAGAACAACATAAGCGCCTTCAGATGTTGAAGGAAGCCTGTCAAAGGCTTCATCTACCCCGCGCACTTCCAGACTATAGTAAGAAACGCATGATGAGAATGATTGTGGACGATAAATTCAACATCCTGTTTAATTTCATACCAAAGATATCATGTACCACTTGGAAGAAAGTCTTTAATCAACTGCATAAATCTCATTCTGCCGGCGAGTATCGGTTTCTCCATACCTATTCGAAGGATGAGATTGAGTTGAGGTTGAACAATTATCGTAAAGTTTTGTTTGTTCGGGAACCTATATCGCGATTGTTGTCGGCTTATCTTAGTAAATTTCGTGAATCATTGGATAGGAATGTAACAATGATGCGTATATGGGAAGAAATCTACGGGAAGATAATCGTTCAAGAATATCGTCATGGACAAGTGGAGCACATTGCAAACAGCAATGAGAATGGGTGGCTTAACATTACACTTGTCGAGTTCGTACGTTACGTTACAGAAATGGCAGGTACAAAGTTAACAATAAAATCCGATCATTTTATACCAATGCACATTTTAGCCAACCCCTGTGCCATCCAGTATGACTTCATTGGACATTTTGAAAATTTGAGAATTGAAGCTCCGTATCTGTTAAGGTTTCTCAACGTACAAGACATCGTGGCGTTCCCGGATATTTGGCAATCCAGAGCAATCACTAGTTTGGTAAAAGAATATCAACAAATACCCATCTACTTGTTCAAACAGATACAAAACTATTATCGAATTGATTATGAACTATTTGGTTATTCTTTTCATGACACTCTGCAGACTATTGTTAATGGTAGCGTATTATAGTTCCATTATTAGGGGGACTCAGGAAGTTTTTGATTTGATTTTTTTGTGAGTGCTGTAATTATTGAACTATTTATCAAATGCATTTAAAGGTATACATTTTTGGAAATGAAATGGATCAGCGAATCCAAAGTTGGCGTCTATTTTGACCAAAAATGTTGATTATTTGAGAAAATCACCAAATTCACTTTTTTGACCCAATGTTTTTTTGAACAGAGCTAACAAAAATTATTTTGAGTACAAAATGCCCAAATCGCTTGATTATGATGTAAAGACACTAACCTATGGACGAATTTCTCATTTTTTTAACCTAATCTAATGTTGTTTGACCAAAACGTTTTATATTATTATATATCTTGTAGGCCTACTTTTCGTATTATTGATTCCAACGTTTTTCATATTTTCTTAATTCATCATTAAAGATAAACACGCATATTATTTAATAAATGTATTTTGACACATGTAGTTTATATCTTCCCTCACGCAATCTTCATTCTTCAACACAATCACGTCTTACCTGCTCTCCAACGTCCATCCATTTCATGTTCCTGTGTCTGCTCCTGGAATGTGGGATTATTTAAAAACTCAGAGACTGTATTTCAGTTCAAGAACAAGAAATCCTTAAAGACTAATTTGTTTACAATGGCTTTTTTTAATATTTGTATTCTCTATCCATGTATATTTTTTTATATGGTTTATGTCCAAGCGCTGAGGGATCCCGATGTTAGGTGCTACACAAATATTGTTATTTCTTCTTATTATTATTATCATAGTTTCCTTTGCAAAGCACACCATTTTTGCAGGATACATACAATACATTATAGTCCGTACATCCTCTTCATAATAACATATGCATTTTCGTGAATATTGTTTTACAATTGAAACATCACGTTATTTCTTGTTTTCATAAGTTTTCAACAAGTATATATAGTCCTACATTTATATTTCAACTTCACTCTTCACTCTTTTAGAGTTGAATGTAGTTACTACAAAATGTATATTGTTAGGTGAATACAATGTACATGTAGGCCTACACAAATCTATAAATAACCTTAATGTATTAATACTAATATAGAGCTATGTGTCAGAGCTAGGACAAATATTTAATGATGAGTGGGGAGAGCGGGTAGTGTTGCCCCATTTTTTTTATAACTGGCCTAGCGATATACAACACATCAAAAATCAACCAAAGTCGACAATGGGGAAAAATGCTAATTAGCATATTCCGAAAATTACCATTTGGCTATATTTTCGCAACTATTGTTGTTGATTAACACAATTTTCGGAAAGTATTATTGAATTAATCAGCAACCAAGTTCAAATTACAGTGGGAACACACTTGTATTGAAATATTTTGTGTGTCTAAATATCTAAAATGGGGTTATTCTTCAAAATGGCTGCCTTTTTTGAAAATAAATATAGTCGGGTATAGGCTATACGGGGATTACCCCAGGAGTCCTCGAAATCCACTTTTTTACTTTCTTTCATGGTCCTAAAACATATTCAGGATGTTACCAAAAATTATGTTGGTATGCAAAGGGTTATTCAAGATGGCGTCCAAAATGGCCGCCAAAACTAGTCAAATTTCATAAAATGACATGTAGCCTATAGCAATCAAAATGTATAGTGAAAGTATAGTTTTAATAGTGGGATGTATGTAGTAGACAACTAGACACTTATATCCAGTAGTTTTGCTTTGTTAACATACCTAAATCCAAGATGGCCGCCAAAATGGCCGCCAAAAATTGTAAAATTCCATAAAATGGCCTATATCAACCAACATGTATGATCAAAGTATAGTTTTAACAATGGAATGTATGTTAGACCACTAGAAACTAATAGCCAGTATTTTGGCTTTGTTAACATATTTGAAATCCAAAATGGCTGCCAAAATGGCCCCAAAATGACTAAATATTGTCAAATTCCATAAAATGGGATGATATCAACCAAAATGTATGTATTAGACTAGTACAGGAAACCCATACGTTGGTGTTTTTTTTGTTTTTTGTTTTCCCTAGTACAGGAAACCCATACGTTGGTGTTTTTGTTGTTGTTGTTTTTCCCTATGGGGACAGATAGTGAAACATGCAAAATACCCTATGATGAATAATACCAACTGATGACAAATATCACTAAGTATGATTTGTTGTACTAGTATTAGACCGTGCACTAGTAATTAATATCCAGAGTTTTTGCCTTGTAATCACATACTTAAAGTCCAAGATGGCTGCCAAAATGGCCGTTGTCAATGTAAAAATAGTCCATAAGAGTGTATAATATTGCATCGCATTTACCAAATACAATTTAGTATGTTCTAAACTGCTAAGCTATTGCTTTTAGTTGTATAAGACCCACCTCTGTGTCAATTTTGATTCTGTATCACTTTCCAAAATGGCTGCCAGATGGTTGAAGTTGATGTTAAATGACCTAAATCAATTGTTTTGTATTGTAGCCTAAATGACCATATTGTGTAATAGTACCAATACCCCAAATCGAATGGGACATCATCCACTATAATATATGATACAGCCTTGGGGGCTGTATATCTAGTTTGAGTATTTTAAAATATCCGGATGGCTGCAAAAGGTCAAAATAACTTAAAAGCAGTATTAGTTCATTGTTTAAGTGTTACCACTCAGTAAACGTATACTTTAAGTATATGACAAGGTATGATTGAATAGTATAGACTTCATTTTGACAATGTAATGTTATTAAGATGGCCATCATAACAACCATTAAAATTACCTCCAATTGGTCGATAAAATTACCTTCAAATGGTTAAAATATTTACCAAGGTGGCTACCAATTGATCAAAATATGGTCAGAAATAGCCGGTTAATTTCAGATATTATAACAGTAAGTAAATGATATTGGATACGATCTCTGATTATTATGTTCATTGATAAATTCATGACATCATGATGTATGTTTGGCCATAAATACTGGATTGGCCAACTTTAACTGCTTGGTGATCCTATTGGATGGATATTTCAATTACTAAGGTAGGTTTTTCAAGTCAATAATTAACACCATACAATCACTGACCGATCTGCTCGGAAAGTTAGATACAGGTATTTAGTTTATACTGAATGATGTCGAATCAGCTATTTTTGGCCATAATAAGATCAATAGTGGCCACCTTGGTAATTGTTTTGACCATTTGGAGGTAGTTTTATTGTCGTTTACTTTGTGGATTAAAAGATTATATAATAATTTGGTCATTTCTAATGTAACACTAAATAATAAAATAATACTGCTTTTCAGTTATTTAAACCTTTTGCAGCCATCTTGGATATTTTTAAATATTTAAACTAGATAGGGCCTGAGGCCCTAGGCTTTATCATAGAAGTATAGTGAATGCTGTCCCATAGATTCAGGGGTATTGGTATTACATAGTCATAGTAGTATAGGCATTTACAATAAAAAATGTTTTAGGTCATTTGCGTGTGTGGTCTAGTGGATAAGACGTCGGTCTCACGATGCAAAGGTTGTGAGTTCGAGCCTCGCTACGGCCAACATGTTTGTATCCTTGGGCAAGGTACTTAGTCTCAATTGCTTCGTCGACCCAAGCTATATTTGGGGAGCTGTTAGGATATCAAAATCTAAGTAGTGCTGATAGGCTTGTGCACTTGTCGACTGGTAGCCGCCTAAGTGTAGCGACCAAAGGATTCTGATATCTCAACTGGCAGCGATAATAATAGATTTTTAAAAAAAAGCGCTTTGGGACTGTGCTTGCATTGTGGAAAGCGCTATATAAGAACGGTAATATTATTATTATTATTTAACATGAACTGGCAGCCATTTTGAAAAGTCATACATAATCAAAATTGTCACAAAGGTGGGTCTCATATCTAAAGCAATAGCTTAGCAGTTTAGAACGTGAATGTGATGCAATGTATACTCTTATAGATTTTTACAACGGCCATTTTGGCGGCCATCTTGGTTTAAAGGATGTCATTTCAAAGCGAAAATACTGGATATGAGTTACTAGTGGTCTAATACATACATCCCATTGTAAAAACTATACTTTCATCATACGTTTTGGATTATATTATCCCATTTTATGGAATTTAACATTTTTTGCAGCCATTTTGGGGCCCGTTTTGGCAGCCATTTTGGATTATAAGTATGTTAACAGAGCAAACATACTGGACATGAGTTACTAGTGGTCTAATACTGTAATACATAAATCCCATTGTTTAAAAAACTTAAAACTATGTTCTTTATCATACACTTTGGTTTGATCAGTGATATTGTGCCATTTTATGGATTTTGACCATCTTTTGGCGGCCATTTTGGATTTAAAGTATGTTAACAAAGCAAAAATACTGGATATGAGTTTCTAGTGGTCTAACACATGTCATTGTTTAAACTATACTCTTATTTTGGTTGATATATGTAATTTTATGGAATTTCATCATTTTTGGCGGCCATTTTAGTGGCCATCTTGGATTTGGGTATGTTAACAAAGCAAAAATACAGGATATGAGTGTCTAGTGGTAACTAGTCCAGCCACAGACTAGTCCAGCAGAACAAATCAAGCTAGTCAGGCTAAGCCCGACTAACCTTAAGTTAGTCATGTCGGCCATAACCTAACCAGCAGGTTTGACTAACCTGCTTGACTAGTTTAAGCTAGTACAGGCTTGACTAACCTGTTCGACTAGTTTAAATTAGTCCAGCCTTTGTCTGACTAGTTTAAGTTTTCAGTGTACATGTTATATATCTATTACCGATCACTCTTATGATGGGAACAAAAATTGTCGGACATTGCTCATTTGCATATTAATGACTTGAATAGATAATTAGCTAATTTGCATATTTAATGAGCTTATGAAACTAAATTATAGTTTAAAAGAATGGGTATCATACAGTTAGCCAGTATACCAAGTTTGATTGCAATACCATCCACATCTGGATTTATAACATTTACGCATATTAATTAGCTGGACTTGGTCATTTTTTGATTGCGGTCAGTGAAACTGGTCAAAATGTCGGAAATGACAAATTTTCATTAGGTTATTTTAGCTTAATGCAATATAATTTTACCATATTTTTTAATTTAACATGGTATATAGATATTTAATTGTTAAGAAATATGTGTAAATGGTGTTTTGAATGTTACATTTTTAACAAATTGAGCTCTCTAAATCCTGAAAAATTCTATTTTTGGGCATTGTTACTGTTTTTGGCAGGTTTTCGGGAGTATCTTAAAGGTAGATGTTCCGATTTTAAACTTGAAGTTTACTATTCTACATGAAAGGTCATCCTTAAAAAAGTCGTATTCCAAAGTTTGAGTTGCATAACTCTAATGGTTCTTATTTTAGACGCAAAAGATGCCGTGAAATGTACCCATTGAGTTGTACACAAACGATATTGGTGGTTACCACCTTTCGCGGTAATTCTACATTATTTCATCGATTTCTCCGTAATTATACCGATTTAGGCCGTCAAATTTCAGTATGATGATGAGAAAAATACGAGCTTTCATATGATATGAAAATCTCCGTATGTTTGAAATAATTCTGTGTTACGAAAATGTGATCGGGTCATCTACCTTTAAAACACCGTAACACAAGAAATTCTTTTATACTTATTCAATTAGTCTGGTGCTCGTATCATATGAAATATAGTGTTATTTATTTAATGTCTTTTCAGTTCAATTCTGATTTGTGTTTATTCTTTTTCAGAGTATTACATCTAGTCGAAAATTTAAGATAGTACTATGTTTAAGCCTTTATTTTCCCCATATGGGGACGAAAGGTATAGGCTTATCAATAAATAAAAGTTCTAAGTTCAAGCATTGACCGATTGTCATAATTCTTTTTGGAAAATAAATCTTTCATTGCAATCTTTCCGATTTGACACCAATTTTGTACATGTCTCAATTATTTGAATTGTATGTGTACTGCCTACTACATGTAGTACTACTGCTGGCTTCCTCTGATCAACTTAACAGGCGCAGCTTTTACGCACGCGTATGTATCTTCCGCCTTTCAACGCTCGTGTGTATACGCCAGCGGCGCGAGTAGGCACGCGCGTTATGTGCTGCAATAAGTAATACGCGGTTACGTCACTGTCTCGTGATGGCCAAATTAAGGCTCCTTGCGAGTAATTTACGCTAAATCTTATACCTGACCGGTATAGCATCCAGAACCCGGGTGGCGCGAGAACCCGGGTTTTGAGTAAACACTATTACTGGACAAAACCCGGGTTTTGCGCAACAACACTCAGGGCAGTCCCACTCAACTTATCGATCTGAAGCTCTGGTGTCCCATTGTATAGGTAGCCGCTGTTTGTATCGTCTGCCATAGAAATCCTACAGCTTACGGGCAAGCCCCGTATGTTGTCTGCTTTTTAGGTATTCGAATTAACTTGAAGTTTACACAGGGAATTGTTCGGAAAATTCCCCATGGGGCTGGTTTTGAGTTTATGATACCGCGTGCTGGAGGATATACACCATGCGCTCCCCAGACGATACATGCAAAGTAGGAGGGGTCAAACAATCGGCACTAACTTGAGTTATCCCATACGTCCATGACATTTACAGAGAGTGCTGGGAAAAGCTGTTTTCGAACCGTTGGTGCGATTTGGTGTGTACTTTTGACCATATTTTATTGAAAAGCAACCACTTTATTTCATTTTGCCTGTTGCCATCACATACACTAGGCCTATATGAAAAATCAGGGGAGATGATCACATTGACCACCCCCACCCCAGGTTAAAAAAGGGGAGGGGGAGATCCCCCTACCGGGATGTCCGCCCTACATGTATTAGGGACTTCCTTTTTCCCCTGCCTCTCATGTCTTATTAATATAGTTGTACGAATTACAGGGACTCGACTCTCGCACTTTGACCCCCTCTTCACATTGGACCGGGCGAATTACACAGAAAACCCCTCTTCTCTTCAACAATAGCTGTACGAATTACGGGATATGACCCCTTCTCTAACAATTAGGCGAATTACAGGGACTCCCTCTTATTTTTACAATGAATGAGAAGGGGCTCTTATTACAATGAGTTGTACGAATAATACAGAGACTCCCCTATCCTAAGTCCCTCTCCAAACGCAGTAGTGAGCGCAGTATACTGCGCGAATGTGTAGCTGAGGGGTAAATCATCCAACATGCAGACAAGGGCCCTTCCCAGGCAACACCCATTTGCATGTTGCGAATTATTTTGGACTCTGAGGATATTTAACCCCAGTGATATACCCGTTCCTCCCACTCCAATATTGACGATTGACTAAACATCGAAAATTCGGGGGTTTAATTCCGTAGAAAGTCAAGTTTCCATACACGTGTTGTCATAAAAAAACAACCATCCACGTTTTAATCTGAGTGCCACCCCCACCCTAACTTTAATTTTAAGTAGCCTACAAGTTAATCAGCCTATAGGGCCTAATATTTACACTCACTCAACACACATCAGGAACAATTGCAAAATGTGTCTCGCGGCCCATTGAACCATTTATTAATTCATTAAACAAATATAAACAATAATAAAACAATACAACCAATGCCTAATAGTTTGCATAGAAACGGCAGTCACAACAAGATCACTGATATTCCCCGCTATTCACGGCCTCATAAAAGTAATTCCCGATTTGCAAATTAAGCGCTCGTATTACAAACAACCGTATGCCATACATGCACTGCACGACGTGGGGGCACACCACTAAATACCTCCTCCATTGAAATACACGCGTTTCGGCCCTTTTTCAAGAGAAGTTTTTATTTCGCATGAATGTATTAGATATGTGTTGAATTTTATTTTAAACTTGATTTTTCTTGACCCATCTAGATCAACTTTTTCGCTACGGGCACCTAAACAGCGCCCTCACCATTTTAAACCGGTATTTTCGCTTCCTCACCGATTCCGGCAACGATATCCTTCCGCCGCCTAAGCTACCGTGCGCATTCGATTCCGACAATTTTGGACCACATTAGCAATGCTGAGGTTCTATTCTATCTTTTTCATAAAAAATAAGCAAGATTTACTTTTATTTGCTTCCCCTGGGACGATGATCAAATTGATATAGGTACTATTTCTCCGAACCCTACACCAAACGCGCAAGGATTTAGTGTAGTGCCCCCTTAGAAGCAAAACTTTTGTTGAGTTTTCATTCTTTTTTCTACATATTTCGAAAGAACAAGTATTTCTAAGATAAACTGCCAAAGCATACCTCTGTGCGATCTGTGGTTCTCAAATAAGAGCATTTTTCTGAAAAATGATGATGTCCCAAATGTTCATAAATTGTGTATAAAAACAAGAAATCGCCCAGTCCGGCACCATCTGGTCCGGCACCATCTGGGCTGACATCGATTTTGGCGAACTATAGTGTATGCATCATCAATTGTTTCTGGAATAATGTAATACAAACTAACTTAACATTTAATAAACATTTGATTATGAATTACATACAGACAAAGTCCGACACAAATTCACTATTCTCTAGTTTTCAGTAATGGTAGCTCTAAGAAGAGCTGTTTGGGTTTAAAAGGGACTGTTTGAGAGATATTTCATGTGATCTTTCAATTCATGTGGTGATACATGAAGGTGAACACCCGCTGTAATTCTTCAAACCGTGGCATGTGATTCTCCTCTTGTTGTCTGTCGAAGATTCTAACACCAAGTGGTCGCCTTCTGCGCACGTCCGCTCGACACACTCTATGGGAAACTTCCCCGGCATGGTGTTTCTCACCAGGCATGTCAGGTCATCTGTAAGATGTACACGGCTCTTGGAAGCGTGGTGATTACCTCCCTGTGTCCAGAGTATCGCAGATGACACCAGTGGTATAACCATCCTTGTTCCTACAATTTTTTTACACCTAATACGAACCAACAAACATTCGCAATTTATAAAACATTTCTGGTAGGTATACTGTAGTTTTGACAGTATTTTCTGCTCATCCGTCAGGCTATCACCGCTAACCATGGGCGCCTCCATTGCTACATACAGTACAATGCACCTTTTGATGATTCTCCAAAAGTTTAGTGGCCAAGGCTAGCATGATTGTGTTTAGATTTGATTTAAAATACTGTATTGTACTTTTATCCTAATAGTAGTAATCTTAAGAAACTTATTGACAAAAAAACCTGCGAAAATAGAGTGAAAATGAGAGTTTTTCAAGTAAAATGTACCGTAATAGGCCAAAAACAACACGTCTTCGAAGCAAAACTTTTTTTGAGTTTTCATTCTTTTTTCTACATATTTCGAAAGAACAAGTATTTCTAAAATAAACTGCCAAAGCATACCTCTGTGCGATCTGTGGTTCTCAAATAAGAGCATTTTTCTGAAAAATGATGATGTCCCAAATGTTCATAAATTGTGTATAAAAACAAGAAATCGCCCAGTCCGGCACCATCTGGTCCGGCACCATCTGGGCTGACATCGATTTTGGCGAACTATAGTGTATGCATCATCAATTGTTTCGTGAATAATGTAATACAAACTAACTTAACATTTAATAAACATTTGATTATGAATTACATACAGACAAAGTCCGACACAAATTCACTATTCTCTAGTTTTCAGTAATGGTAGCTCTAAGAAGAGCTGTTTGGGTTTAAAAGGGACTGTTTGAGAGATATTTCATGTGATCTTTCAATTCATGTGGTGATACATGAAGGTGAACACCCGCTGTAATTCTTCAAACCGTGGCATGTGATTCTCCTCTTGTTGTCTGTCGAAGATTCTAACACCAAGTGGTCGCCTTCTGCGCACGTCCGCTCGACACACTCTATGGGAAACTTCCCCGGCATGGTGTTTCTCACCAGGCATGTCAGGTCATCTGTAAGATGTACACGGCTCTTGGAAGCGTGGTGATTACCTCCCTGTGTCCAGAGTATCGCAGATGACACCAGTGGTATAACCATCCTTGTTCCTACAATTTTTTTACACCTAATACGAACCAACAAACATTCGCAATTTATAAAACATTTCTGGTAGGTATACTGTAGTTTTGACAGTATTTTCTGCTCATCCGTCAGGCTATCACCGCTAACCATGGGCGCCTCCATTGCTATACATACAGTACAATGCACCTTTTGATGATTCTCCAAAAGTTTAGTGGCCAAGGCTAGCATGATTGTGTTTAGATTTGATTTAAAATACTGTATTATACTTTTATCCTAATAGTAGTAATCTTAAGAAACTTATTGACAAAAAAACCTGCGAAAATAGAGTGAAAATGAGAGTTTTTCAAGTAAAATGTACCGTAATAGGCCAAAAACAACACGTCGCAAAACTTTTTTTGAGTTTTCATTCTTTTTTCTACATATTTCGAAAGAACAAGTATTTCTAAGATAAACTGCCAAAGCATACCTCTGTGCGATCTGTGGTTCTCAAATAAGAGCATTTTTCTGAAAAATGATGATGTCCCAAATGTTCATAAATTGTGTATAAAAACAAGAAATCGCCCAGTCCGGCACCATCTGGTCCGGCACCATCTGGGCTGACATCAATTTTGGCGAACTATAGTGTATGCATCATCAATTGTTTCGTGAATAATGTAATACAAACTAACTTAACATTTAATAAACATTTGATTATGAATTACATACAGACAAAGTCCGACACAAATTCACTATTCTCTAGTTTTCAGTAATGGTAGCTCTAAGAAGAGCTGTTTGGGTTTAAAAGGGACTGTTTGAGAGATATTTCATGTGATCTTTCAATTCATGTGGTGATACACGAAGGTGAACACCCGCTGTAATTCTTCAAACCGTGGCATGTGATTCTCCTCTTGTTGTCTGTCGAAGATTCTAACACCAAGTGGTCGCCTTCTGCGCACGTCCGCTCGACACACTCTATGGGAAACTTCCCCGGCATGGTGTTTCTCACCAGGCATGTCAGGTCATCTGTAAGATGTACACGGCTCTTGGAAGCGTGGTGATTACCTCCCTGTGTCCAGAGTATCGCAGATGACACCAGTGGTATAACCATCCTTGTTCCTACAATTTTTTTACACCTAATACGAACCAACAAACATTCGCAATTTATAAAACATTTCTGGTAGGTATACTGTAGTTTTGACAGTATTTTCTGCTCATCCGTCAGGCTATCACCGCTAACCATGGGCGCCTCCATTGCTATACATACAGTACAATGCACCTTTTGATGATTCTCCAAAAGTTTAGTGGCCAAGGCTAGCATGATTGTGTTTAGATTTGATTTAAAATACTGTATTGTACTTTTATCCTAATAGTAGTAATCTTAAGAAACTTATTGACAAAAAAACCTGCGAAAATAGAGTGAAAATGAGAGTTTTTCAAGTAAAATGTACCGTAATAGGCCAAAAACAACACGTCTTCGAAAGGGGCACACCACTAAATACCTCCTCCATTGAAATACACGCGTTTCGGCCCTTTTTCAAGACCGTATTTTTACCCCACGTAACAATGATGGAAGTTTTTATTTCGCATGAATGTATTAGATATGTGTTGAATTTTATTTTAAACTTGATTTTTCTTGACCCATCTAGATCAACTTTTTCGCTACGGGCACCTAAACAGCGCCCTCACCAATATAAACCGGTATTTTGGCCTCCTCACCGATTCCGGCAACGATATCCTTCCGCCGCCTAGGCTACCGTGCGCATTCGATTCCGACAATTTTGGACCACATTAGCAATGCTGAGGTTCTATTCTATCTTTTTCATAAAAAATAAGCAAGATTTACTTTTATTTGCTTCCCCTGGGACGATGATCAAATTGATATAGGTACTATTTCTCCGAACCCTACACCAAACGCGCAAGGATTTAGTGTAGTGCCCCCTTACAAGCAAAACTTTTTTTGAGTTTTCATTCTTTTTTCTACATATTTCGAAAGAACAAGTATTTCTAAGATAAACTGCCAAAGCATACCTCTGTGCGATCTGTGGTTCTCAAATAAGAGCATTTTTCTGAAAAATGATGATGTCCCAAATGTTCATAAATTGTGTATAAAAACAAGAAATCGCCCAGTCCGGCACCATCTGGTCCGGCACCATCTGGGCTGACATCGATTTTGGCGAACTATAGTGTATGCATCATCAATTGTTTCGTGAATAATGTAATACAAACTAACTTAACATTTAATAAACATTTGATTATGAATTACATACAGACAAAGTCCGACACAAATTCACTATTCTCTAGTTTTCAGTAATGGTAGCTCTAAGAAGAGCTGTTTGGGTTTAAAAGGGACTGTTTGAGAGATATTTCATGTGATCTTTCAATTCATGTGGTGATACATGAAGGTGAACACCCGCTGTAATTCTTCAAACCGTGGCATGTGATTCTCCTCTTGTTGTCTGTCGAAGATTCTAACACCAAGTGGTCGCCTTCTGCGCACGTCCGCTCGACACACTCTATGGGAAACTTCCCCGGCATGGTGTTTCTCACCAGGCATGTCAGGTCATCTGTAAGATGCACACGGCTCTTGGAAGCGTGGTGATTACCTCCCTGTGTCCAGAGTATCGCAGATGACACCAGGGGTATAACCATCCTTGTTCCTACAATTGTTTTACACCTAATACGAACCAACAAACATTCGCAATTTATAAAACATTTCTGGTAGGTATACTGTAGTTTTGACAGTATTTTCTGCTCATCCGTCAGGCTATCACCGCTAACCATGGGCGCCTCCATTGCTATACATACAGGGGGCGCACCACCAAATATACGCTTCATGAAAATTGAGTGTTGACAGTCATGTTCACGGTGCTATTGTGGCGCTTTCTGCAAAACTTGAGATATAGTGTTTGATAACAAATTCAAGCATTTGTCTTCAATTTTTTGAATATTTCACCAAAATTTGGAAAACCCTGTTGAATATTTATGCGTGGGACACTCCGTAAATTATACGCGGCGCATTTTCAGACGTGTTTAGAGTCATTTTCATGGTCATATTTTGAAATATTCTGCAGTACTTGAGAGACACTGTTTGCTCTCAAAATACGGAAAATTATCTCAACTCTCTAAATCACCGGTCAAAACATGGTCCTATCCCTTGACTTTTCCCGCTACAGCGACAAATAGCGCCGCAACCCTATTTTCAATGATACACATCACTCATATTTGGGTATCGGCTGTCGTGAACATCCGCGTGCCTATTTTAGCTTAACGTTTTCAAAATAGTATGATTTGTTGGTTATATAATCTTAACTTATATCTCAATCATATTACCGAATATCGTGCAATTTCAAGCCTATCTTCTTATTAAAATCGTGACTTCAATGTTAGAACTTCATTAACCGAATTTCGTTATTACATAAATGCGGAGTGATTTGGTGGTGCGCCCCCTACAGTACAATGCACCTTTTGATGATTCTCCAAAAGTTTAGTGGCCAAGGCTAGCATGATTGTGTTTAGATTTGATTTAAAATACTGTATTGTACTTTTATCCTAATAGTAGTAATCTTAAGAAACTTATTGACAAAAAAACCTGCGAAAATAGAGTGAAAATGAGAGTTTTTCAAGTAAAATGTACCGTAATAGGCCAAAAACAACACGTCTTCGAAGGGGGCACACCACTAAATACCTCCTCCATTGAAATACACGCGTTTCGGCCCTTTTTCAAGACCGTATTTTTACCCCACGTAACAATGATGGAAGTTTTTATTTCGCATGAATGTATTAGATATGTGTTGAATTTTATTTTAAACTTGATTTTTCTTGACCCATCTAAATCAACTTTTTCGCTACGGGCACCTAAACAGCGCCCTCACCAATATAAACCGGTATTTTGGCTTCCTCACCGATTCCGGCAACGATATCCTTCCGGCGCCTAGGCTACCGTGCGCATTCGATTCCGACAATTTTGGACCACATTAGCAATGCTGAGGTTCTATTCTATCTTTTTCATAAAAAATAAGCAAGATTTACTTTTATTTGCTTCCCCTGGGACGATGATCAAATTGATATAGGTACTATTTCTCCGAACCCTACACCAAACGCGCAAGGATTTAGTGTAGTGCCCCCTTACAAGCAAAACTTTTTTTGAGTTTTCATTCTTTTTTCTACATATTTCGAAAGAACAAGTATTTCTAAGATAAACTGCCAAAGCATACCTCTGTGCGATCTGTGGTTCTCAAATAAGAGCATTTTTCTGAAAAATGATGATGTCCCAAATGTTCATAAATTGTGTATAAAAACAAGAAATCGCCCAGTCCGGCACCATCTGGTCCGGCACCATCTGGGCTGACATCGATTTTGGCGAACTATAGTGTATGCATCATCAATTGTTTCGTGAATAATGTAATACAAACTAACTTAACATTTAATAAACATTTGATTATGAATTACATACAGACAAAGTCCGACACAAATTCACTATTCTCTAGTTTTCAGTAATGGTAGCTCTAAGAAGAGCTGTTTGGGTTTAAAAGGGACTGTTTGAGAGATATTTCATGTGATCTTTCAATTCATGTGGTGATACATGAAGGTGAACACCCGCTGTAATTCTTCAAACCGTGGCATGTGATTCTCCTCTTGTTGTCTGTCGAAGATTCTAACACCAAGTGGTCGCCTTCTGCGCACGTCCGCTCGACACACTCTATGGGAAACTTCCCCGGCATGGTGTTTCTCACCAGGCATGTCAGGTCATCTGTAAGATGTACACGGCTCTTGGAAGCGTGGTGATTACCTCCCTGTGTCCAGAGTATCGCAGATGACACCAGTGGTATAACCATCCTTGTTCCTACAATTTTTTTACACCTAATACGAACCAACAAACATTCGCAATTTATAAAACATTTCTGGTAGGTATACTGTAGTTTTGACAGTATTTTCTGCTCATCCGTCAGGCTATCACCGCTAACCATGGGCGCCTCCATTGCTATACATACAGTACAATGCACCTTTTGATGATTCTCCAAAAGTTTAGTGGCCAAGGCTAGCATGATTGTGTTTAGATTTGATTTAAAATACTGTATTGTACTTTTATCCTAATAGTAGTAATCTTAAGAAACTTATTGACAAAAAAACCTGCGAAAATAGAGTGAAAATGAGAGTTTTTCAAGTAAAATGTACCGTAATAGGCCAAAAACAACACGTCTTCGAAGGGGGCACACCACTAAATACCTCCTCCATTGAAATACACGCGTTTCGGCCCTTTTTCAAGACCGTATTTTTACCCCACGTAACAATGATGGAAGTTTTTATTTCGCATGAATGTATTAGACATGTGTTGAATTTTATTTTAAACTTGATTTTTCTTGACCCATCTAGATCAACTTTTTCGCTACGGGCACCTAAACAGCGCCCTCACCAATATAAACCGGTATTTTCGCTTCCTCACCGATTCCGGCAACGATATCCTTCCGGCGCCTAGGCTACCGTGCGCATTCGATTCCGACAATTTTGGACCACATTAGCAATGCTGAGGTTCTATTCTATCTTTTTCATAAAAAATAAGCAAGATTTACTTTTATTTGCTTCCCCTGGGACGATGATCAAATTGATATAGGTACTATTTCTCCGAACCCTACACCAAACGCGCAAGGATTTAGTGTAGTGCCCCCTTACAGGCAAAACTTTTTTTGAGTTTTCATTCTTTTTTCTACATATTTCGAAAGAACAAGTATTTCTAAGATAAACTGCCAAAGCATACCTCTGTGCGATCTGTGGTTCTCAAATAAGAGCATTTTTCTGAAAAATGATGATGTCCCAAATGTTCATAAATTGTGTATAAAAACAAGAAATCGCCCAGTCCGGCACCATCTGGTCCGGCACCATCTGGGCTGACATCGATTTTGGCGAACTATAGTGTATGCATCATCAATTGTTTCGTGAATAATGTAATACAAACTAACTTAACATTTAATAAACATTTGATTATGAATTACATACAGACAAAGTCCGACACAAATTCACTATTCTCTAGTTTTCAGTAATGGTAGCTCTAAGAAGAGCTGTTTGGGTTTAAAAGGGACTGTTTGAGAGATATTTCATGTGATCTTTCAATTCATGTGGTGATACATGAAGGTGAACACCCGCTGTAATTCTTCAAACCGTGGCATGTGATTCTCCTCTTGTTGTCTGTCGAAGATTCTAACACCAAGTGGTCGCCTTCTGCGCACGTCCGCTCGACACACTCTATGGGAAACTTCCCCGGCATGGTGTTTCGGACCAGGCATGTCAGGTCATCTGTAAGATGTACACGGCTCTTGGAAGCGTGGTGATTACCTCCCTGTGTCCAGAGTATCGCAGATGACACCAGTGGTATAACCATCCTTGTTCCTACAATTTTTTTACACCTAATACGAACCAACAAACATTCGCAATTTATAAAACATTTCTGGTAGGTATACTGTAGTTTTGACAGTATTTTCTGCTCATCCGTCAGGCTATCACCGCTAACCATGGGCGCCTCCATTGCTATACATACAGTACAATGCACCTTTTGATGATTCTCCAAAAGTTTAGTGGCCAAGGTTAGTATGATTGTGTTTAGATTTGATTTAAAATACTGTATTGTACTTTTATCCTAATAGTAATAATCTTAAGAAACTTATTGACAAAAAAACCTGCGAAAATAGAGTGAAAATGAGAGTTTTTCAAGTAAAATGTACCGTAATAGGCCAAAAACAACACGTCTTCGAAAGGGGCACACCACTAAATACCTCTTCCATTGAAATACACGCGTTTCGGCCCTTTTTCAAGACCGTATTTTTACCCCACGTAACAATGATGGAAGTTTTTATTTCGCATGAATGTATTAGATATGTGTTGAATTTTATTTTAAACTTGATTTTTCTTGACCCATCTAGATCAACTTTTTCGCTACGGGCACCTAAACAGCGCCCTCACCAATATAAACCGGTATTTTGGCCTCCTCACCGATTCCGGCAACGATATCCTTCCGCCGCCTAGGCTACCGTGCGCATTCGATTCCGACAATTTTGGACCACATTAGCAATGCTGAGGTTCTATTCTATCTTTTTCATAAAAAATAAGCAAGATTTACTTTTATTTGCTTCCCCTGGGACGATGATCAAATTGATATAGGTACTATTTCTCCGAACCCTACACCAAACGCGCAAGGATTTAGTGTAGTGCCCCCTTACAAGCAAAACTTTTTTTGAGTTTTCATTCTTTTTTCTACATATTTCGAAAGAACAAGTATTTCTAAGATAAACTGCCAAAGCATACCTCTGTGCGATCTGTGGTTCTCAAATAAGAGCATTTTTCTGAAAAATGATGATGTCCCAAATGTTCATAAATTGTGTATAAAAACAAGAAATCGCCCAGTCCGGCACCATCTGGTCCGGCACCATCTGGGCTGACATCGATTTTGGCGAACTATAGTGTATGCATCATCAATTGTTTCGTGAATAATGTAATACAAACTAACTTAACATTTAATAAACATTTGATTATGAATTACATACAGACAAAGTCCGACACAAATTCACTATTCTCTAGTTTTCAGTAATGGTAGCTCTAAGAAGAGCTGTTTGGGTTTAAAAGGGACTGTTTGAGAGATATTTCATGTGATCTTTCAATTCATGTGGTGATACATGAAGGTGAACACCCGCTGTAATTCTTCAAACCGTGGCATGTGATTCTCCTCTTGTTGTCTGTCGAAGATTCTAACACCAAGTGGTCGCCTTCTGCGCACGTCCGCTCGACACACTCTATGGGAAACTTCCCCGGCATGGTGTTTCTCACCAGGCATGTCAGGTCATCTGTAAGATGCACACGGCTCTTGGAAGCGTGGTGATTACCTCCCTGTGTCCAGAGTATCGCAGATGACACCAGTGGTATAACCATCCTTGTTCCTACAATTGTTTTACACCTAATACGAACCAACAAACATTCGCAATTTATAAAACATTTCTGGTAGGCATACTGTAGTTTTGACAGTATTTTCTGCTCATCCGTCAGGCTATCACCGCTAACCATGGGCGCCTCCATTGCTATACATACAGTACAATGCACCTTTTGATGATTCTCCAAAAGTTTAGTGGCCAAGGCTAGCATGATTGTGTTTAGATTTGATTTAAAATACTGTATTGTACTTTTATCCTAATAGTAGTAATCTTAAGAAACTTATTGACAAAAAAACCTGCGAAAATAGAGTGAAAATGAGAGTTTTTCAAGTAAAATGTACCGTAATAGGCCAAAAACAACACGTCTTCGAAGGGGGCACACCACTAAATACCTCCTCCATTGAAATACACGCGTTTCGGCCCTTTTTCAAGACCGTATTTTTACCCCACGTAACAATGATGGAAGTTTTTATTTCGCATGAATGTATTAGATATGTGTTGAATTTTATTTTAAACTTGATTTTTCTTGACCCATCTAGATCAACTTTTTCGCTACGGGCACCTAAACAGCGCCCTCACCAATATAAACCGGTATTTTCGCTTCCTCACCGATTCCGGCAACGATATCCTTCCGCCGCCTAGGCTACCGTGCGCATTCGATTCCGACAATTTTGGACCACATTAGCAATGCTGAGGTTCTATTCTATCTTTTTCATAAAAAATAAGCAAGATTTACTTTTATTTGCTTCCCCTGGGACGATGATCAAATTGATATAGGTACTATTTCTCCGAACCCTACACCAAACGCGCAAGGATTTAGTGTAGTGCCCCCACGTACTGTGCAAAACCCGGGTTTTGTGCACGTATTTCTGCGCAAAACCCGGGTTTTGTGCACGTATTGACGATAGATAGATGAGGTTTTTAAGGACGCCCGGTTCCCCCCTACCAAAGAAAATGACCGCCTCCTGATGGGATGGGCTGTTTGAACTTTCATTGAGTAAAAATACCGGATCGCACAGTGAATTCCCTGTAGTCGGGTATCTACAGAGGGTTAGTGTGCACCCCCCAGGACTCCCCCAAACCAACTTTTTTTACTTCCTATTATGATCCTAAGACATAATCAGGATGTTAACAAAAATATTTTCATAATGCTAAGGGGTTATGCAAGATGGCGTCCAAAATGGCCGCCATAACTGGTCAAATCTCATAAAATGACATATAGCAATCAAATTGTATAGTGAAAGTATAGTTTTAATAGTGGGGTGTATGTATTAGACCACTAGACACTCATATCCAGAACTTTTGCTCTGTTAACACACCTAAATCCAAGATGGCCGCCAAAATTGGTAAAATTCCATATTTGGCATAGGGCCTATATAAACTAACATGTATGATCAGAGTATAGTTTTAACAATGGGATGTATGTGTTAGACCACTAGAAA
The DNA here is from genome assembly GCA_035610835.1 of Ophiura sarsii. NCBI lineage: Eukaryota > Metazoa > Echinodermata > Ophiuroidea > Amphilepidida > Ophiuridae > Ophiura > Ophiura sarsii. The sequence goes on from CM069446.1 coordinate 21,367,988, forward strand.
CTCAAATCTAGTATTTTTGCTTCGTAAACATACCTTAAAACCAAAATGGCCGCCAAATTAATGGTCAAAAGTGGTCAAAATTCCATAAACTAGCATAATATCAACCGAAATGTATGATAAAAATATAATTTTAATGATGGGATGTATGTGTTAGACCACAAGTAACTCATATCCAGTAACTGTGCTCTGTTATCATAGTTCAAAATCCAAAATGGCTGCCTAAATGGCCCCCAAAATGGTTTCTAAAGTGGTTGCAAAATTGTCATATTCCATGAAATGGGATAGTATCAACCTAAATGTATGATGATAATATAGTTTTAATGATGGGATGTATGTATTAGACCACTAGTAACTCATATCTAGTATTTTTGCTTTGTTAACATACTTAGAAATCCAAAATGGCCCCCAAAATGGGTCCCAAAATGACTGAACAAATTGTCGAAATTCCATAAAATGGTATAATATCAACCAAAATGTACGATGAAAGTATAGTTTTAACATTAGGATGTATGTATTAGACCACTAGAAACTTATATCCAGTATATTTGCATTGTAATAAATGACCATACTATGTAATACCAATACCCCCAAATCTAATAAGACAGCATTCAATATATGTCTATGATAAAACCTAGGGGCTGTAGATCTAGTTTGTGTATTTTAAAATAACCAAGATGGCTGCAAAAGGTTAAAATAACTGAAAAACAGTATTAGATTTATTGTTAATGTTACATTAGATATGAACAAAAGATTATATCTGTAGATTTTAATCCACCCAGTAAACGTATCTGTATGTGACAAGGTATGATTGAATGGTATAGACTCCATATTTTGATCAATTGGTGGCCACATGTGGTAATTATTTAGACCATTTGGAGGTTATCATACACTCATGTAGACTATTTTTACATTTACTGCGGCCATTTTGGTGGCCATCTTGGTTTTAAAGTATGTTTACAATGCAAATAAACTGGATGTGAGTTACTAGTGGTCTAATACATACACCCAAAAGTTAAACTATATATACTTTCATCATACATTTTATTTGATATTATCCCATTTTTATTGAATTCCAACAATTTGTTCAGTCAATTTGGGACCCATTTTGGGGGCCATTTTGGATTTCTAAGTATGTTAACAAAGCACAAATACTAGATGAGGATTACTAGTAGTATAATACATACATCCCATCATTTAAACTATATTTTCATCATACATTTAGGTTGATATTATCCCATTTTATGGAATTTGACAATTTGTGCAGCCACTTCGGGAACCATTTTGGGGGCCATTTTGGCAACAATTTTGGATTTTGAACTATGTTAACAGAGCAAAAATACTGGATATGAGTTACTAATGGTCTAACACATACAATCCATTGTTAAAACTATATTTTCATCATACATTTCGGTTGATATTATGTTATTTTATGGAATTTTGACCACTTTTGGCCATTAATTTGGCGGCCATTTTGGTTTTAAAGTATGTTAACAAAGCAAAAATACTAGATATGAGTTTCTAGTGGTGTAACACATACACCCCGTTGTTAAAACTATACTCTGATCATACATGTTAGTTAATATATGCCAATATATAGAATTTTACCCATTTTGGCGGCCATTTTGGCGGCCATTTTGGCGGCCATTTTGGCGGCCATCTTGGATTTAGGTGTGTTAACAAAGCAAAAGTTCTGGATATGAGTGTCTAGTGGTCTAATACATACATCCCATTATTAAAACTATACTTTCACTATACAATTTGATTGCTATATGTCATTTTATGAGATTTGACCAGTTATGGCGGCCATTTTGGACGCCATCTTGCATAACCCCTTAGCATTATGAAAATATTTTTGTTAACATCCTGATTATGTCTTAGTATCATAATAGGAAGTTAAAAAAGTTGGTTTGGGGGAGTCCTGGGGGGGGGGGGGTGATGCACACTAACCCTCTACGGTAGATACGCGACTACTGCGGATTCCATTCCACCCGGACCCGTGGACGACGAGAGGATTAAAAGTTTCACACTTATTCATTATCAGAAATTGCATGCCTGTTATCATAAGGAGGTTGTGACGTTGGTTCGGTGATGACGTAGGACAATTAATTCGACACTACAACCTTGCTATTGTTTCCCTTTCCATTAGTGATTGTTTAACTTTCTTTTATCCGGGCTTGCATAATGCACACTGAGACTGATGTACCGTAAAAATATAATTATGGTATTCTTAAAGAAGACCTCGACCTGTACCCAAAGACCTGACCGGTGAATCGGTGATAAGCAAGTTTTCACTTCATACAGCGGCAGATCATGGTGATCCCATAACTTTATACGTGGACTTATCGGATATGATGTTTATACTCATTTAGCCGCATTAAGATCGATACTGAAGTGATGCTTTTGTTCAGGAAGCTTTAAACGGTATTAAAAGCAGTGTGAATAACAACATAAACATGTTAAATCCGGTCTGGAGATGCTGAACCACATGACTTGACAGGGAAATTCTAAACTGAGTTGGGATATATTGACATAGTATTTGCTACTTACGACATTGCGACTTATATAATATAAGACTAGAGAGAGTATAGTAAGAGAGGACTTATTTTAATCTTTGTCATAACAATATAAATAGGGCAAGTGATGGCTACACATGTAAGCATAGCATGGATTATTACCACAGTGATTCTTATGCTGACATTTGAAACTCAAGGTGATAGTGAAACAGGTACGTACAGTATATAAACTGCTCACAAAAAGTATCGAAACACTTAGAAATGATCCAATATATAACGGCTCGAAAAGGTATGCATTAATCGAAGCAAATAACCAAGTGCATAATTTTGTTCTGCGTATTTTGACACCTCGATCGTTGAGATACGATGTTGCGGAGCGGAGTTATTGTCATTTCAATGATCGTGGGTCCAGTTTCAAAAGTGACAGCGTCGTCTGGTAATACTGTACAATTACGGCATTCTTATGATTCAGACGATTACGGAAATGGTTAATGGAATAGAATAAACCATTATCATCGAATAGGTCATCAACAAAAATAATTCCCGACCTAATCCAGTCTATGAAGAATAGTGTATTGTTTTTCAATTTGATAACATCATTATTCCATATAACTTGATTAAGACATGATGCAACATCCTCTTTGATTATGAACTTGCTTAATGTCGAACTAGATTTTAAATAGCTGATAGTAAAATGAAGGCAATCTCTTTAACATAATATGACGCATGTTGTTAAGCTGCTTAAATGTACAGTTACAATTCAAAACATTCATACCAATACCTAACTTGTTTATATAGTACAATGGGACATTTTTCCGACATGCAATATCTTAGTTGTTAAGTGTTTTAATCCATGACAGCTTTTAATAGTGAATCGAAAAATAGTTTGGTGTGAAACATGTTTATACCACCTTCAGGGGCGGACTGGCCACTGTGGCGTTTTGGCAATCGCCACATGGGCCGCTTGGTTTTGGGCCTTTCAGGGCCGGTTACTCATATTTTGCGGCCGTGCGAAAATGTGTGAATGTGCGAAATTTTGTGAGCGTGCAAAATGTTGTGACCGTGCGAAAATTTCTGACCGTGCGAAATTTTATGACCGTCCGAAATTTGTTGACCGTGCGAAAATTTCTGACTGTGCGAAATTTTGTGACCGTGGGAATTTTTTTTGACCCTACCCCCCCCCCCCCCCCCCCTTTATTTATTGCAAGCCCTGATAGTTTAGTGACTTTATCAAAAATAGACATCACGTTCATAAGACAATTGGGTGTGGTAAAGATGATTGTATCGTCGGCAGAGGTGGAGATACTTCGTGTCTATTATTGTTGTCAAGTGGCAGGGCAATCCCATGTACACCTTGCACAAAAAGTCCCTGGCCAGGTGCTTTGATGTTGGCTAATTCAAAATAGATAATCGGTACCAAAAATCTGAGATATTCAATAAATGAGCAAATTTCTTCTCCGCAGTTTTGATACCTCATTCGAAAAATTCGAATGGATACTTTTAAAGTCATGGCGATTTCAATGACTTCGCATAACAACAGCAAAGTTGCACTATGGTTTTCTATGGGATATTATTGATTTGTGTGTGATTACGCAGTGAAAATATGTGTGTAAAGACTCACAGCTAATCAGCAAAAGACGTTTAATCTTCACAGCTACCACACTCTTTATACCGCAATCTCTCCAGATCCATTCATCCAGATACCTAGGTAGCACACACGACATTAACCCTAACCATATTGAGTACTACGAATTACTACGGTGCGGTGAGCTTGTGTAAGCTGGCGTGGCAGTTTTTCGATGAAATAATGGCCCCAGGCTATAAACATAGACGGTAAATTGATTTTTACCGTCTAAGCTATAAACATGGCCGAGTATACTCGGCCATGAAGCATTGACCCCGTGGCCGCGAGGTCCGGGGTTCAAGCCCCGGGGGAGCCAAGACACTTTTGGCCTCGCTTTTTGTAGTGCGAAAAAAAATCGTTGGAAAATGTGGCATGGGGTGTTAGGGTTATCACACCACAAATCAATGATATCCCATAGAAAACCATTTCTAGTGCAACTTTGCTATTGTTATGCGCGGTCATTGAAATCGCCATAACTTTAAAAGTATCCATTCGATTTTTTTGAATGAGGTATCAAACTACGAAGAAGAAAATTGCTTATTCAAAATATATCTCAGATTTTTGGTACCGATTATCTATTTTGAATAAGCCAACATCAAAGCACCTGGTCAGGGACTTTTTGTGCTTACCTGCTTAGGTGTATTTGGTTTGACTGACGAATTTTACAAGCAAGCAGTTCTACTTAGCACATGTTTGGAAATGTTCCCATATTTTGTGAAGAAAGCCATGTGGGCACTGTGCTGGACTGTACAAGGAATCCTCTTTGAGCCGTGTCACATAAAACCTTGTTGAAGTTTCACATGTTATAAGTCATTAAATCTTCTCCTCCACAGATTGGAATCTTGTGTTCAAAGTTAACAGTGGCGTATCTACACCGGATCCATACGATCTTCTGTGGTCAGATAGATACTATGCCAGTCTTAATACAGATGTCCCTAATGTGGAGAAGTTGACCGGTGGGTTCCCAGGACAATATAAAAGCTCGCTGGTATCACGATGGGAATCGTTGGCAATTAAAGAGGTGAGATTCATTCTTAAGCGCAATATGATGAGATGGTGATGAAGATGAGTTCTGGTGGCGCTTTTGCATTGTATAGATTTTCATATAGTCTGAGCCTTTACGATCGGGTTGGACAGAAAGAAATTATAGTGTTAGAAAAAAAACGAAAAAATAAGAATTCGCTTAAAACCCCTTAAAAACATAGAACAAGGATCCTGGTGAAAAGTTAGGGTTTCTGGTCATCCCATGCTCATAATTTGAAGATGTGGTAAATGAACCCATTAGAATAATTTTCAAGATGACACCGACCATTTCTTGGATAATTAGCAGAACTATCATATCATCACAATCACTTTCATTCATTGATAGGTTACGATAATACTGAGTTATAATATAGCTGTAAAAGAGAAAGGACATCGAATTCATAGAAGGGTCTAATGTCACGTCATGGTCCTATCCTATGAACAAACAAGCCTCAAAGTGGAAGAAGTTCAGTGTAAATGATGATGTAAAACTGGATAATATTATGTATACGTCAGCCACGACGTAACCGAACTGTCGGGTTTTAACATTCCGACTTCTTTACATGCTTTACACCAGCCATCCAGCACGTTTACATAGGCTTTTGCTTGCGGTCTGGTCCCTTCAGGACCCAAGCGTGTTTCTGTACGGACCAACCGTGTTACTTCCTCAAAATATTTCCACCGTTATTAAAAATTCTACACTTAAAAACAGTGAGACTGTGAGGTATGTTGGTGTTGGTTACATAGAAATTAACCTGTTTTTGACTTGTTTCTCTGTTCCAGATTAAACTCGCGTTATACTCCTCGGATGGGGAAGAAGTCTTATCTTTTATATTCAAGGGAAGTAACGATAGAATGAATTGGGCTTCAACTGAAAACTTACTGTCGATATACCCATACAGGAACGTGACTGGACTACCGGATGATAAATATCTATCGGTTTCAACCTCACGGTAAGATGACACAACATGTAGGCCAAACAATGGTACCAGTACGTGTTTTTCCAGGATGAACTCGTATTTCAGTTGCACAATCTGTTATTCTCCGTTTTTAAAATACCACGCTGACTGGGTAGTACTAGCAGTAATCTGAAACTGACTAGAAAAGGAATTGGTATAGTTATTGTTTCCGTAATACTTGATAACGAATTTGTTCAGGTGATTTTAGCTTTGTGCTTGGAAATAACAGCTAACACTAATTAAAATGTCAAAAATAAATCGCTTGAAATAAAAGGCAATATCAACATTATGTGCTTTTTTACGCATGTTTACACTATAAAATAGTTTCGTACACGGTTCGCTAGCCTTCAGGAAACTAACTAAAAATACGTTAACACGTACAGCTCCAATATAGGCCGTCAAGCCTGTGCGGCAAATGAGATTGGATCAAGGCTATTCTCTCATGTCTGAAGGCAGACAGCTAAATTGTTAAACTTTATTTGTTGGGAGTGGCTCTTTTTACTTCATTCTTTTCTTCCATCTTTTCTAACTTTCATTTCATTCAGCCAGCATGCTTATAGGCTTTTTGTGCTAGCTATCACGATAGCTAGCTCTTATAGCCTGAATTCAAAATCAATATTCCAAGTACGCGATGACTTCGAGTCACTTGGTTCAGGAAACCGTGACCAAATCGGTATAATTATCGAACGGGTCCAGCCAAATGACACTCTCATACGGGTATATTGGTTGATCGAGAAGTGTGACGCTTGGATGCTATGTGTATTGCATCAGGGTCACTTACAAGCGCCGCCTAATCCATCTATGTCCATGGCTTTGATTGGACGAGAGATGTGTTCAGTTGTTTAGCGCCCGGGGTGAAATTTTGAGATGATGTCCGCAGTTGTTTGCCTAGCCTGTGTAAAGTATATTTACTCCGATAGGTAAACAAAGCGATAAATATCCACTAGCTTGTGGCAATGTAAAGAAATGGAGGGGGGAAGCAAACTGAGAATTTTAGGCAAATATAGAATAGATTAACGCTGTCCATGCGCGCGGTTATGCACACGCAAAATACAATTCACAAAATGTTTCACAAACGTATTTAATTTATTGGCTTTCATCATCATATATTTCGAATCACCATGAGAAATTAATTAACATAAGTACAAGCACGTCTAGTATTAGGTCAGTTATTCTTGAGATAAGACTTTGAAAGTTTAGAAAAGGTTTTTGCAAAATCTTTTTTATATGGCAAAACCAGGGAGGTGTAATAGGTAATATCACTCTGGTAAAACTAGCCGCATAGAAAGTGTCCCTTATGTCTGTTATTTTGTTATTCAACGAAAGCCGTTTAAAAACTATTGTACTTTTTAATTCACTATTGAGCAAATATACCTCTGACAATCTGTGTTGATTTTTACAACACTTATACCAATAAAGCCTATGGAGAGGGTGGTTCTAAAATGTTTACTCTCGTGTTTGCCAAAGATGGAGATATCGTTTATAACTGCACAAACAAATCATACTGGGTAGTTAATTTCCATTCTTTGGTAGGCTTAATGAAATAAATACAAAATTGGCGGTCGTTTTATGAGTTTTGAAGTCAATTGTTTGCGACATATGGGCGTAGCCAGGAGGCTTGTCATCCCGGGGGCACGAGAGTGGCGTGGGGTCCAGGGCCCACATTACATAAGGGCCCCGGCCCGGTAGGTCCTGGGACAAAGCCTTTAGGTGATTAGGATTGGTATTGATTCCCCACGACGAGAAACGCCATGAAATTGGAGATAAGTATATATAAAACCCTTTAACTCCCCTGAATTGTTAATTGCACCCCCCCCCCCCCCCCCCCCCCCCCCGAATGACCCTTGGTGGGTTACCTGTAGCTACGCCGCCAATGAATGCACACAACAAGATCAAATGATTGTTTCATTTCTTCCAAATTTCTTTTTAATTCACGAATTGGGCAGAGCTCCAAACTGAGTAATAGCCCAAACCCTAATTGGAGGTGATTCTTGTAAATAATTAATTTTCAGAGTGTTTATAACATTAATGTGAAAGTTTCAGATTAAAAATTCAAACCAAAAAATAAAAAAATACAAATAAAAGTACATCGTTAGTACATTATAAGTACATCTTTAAAGGATGATATCTCAGTTTGGAGTTTTCATAAAGACTATAACTGAAAAATTATATAACTCCGCTTAAAAAAAGAGTACAGCCCAAACCCTAATTGGAGGTGATTCTTGTAAATAATTAATTTTCAGAGTGTTTATAACATTAATGTGAAAGTTTCAGATTAAAAATTCAAACCAAAAAATAAAAAAATAAAAAAATACAAATAAAAGTACATCGTTAGTACATTATAAGTACATCTTTAAAGGATGATATCTCAGTTTGGAGTTTTCATAAAGACTATAACTGAAAAATTATATAACTCCGCTTAAAAAAAGAGTACCATTGTTAAGCGGAAGATCTCTACTACAATAATCAAATACAAGCTCAATGTTGATATCTTGCCTAATTGTGTCTGATTTTCACATATATACAGTACGGACAACTACTGCAAATTTGTCTTCATATTCATTACTTGATATCATGCCCAAATTTGCCAATACGTTCACTGCCTGCTCTTGTGCCAATACTGATTACCCAATTACATGTCATTATTCTACCAAATGCTTTCCTAAAAAATATCAAAGTCTTTCATTTGTACTAGCACTTCCCCTTTAAAGGGTTTTTATTAAGCCTGGCCCGAGCATTTTGCTTGAACCTGGTCCCTTCAGGACCCAAGCGTATGTCCGTACGGACCACCGTGTAAACAAACAAACAAACAAACAAATCAACAGCATAAAACTTGGACCATGATGATGATGATGCAGGCACAAACTCAGTGCTTAAGAGCAGACACTTAAACCCGTGTTATCTGTTTTATACCCACAGAAATAACCGTAATTGCAATTCAGCTAGTTGGATTACCATGGTGCTAGGGGATGCTAAGTGTCAATGGGATGAGTTGAGAGAACCACCATTCTTTATGTACAGTCGGAAACCTTATCCAGCGAAATGGCCAGCATGGATATATGGTAAGCATTAGCAATGGCATATTGTCATCATTACATTTGATTCTGAACATGTTGAAGAAGCATGGAGGGTGAAAATTCAAGATTGAATATCCTCGGACTTTCAATGTGCGACGCGTGTGTGTCTTACAGGTCTTGGCGACGTAAGGGCTACCCATGGGTCAGCACGGGCTCCTCGTCTCCTGGTGACCTGGTGATATGATGTAGCTAACTAACATCATCACAGAACGGAAGAAGGCATCGAAATGATCAGTTCATCCCGCGTTAACATCAATGAGTTTGGGTTAGAATCCATCGTTGCTTAAGGCTGGGTCGTTTTGGTATCAGTCAATATAGTCAATACAAGACGCATTCGATAATGCAATGTGTGATTGCATCCCAACACCAACGATAGATCCATTAAATTAAACAGTGTTATCAGATAGTGTTGGACGGGGTTCTGGAACTTCTCGCACGTGACGTAAACCATGACGTCGGGGAAGTAATGGGTAAGATCACTGGAGTCATCCTTTAAACATGTTAAAGACATATTAACACATTAAGATTGATCTTAGCTTTCATACGCTTATGTTATAGATGACGATATCGACTGCTACACCGATGTTCGTAGGCAAGATTATAGAGGAGAAATAGCAAGAACCCAGAGCGGTAAAACCTGCCAGAGATGGTCTACTCAGTCGCCACACAACCACGGTAACACACCAGCTGACAGACCCGATGCCGGAATAGGTGATCATAATTTCTGTCGTAATCCTGATGGTGAACCAAAGGCTTGGTGCTATACCACAGATCCTGATACGAGATGGGAGTTCTGCGATGTTGGCAAACCTAGAAAAGGTTGCAAGCGTAAGTGTTTTATATAGTTGTTTTTTCTACCTTGTCGTTGTGGGGTCTTGATTGATCTGTTACATCCATAATCGTGGTTACATTGTGATTCCGACGCCATGCGTGTAAATTTGACAGGCCGATCTGACTGCGGCAATTGTCGTCTAACAACCACTATAAGAATTCTCCTTAGATGAACCGGTCATACACCTGTTCACTTGATGACAGACTGTACATGGGTTAAAGGCGCTGTCACACCTTGCCGATTTGGCTCGCCGTAGCTATACCGAAGCACAAATTTTGGGATTTTTGGGGATCAGTACTAGTACAGTAGCGCAACGGTATTACACCGCTAGAACGGTAGTACATCGTTAGTACATCAGCAGGACTAGCTACGGTCAGGGATTCTATTAAATTGCTGTCAGACCTAGCCGATTTGGCTCGCCCGAGCTATACCGGAGCACACATTTGACGATTGTCGGGGATCGGTAATAATGCTAATAGTACGTATACATACGGTAGCGCTAGCGCAACGGTATCGTATCACATCGCTACTAGAACGGTAGTAAATCGTCATGGACATCGTCAGGATATCGTCAGAACATCGGCGCAAAAATTAGCAACGCCGGGCAGGCGCGGCGGTAGAAATTTGTGAACATGCTCAAATATTTCTGCCGTTGCGCTGCCGAAGCGAGCAACGGGACTACAACGGCAGTACTACGGCAGTACTCCGGTATGGCTTCGTTAAGTGTCGGTAGAGTACCGGTAGCACCCGTAATGGATCGGCGGCTCTCCGGTGGATCCACTCAACTTGCCGATCTGAAGCTATTTTTGTTTAACCAGTGACGTCACGGGTGAGTGTCCCAATGTTGGTGGCGCTGTTTGTGTCGTCTGCTTCAGGTTAGACTTAATTGAAGTTTACACGGAATTGCTGGAAAATTTGTAAAAAAATGGTGCGGTTTTGAAAGTTATGATAAAACGTGCGTGCTGGACTGTTTTTACAAGCCGATCATAGTGTTCTGACGATGTCCTGACGATGTAATACCGTTCTTAGCGATGTAATACCGTTGCGCTACCGTAGTATCTCCGACAAATGCCAAACTTGTGTACTCCGGTATAGCTCGGGCGAGCCGAATCGGCTAGGTCTGACAGCACTTTAATCATGTTAATATAGTCCTTGATCGTAGACCTGCCGATGTAACGATGTACTACCGATTTAGCGATGTGATACCGTTGCGCAGTACTAGTACCGATCCCCGATCGCCAAATTTGTGCTTCGGTATAGCTACGGCGAGCCAAATCGGCTAGGTGTGACAGCGCCTGTAGGAAAAGTGTACTTTAGGTCCCATATTCTGGACTGTACTACAGTGGCGTACCGACCGGGGGGGGCAGGGGGGGCAAGTTGCCCCCCCTGGCTCCAAATACCGGGACGCTAAATTCCCAAGACCGGGTCGCTAAATTTGCATAAGGAAAAAAAATAGGGCCTAAAACACTGAGGAATTGGCATTATTTGTTAATCGTTGTGCTTTTTTGAGTCCAAAATTTTGAGAGCGTGCGAAATTTTGTGACTGTGCGAAATTTTGTGACTGTGCGAAATTTTGTGACTATGCGAAATTTTTTGACCGTGCGATTTTTTTTTTTGACCCTACCCTACCACCCCCCCCCCCCCCCCCCCCCCCCCCCCCAATTACGTGAAATTCACGAGTTGACTGACTGGGAAAAAATTTGGGGCAACCTTTTACGAAAATTTACCGGGAAATTTACGCCACTACCGGGACGACATACTTCTGCCCCCCCTGGCTCACATGCCGCGGTACGCGCCTGCTGTACTATAGTATCGTCCGATACTGCATGGTACAAAGTTAGTGTTCCAGTATCGGGCGATACTGGGACACATAAAATGTTCCAGTATCGGGCGATACTGGAACACAGTTATGTACTAGTATCGTTCAAGGGTCAAATCCGGTGTATCAGTATCGCCAATACTGGAACATAAGTACGTTCCAGTATCGTCGATATTGGAACACAATTTGGTGTTCCAGTATCGGCCGATACTCGAACAATGAAATTGTACCAGTATCGAGCGATACTGTTACATCAGTATGTGGGACCGTAACCATTTTCCCGATCCGTATCCCGCGCGCGATCTTTATTACCGTAAACAACATTTGATACCTGACGGAGTAAAGTGCATAGCAAATGTACATTGCCAACAGCAATACATTTATACAGTGAGTGAGTACGGTTAATAATAAATTCGCATCCCGCGCCACGCCGCATGCACTCGGTCTCCGACTCAGAGGGAATGTGATAAGAGCGTCCGATTTCAGATTCAGTTTACTAGCAATTCTGAGTGGCAGTATGCCTTAAGCGCCACTCATGACTCATTTAATACATTTTGCTTATGCAATTTGCTTTAAACTAGAGTGGTTCTCGGTTTTCGCGGTTTGTGGGTTTTACGCAGCACTTCATCCTATGTTGTCATGATTAGGCCTATGTAGACTATTTTTAGTCAATGTCCCTAATTTGGGACCCTAGTGGGGAAACCATTGGAAGGACTAGTCGGTGATCGTTTGAGGTACAGATCCTGAGAATGAGTCTGAGAAGAATCTTATTTCATTTCCCTAATCTTTAAGGACACTATTCGTACTGAGAAAAATATAATGTCACTCATCGTGCTCATAGTAGTGACATGTGGTTTTTAACGAACGTCACGTTTTGCAGGTTTCTTTGACTGCAGTTTCCTGGGAGAAGACTGGGTCAAGTGGGACCAGTCCTGCTATCTCCTTCAGCAGGAAAAGTTACCATGGGATGCAGCAAACGCAAGATGTAGATCAGCGCATCCTCAAGCTTACATCACGGCCGTGAATAGCGTGGAAGAGAATGATTTCGTCCGTAGGCTGTTGCCACCGGATGTTCGTGATATGTGGCTGGGTTGCCGAGATCTGGATAACAACGGGGTATGGACATGCCTAGATAGCAACTTGACACACAAGCATGAGTATAGCGAGAGCAATGGGCCTAGATTGGGATTTTGGCGTAAGTAAAAGTTCAACGGTGATAATAACGTAAAGAGTATGAGACTCGGAGTAATTCTGTTATACCCTTCACAGAGGTATTCATAGTGCATGATTTTTAAGAACGACGCATACTACCGATGTAAGTGTGCAGGGTATAACAGAATTATGCCTCATGAGTATGTGTTTGGTGTATATTTAGTAACATGGAATTTATTTGAAATCTGTCTTACGGATGTATCATGTCTGAATTAATGCATGTTTGTCATGGGGCCGTATTCTACCATATAATAATACTTGATAAATGGGCCGTCAGGTAAACCTACACTTTATCCGATTAAAGGATCATTAGACTGATCAACTTGGTACATTTCGGCAAATGTTGATTGTTGCCATTCATAACCGTTAGCAATGGTGGTGGGTTTTCGTTAATTGCCCTATCTCTTTGCTGTACAAAATCAAAGGAAGCAAGTACTCATCACATGATGTTCATACTCATGGAACAGTGGCGAATCCAGGATTAAAATTTACGGGGGGCTGACCAAGACCGTATTTTTAATTGGTACCCCCCAAAATAAAATCGTAAAAGATCCCCAATTTTGGTTGCCGTCAGCTTGCGATGTGGTCGTTCCAAAACCGGCAAAAAATATCGCATGGTAGAAATCGCAAATGTACCCACGGAACCTACCTATGCCTCTAAAAAGGTGCAGTTTGTCAAATTTTACGGGGGCGCCCTCCCCTCCGCCCCCTGTATCCACTACTGTGGAAGGAGTTTCTGGTTCCACAGTGTTTTTAACATAAATGTATGTCTCCTGATTAGTGGAACAAACTAAAAGGTGAATGTTAAAGAAAGGTGTCCCATACTTTCCTCTGTCATGGGCGGGCAGAGTTGTTCTACTACTTTGTTTCAGTCTTATGAATTTTGACTTCACGGGAGAAATAATATTTCAACATTAGTTGCCAGAATAGACTAAAACGTTTGATATCTCTAAATCAAATATTCCGTCAAAGATCTGATACATGTGTGGGACCGAAAGTACACTTTTCCCTAAATGTATCTCATTTTACCGATCCTGATGTTGAGCAATGTTTGTTTCTTCTCCATCCAACAGATTGGGATCCAAGTCAACCAAATGGCGGTGGCGAGGATTGTTTGGTCACGTCTTCAACAGAAACATGGCACGATTACAATTGTGATTCGTCTACTTTTGCCTCTACCTGTGAATTGCCAATATCATCTTTAATGGGTAAGACTATAGGAGATATATACATACGAACTGATTAAACTATCAGTTTATAGGGTGTGAATTGCCAATATCATCTTTGATGGGTAAGACTATAGGAGATATACATACAGACTAATTAAACTATCAGTTTGTAGGATGTGAATTGCCAATATCATCTTTGATGGGTAAGACTATAGGAGATATATACATACGAACTGATTAAACTATCAGTTTATAGGATGTGAATTGCCAATATCATCTTTGATGGGTAAGACTATATAGGAGATATACATACGAACTGATTAAACTATCAGTTTATAAGATGTAAATTGCCAATATCATCTTTGATGGGTAAGACTATAGGAGATATACATACGAACTGATTAAGCGATAGTTTATAGGATGTAAATTGCCAATATCTTCTGTGATGGGTAAGACTATAGGAGATATACATACGAACTGATTAAACTCAGTTTCTAGGATGTGAATTGCAAATATCTTCTTTGATGGGTAAGACTATAGGAGATATACATACGAACTGATTAAGCGATAGTTTATAGGATGTAAATTGCCAATATCTTCTGTGATGGGTAAGACTATAGGAGATATACATACGAACTGATTAAACTATCAGTTTATAGGATGTGAATTGCCAATATCATCTTTGATGGGTAAGACTATAGGAGATATACATACGAACTGATTAAACTATCAGTTTGTAGGATGTGAATTGCCAATATCATCTTTGATGGGTAAGACTATAGGAGATATACATACGAACTGATTAAACTATCAGTTTATAGGATGTGAATTGCCAATATCATCTTTGATGGGTAAGACTATAGGAGATATACATACGAACTGATTAAACTATCAGTTTA
Organism: Ophiura sarsii; assembly: GCA_035610835.1. NCBI lineage: Eukaryota > Metazoa > Echinodermata > Ophiuroidea > Amphilepidida > Ophiuridae > Ophiura > Ophiura sarsii. The sequence goes on from CM069446.1 coordinate 21,383,115, forward strand.
TAGGATGTGAATTGCCAATATCATCTTTAATGGGTAAACTATAGGAGATATACATACAGACTAATTAAACTATCAGTTTGTAGGATGTGAATTGCCAATATCATCTTTAATGGGTAAGACTAGGAGATATACATACGGACTGATTAAACTATCAGTGTATAGGATGTGAATTGCCAATATCATCTTTAATGGGTAAGACTATAGGAGATATACATACAGACTAATTAAACTATCAGTTTGTAGGATGTGAATTGCCAATATCATCTTTAATGGGTAAGACTAGGAGATATACATACGGACTGATTAAACTATCAGTGTATAGGATGTGAATTGCCAATATCATCTTTAATGGGTAAGACTATAGGAGATATACATACAGACTAATTAAACTATCAGTTTGTAGGATGTGAATTGCCAATATCATCTTTAATGGGTAAGACTAGGAGATATACATACGGACTGATTAAACTATCAGTGTATAGGATGTGAATTGCCAATATCATCTTTAATGGGTAAGACTATAGGGTTTCACACCACTAAATAACGTCTGGCCCTACCCCCTTTGAGGCAAAAGTCCAAAACCGGCCCGTTTCTATGCCGAAACGGGAGACCTATTGTAAATTACAGTTTAAAATTAGGGTATTTACTACAAGTTATGGCGAAATTAATATAGTGTGAATTTTGACAGACACATCAGCGTTCTTCAGGTCCAAAAAAATTGATGCAATGATGATTTTTTAATATTTTAACAGAGACATTTGTGTTCAGGTCATTTCCGGTATCTGACGCAATAATCTTAATCAACAATTGCGTGTGACCAGGAAAACTCAACTCGTACTTTTTGAAAAGGCTCTAGCTCATAATTATGCCGGTTACCCCCCATATATGAGTTGTTGAGTTAGTAGTCATGGCTTTCATCTTCAAGTTGAAACCAAATTTCAAGTTACCAGTTTCTTATAACGTCAAGAAATATCCATTTTAAAAGTGTGCATTTCACGTGTAACCCTATGGGAGATGTATTTAGTGGTGTGCAACCTATACAGAGGGTCAAGGCGCTTTGACCTTCACCCCTGCATTGCTGTCTAAACTGACTTGCCGGCAATGATAACTAGACTTCTAGTTAAAATTGGTTCTAACACATATTATTACGGCCCGTACACTTCGTTCTCTTAGTATACACATCTGTTTCATCATGAAAGATCCGTCCGTTTGGTTAAATAAGCTACAATCTGACTAATTAAAGTCATTATCTAGTTTTTTTATCTTTTTTTTTTTTTTTTTTAAAGAAGAAAACCGTATATTCCCTGCCCAAAAAAGTTAATTTGAAAAAATATTATGTTTGATTAATGATTTTCTTTTCGAGATATCGACGATTATGTAAATTTTTCTCCATAGAGCTGTGTATAAATGCTCATTTTCTCCACCCCACTGTCTTTTAATGCAAGACCCTGCGACATTAAGACTTCTCGGACACGTGCCATAGACGTAAATGATTACTTTAAACGATTTAAAGTTTATCATGTTTATTTATCGAAATGGCTAAGATATGAGGGTCTAAATTTCGCTAATAGGAACAAAATTTGGAGAAAACCTTTTTTTCTTAAATATCAAAAATATAATTTTAAACGAATTACGCTCTAGTGAGAAGAAAAAAAGATTTGAATACAAGTTTTGCATACTTCCGTAAACTCCCCTCTCAGAACGGCGCGGGGTCTAACATGATCTAAATTGTATTTAAAAAGACATATTTGAAGCAAGAGTTGAACGTAAGCAGTGGGGGGGGGGGCATAGGGTATATGGGGGGGATAGGGCATGGGGGGGGGGGTAAATTGATTAAGCTGTGTCTACTGAATAGGTCAACCTCACAGAATGTCCTTGTAATTTCAATACTTCCATGCAAAATGTTTTACAACAAGTGATTAGCATAGTGCCGTATGCCTTTTTGACGAGGATCATGGTAACCAAAATCTACTTTTCTACTGACATAGCCAATATGGCGCACAATGTCTTTCACTGTTTTTTACCACTTTGAAGTCGTATATTTGATCAAAAATCATAACTACGCATTATGTAAAGTGCAAAAGATTAAGAAAATGAGGCAATAATAAAAAAAAGTGTCTCCTTCAGGTTTCACACCACTAAATAACGTCTGGCCCTACCCCCTTTGAGGCAAAAGTCCAAAACCGGCCCGTTTCTATGCCGAAACGGGAGACCTATTGTAAATTACAGTTTAAAATTAGGGTATTTACTACAAGTTATGGCAAAATTAATATAGTGTGAATTTTGACAGACACATCAGCGTTCTTCAGGTCCAAAAAAATTGATGCAATGATGATTTTTTAATATTTTAACAGAGACATTTGTGTTCAGGTCATTTCCGGTATCTGACGCAATAATCTTAATCAACAATTGCGTGTGACCAGGAAAACTCAACTCGTACTTTTTGAAAAGGCTCTAGCTCAAAATTATGCCGGTTACCCCCCATATATGAGTTGTTGAGTTAGTAGTCATGGCTTTCATCTTCAAGTTGAAACCAAATTTCAAGTTACCAGTTTCTTATAACGTCAAGAAATATCCATTTTAAAAGTGTGCATTTCACGTGTAACCCTATGGGAGATGTATTTAGTGGTGTGCAACCATAGGAGATATACATACAGACTAATTAAACTATCAGTTTGTAGGATGTGAATTGCCAATATCATCTTTAATGGGTAAGACTAGGAGATATACATACGGACTGATTAAACTATCAGTGTATAGGATGTGAATTGCCAATATCATCTTTAATGGGTAAGACTATAGGAGATATACATACAGACTAATTAAACTATCAGTTTGTAGGATGTGAATTGCCAATATCATCTTTAATGGGTAAGACTAGGAGATATACATACGGACTGATTAAACTATCAGTGTATAGGATGTGAATTGCCAATATCATCTTTAATGGGTAAGACTATATAGGAGATATACATACAGACTAATTAAACTATCAGTTTGTAGGATGTGAATTGCCAATATCATCTTTGATGGGTAAGACTATAGGAGATATACATACGAACTGATTAAACTATCAGTTTATAGGATGTGAATTGCTATCATCTTTGATGGGTAAGACTATAGGAGATATATACATACGAACTGATTAAACTATCAGTGTATAGGATGTGAATTGCCAATATCATCTTTGATGGGTAAGACCATAGGAGATGTACATACGAACTGATTAACTATCAGTTTATAGGATGTGAATTGCCAATATCATCTTTGATGGGTAAGACTATAGGAGATATACATACGAACTGATTAAACTACCGTATCAGTTTATAGGATGTTAATTGCCAATATCATCTGTGATTGGTAAGACTATAGGAGATTTATTTAAGTGATATTTAATATACGAACTGATTAAACTATCAGTTTTTAGGATGTGAATTGCCAATCTCATCCGTTCATACTTCAATACGCAGGAGAAGGACAGGCAATGACCATGTTGAATTATTCAACCGATTATAGGTTGGCGTTCGCAATTCGAAGGTAAATGGTTCCAAAATTAAAATAAATGCGAGAAAATCACACCGGTATGTCTTTGTAAGTCTTTTTAAAATCGGACTATCATTTACATTTTAGCCTACAAATTAGAGTTGTGTTCAAACAGGACTCAGAGTGTGGTGCTATCGGAACGACTTTGCGATCAAACAAAGATCAGTCATAGGAAGCCATTGAAAAGGGGGCTTTTGTGAAAACGGCAAAACGATCAACTAAAACTTTGCCGCACAGAATTAAAGGCGTTGCAAAATGAATCTACCGCTACAAGAAAGCAATCTTCCACTGACATTATTAAAATCATTGCTGTCGTCGATTGATGAAATTCTTTATATCTAGTCCAAGGAAAACCACTTACTTGTGGACGTTTCGGAGAGGAGCTGTTTCCTTTATCAACAGTTGATGGAGCGATCACGATTCACGATCTGCTGTTTACAACACGTGATGCTGGTTGCTTAGTTGCAGTGTTGCTAGATGATTTATCAGTAATCAGTAATCAGTAGATTGTCAAACACGTGACTCAGATATTGCCCCTCGTCTCTGTTCATTGTCTTGCCCTGCTTTCTAATCGCGATTGCCTCCTTAATCCAGCGTTTGTATCTATTTGCCTCTCTGCCTACAATATCTGCCTCCTCCCATATCGATAACATGTTTTTTTGTCCATTACATGGTCGGTGATAGCCGATTTGTTAACGGCGGATTGAGAACTCGTACGAGATGCTCTGGTGCGAACATTCGGTCTTGTGCTCCTCCAGAGGGTGATTTAAGGAAGCCCCATAATCCCTTGCGAACTTGTTGTACCCAGGATTTCACCCGCCACTGTAGCTACGCACAGCTACCAAATATCAGTGAACCATGAAAGTAATTATGTTGTAAATTATTATGAAACTATTATATCACAGAGCTGTGTATTCAGTGGTATTGCAGTCAACCACAATAGAGTAGGGGAAGGTGGGGTAATGGCGGACGCGGGGTAATCGCGGACAGGGCTGTATCTAAAGGCAGGTGAAAGAAGGTGGTATTTTGCCACCCTATGATGTTAGATGCCTCTCCATTAAAATCACACAAAACCTAAATGGGATGGTTGTCTCGCAAATTCTCGCGAGAATTACAAAAATCACTTTTTGGGCAAGTTGATATTTTGGTGCATTAATTTCTCTTTGAAACTGGTATTTCTACATCAAGGAAAACAAAGTCTTATTATTTTTTTATGTAATGTATGATACCTTCTGATAAAAAAGAAATGAATTCGGAGTCACAATGATGAGCATAATAATAAGAGAGGATATGCCCATACATTGTACATGGACTGGGGTAATCCCGGACATGTATCGTTTCCATGGTAACCAATATGGGCGTGGTCAATTTAACATCATAAATCGGTAATAGTTGTTGACCATATAAATATGTGACATTGTTCTTTGATTTCTGCTACACTTTTAAAAAGGGTATTTTTTAACTCCCATTGAAATGCTATATTCCAATAAAAAGAGAGCTGCCATTGATAAATACGGTCCGGGATTACCCCCAGAGTGTGGGGTAATGCCGGACGACGCCATTTTTTTTTATTGCGTCGTAGCTTCGAATTTCAAAATGATGAGTTGATAAAAACTTGATAAAAGGTAGAACCTTCACAGTGCTTTGTGTTTACATGATTTTTATTGTTATATGACGTATTATATGTGTGTTATACCTCTCTAACAAAATGTGTCCGCCATTACCCCACCTTCCCCTAATAGAGAGGCCATGCACTTATTCATCGATCGGCTTTACAGAAAGGAATCAACCATGCGTCACTCACCGGAATCATGGCGCGTTATAGCCCATTCAGTTTATTCTTTGAATTGACGCGGGATTTTTGAAAGTGATGTAAACTCGCATTGAATGAAATGGAATGTTCAGCTTCTTATAGTTTTGGTGAACAAAGAACAGTAGTCATATGCAGGGCCTCTTTAGATGTTGTGTATCAATACCATTGTTTAAAACTGTTTGAATGGGCATGACTCCTGTTTATTGATACGCCAGCTCGATGGTTTCAGAAGTTTTCTAGGAAGGAACCATGCCTTGTTTCTAAGTAATTAATTAGTCGATAAGAGAAATATGACACTCATATGATAGAGAACGTTCTAATCTTTTGGAATCTGCTTTCAAAATCCTTATCGACTGATTTTTCGCAGAGAATGAAGGACTTGAAAAGTGGCTATCGGGTGTCTTTTACATGCAAAAGAATAGGCAATTAAAGGAGCGATTTTGATGTCAATTGCTTCATCTATCATATCGTACTGAATGTTGGGGCTTCCTTAAATCACCCTCTGGTGCTCCTCTAAGCGCTTCTCGAAATTTCTACCAGTCTCTCCGATGTACGGGGTGTCACAGTATTTGCATGGTATTGAATTATATAGATTACCGTAATCGGTGGTATTGAGAGGGTCACGCTTATCCTTATTCCTTAGGGTGAACAAGAATGTTCTTAAGAGTGCAGTGAGATTTCATGGCCGCAGAAATGTTGTAAGATTTTAGCACTCCTTTTATGAGACTCCTTTAATGTACGGAATGCCACCATGCATAGTGACTTGTTTGAATCCCCTTTCTTCTTCGTTTGGACTTTCTCCAGTTTCGGTTGTTTCTTGGTCTTGTCGATGGTCCATTTAGGATAATCCGAAGCCTTTGAGAGTATCTTTTATTTTTTTTAAAGGAAACAGCTCGTTTCCGAAACGTCCACAAGTGCGTGGTTTTCCTTGGACTAGATATAAAGAATTTCATCAATCACCTTATTATAACAGTCCTAATGAATTGATCAAGAAGCATTGCTGTCGTTGTCACTGAACACATTCCTTCATTCTACATGCTCTAGGGCCTTTGTATCTGGGTTGTTTCGTTGATTCTGATGAGCGAATCCTGACTGGTGGACGCATGGATTCTGACGACATGACTCGGGAGATTTGTTTTGAATTCTGCTCATCGTTGGGTAGGCTATGTCATATGCTGGTCTGCAATATGCCCGTGAATGTTTCTGTGGACATGAAGGCTTAGACCTGGCTGCATATGGACCCGGACCGTTGGAGGAGTGTGGCGACCCATGCGCGGGGGATGTAACTCAAATCTGTGGTGATACTTGGCGGCTTAGTGTTTATGAGATACCGAGAGGTCAAATATCGAGAGGTCAGTTATATCATTGGGTACTCGTTACGTCAAGCGAAATCTTTAAGTTAACGCACCAGACAATCTTTAAATTTTGTCCAATCGAAGTAAAACGGGTTTAAATATTATGTTTCGGTGGCACTTGTTTAACAACGTTCTGTCTTGTCTGTATTTGTTATCTCATGTCAGCACGTACGTTTTATTGTCCTATACAAATTTGTGTTAACATGTTAGCTTTAAAGTGTATTTTGGTATGAAATGATTTGTATGTTGCACACACAAAAATTAATAATAAAACATAAAAAACACCTGTTGTGTAGGTAAAACGCGCCCGGATGTGAATCTAAATGTTTTTTTGAGATTTCATATCAACAAGACTTTGGCGGAGATTAAAACAAATGTATATTGGGCGACAAACGGTGCCCAAATTCAGTGTTAACATGGTGAAGATACCGGTTGATTCCTTAACCATGTTAACATCCCTAGCACAAAGCATAGAATGTGTCATTGGCTATTTCATTTGAAATTCGTACACCCCGTATGGACGACATTACCCTAATCTTTCCCAAAGGGAGTTTGTATTTCCTTCCATTAAAACATGTGACAGATTACGTTCATGCCTTCAATAGGCCTAAGGGGGTATGGGTTTCAAATGGACTAGCCAATTTAGTTTCAATGGTGAAAGATGATTGAAGCTACATGTAGCAGTCGAAGTCAGAACTGTACAGGGGGCAGGGGCTAGACTGAGACTCTCTGTCGCCCTCTTACGTCGCTATCTTGGCAGGTTCCGTGAGGTGATGTAGTCTCTAGGTGGTTCCCGGTAAGATAAATACAAATGAAACTAGAGAAACGGATTCTTTTTTAACGTTTTAGTAGTCCTGCGATGCGTGGAAAGGATGAGGGGAATACAATGTTTGATTAATATTACCAAGTTGATCTGATATTATATTTGTTAATTCTTACATTTGCTTTAGATGATGAAATCGGTTTCGGAGATGTCCTTGCCATTTATCTTAAATGTAAGTTGATTTGCATTTGACTCATTTTCTATTATTGAACTGTGTAAAAAACTATGTACATAGAGTCTTAACCATCCGCTTGCAGTGGCGTAGCCAGAGGGGCGGGGCAGGCGATCGCCCCTAATATTAGAGTCGTTATCGAATGCTCGTTTTTCGCGCCGGTTTGGGGGACACCACGTCACAACCCCCACCCCACCCCCCCCCCCCCCCACCCCTCCACCGCTCCCAAGTTTCTGACTCATCGGCAATTCTCAAAAGTTGACTTTCTTGTCAAGCCCTTGTCTGTTCACTTTAAATGTTCGCCCCCACCCATGTGGAAAACCTAGCTACGCCACTGCCAGCTTGCTATTTTGTCCCATAAAAAGAGAGTGTCATAATAATTATAATGTTCAACATAATTATTACTTCTATTTCATTCATAGTGGAAGACCCTGGCTCGAATCCTGTTATCAACTGTCCCGATAATTTTTCCGTAATGGAAGAGAGTGACAAAGGACAAAGCGACGCCCGGGTATTCTGGGTCGAACCCATAATCAATTCTACCACAGCAACAGTTTCTAGAACGCACCAACCCGGTGATTTATTTCCATCAGGCTCAACGCGTGTTGCATATTCATTTAAAGATGACGTCATTGATAGAACCTTCAGCTGTAGATTCGTTATCACTGTGATTGATAATAGAGGTAAGTCCATTTTCAGGCTGCTATTATTGTTAACTAGCAAGGTCACGTGTGGGATTTACATAAAAACAGTGCTTCCGTGCATGACTACTGGCCTGCCTAATCTAGGAATTGGAGAATTTATGACCCACCAAACGTTAAATCCCCGATATACATGTATAAAAGTGACTAGGCAGTGGAACATATTGATCTACCTACTGATGATAAATGCTAGTCATGGTTAAAATGGCCGCGAACAGCAACTATAATGCCTCTTGTCAAAAAGTCACACTAGGGGGTGAACATTTCTAGGATATATTTACAACAGCTCTTTATAGGTCTATGTGATTTGCCTATACAATGGCTTTTATTATGAGATAATCAACATTCTTAGAATTATTACCCGTATAATCCATGTACTGTGTATTTTCGGAATTGTCGGATTATGGAAACTATAAAAGTAATATAAAACAGTCATGAGAATGTCAGGAATCCGTTACAAGGTTCAGTCACATAACCGATTATTTGCTAGAAAACCACTTCCAGACTGCTCAAGACTGGTCACGATTGGCCATTATTCAAAAATCGGCAAGGTCTGGGACTGTCCTGTGCAGTCTTCTGCAGTCTTGTGTGGTCGGGAACACATGGCAAATTTGACAAACCCTCCACGATTTTTTCTCGCAGCCTAAAAAAAAATCGTGGCGTTTTTTTTTAATCGGGAAGGTCGGCATGGACACATGAGCGGTTTGGAAGTGGTAGCCGATGAGTTGGCGCGCATCATGAGTGGTTGTGTGTAGTTTCAAAGTGGTCGGCAATGAGCCTACTCCAAGCGGGAGAGAAGATGCAAGCCAACTTGACATGTTAAAGTCGCCGACTTGTAGCCAACAACTCGGCGACAAATCGGCGAGCAGTCTTGACAGCAACATGTCACAACTTGTGCCGTAGTGTCAAGGTCGGCAATTGATCGGGGACTGAACAAGTTGCGTCGCCAATTAAACATGCTTGATCTTTTTGACTTCATGATGCTGTCGCCTACTGGTAGGCGATTCAGCATCTCATGTCTTGTTGAAGGCGGGGAATATCGCATACTAATCATCCCGGCTCATCCCTGGTCGGGATCCAAAATGTAAATTGTGCAAGTTTGAACAAGATTTCAGCCGATTTTGAAAAAAATGGTGGTCTTGTGTAGTTGGGAAGAGGTTGGGTCGCGAGCTGTCTTCTATGTGACTGAACCTTTAGCAGAATAACAAAAACACTTTGAGTCCGGACCGGGACCTACTTGAATCGCGTTCTCACCGGGTCCGGACTAGTCTAGACTACTCGGGATTTTGTTCTACGTGGGAACACGGTCTTAATGTACAAAGTCGGCCGGCAGTCGGCACTGCATGCATTATGATGCGTACATATTCTCCAGGTTCGTGAAATCGATTAAGTTTGACTTTGAGCAAAGCATTATGCCGTGGTTTGAGCTATCCATTGATTGTGCTTTATTCAATTATTTATCTAATCAATGTTGTTTGTTGATCTTTTTTAGGTGTTTCAAGTCGATCCATATTAGGCAGTTCTAACGGATCTGCAGCGATTATTCTGGGCATTATGTTCCTAATTATGTTGATATTGTTGGTTATAGCAGTGATTCTTTATATGAGGTAAGACGTAATTTTTTGTCCTCACTTTGAAATGTTATTGTTAAATTTACTTCCGCACTTAAAAGGTGTTTCCTCGGACCAAGGGATCCGTGGTTCAATTCATGGAAGTTGCAATAGGTCTCATTTCTTTTACTTCTAAAAAAATTAGGTAAGTGTGAATGGAGTTGTGGACAAATATTCTATACGCAGTGAGTGAAGTCGCTAAGCAACCATTTCTTCTCAATTGAACTTCACAGAAATGTTGGCCCCTCCCGATTCCGCTTGAAATGAAACAGTCATTAATGTTCAAAATATGATTTAAATATATGAATCACTGTCCAGTGGGGTAAAACTAAGGTAGTGAATTTGTTGAGGTGGGCAAGGGGAGCATGCTTGCGATCAGGGAGATAGGGTCTTACCAACTAATTTTGGTAAACCGTATGATTTGTTGCCATTTTATGTGTGGGAGTATCACAGGGTGCGACTTCTGACAGGATGATATGCCCCTCCACGGGTACGTCCCTGCTTCCCGGTTACGCCCCTGCTCCACCGGTTACGCCCCTGCTCCCCCGGTTACGTCCCTGCTCCCCGGTTACGCCCCTGCTCCCCCGGTTTACGCCCCTGCTCCCCCGGTTACGCCCCTACTCATATAGCACCGTCAGGATCTTATTAACACACTCATTCCCAGGAGAAAAAACCCGAGTACTTTATCTGTATATAAGTGTGATGTGCGATTCATTGAATGGTAAATGGTTCCAGTTATCCTAAACGTGGAAGCGAAGCTTTTCTACTTGACAAAAAAAGTGAGACATCATCACTAATTTGCGAATTGCATTCCATATTTGCTTTGCAGATTGAGGAGGAGATTACGCCAAAACGATACCAGCAAGAAAGGACATCGAAATGCCTCACGATCGCAAAATGCCTACTCGGAGCGGAATGATATAAGAAAAAATCGTTACGACAGTAGTGACTCACCCACAGCCGATTGTACTTACGTTAATGGCACAGAGATGTCATCGGTTTCACTAGGAACAGGTGTGCGGCCAGCCTCATCATCAACATTGTCAAATTCACCCAGGTTGCCGTTCAGTCCCTTGGATGGTACCAAAACTGATTCAGTTTGCCATGGGGACAATGAAGACATCTACGAGGAGCTTGGTGATAGAGAAGAACCGCTCCCTTACAGTGAACTAGAACTGAATGTGTATGCTACCCCAGATGATGTTCATGCAGTAGAAGAACAACCGCAGTCGGACATGTATTACGAGACGCCGAAATCATGCCATCAAAATTTGAATTCTTTGAAATAGCCTATAATTTGGATTTTTCCAAAATTCAATCGTATGAAGAATATGTACATATAGGGAAATGTATGTTTTCATGTCTCACATTGACTTTTAGGTAACTATAAAATCACTACTCGGCACAAACGGACATCTGAGGTTCGATCATTCGGGCGATTTTTTTTATTTCGTTGGTAAATTTTCAACATAAGAAAATCATCGTCGCCTTATAGAATTCCATTTGAGAAGTAAATGGACTCAAAGGAATCGCCAAAGGGTGAATTGATGTCTATAAAACAATGTTTAGACAACGGTGATTGTAAGTCTTACATTAGGAATCCAAAACGACCACCGCACCTGAAAAAGATTGCTTCACAATGTGTATAACCATGGCAGGTAATACCTGCCATGGTATAACTCAGCGTGACACGGTTCACGGCGCAAACCGCTAAGATTAATCGCCTTTCTGTTTCTATTGGGTTTATTGCCGATTATTGCCGTTTCCAAACCTGGTTTGTGAAGGTTTTTGGGATTACCAAAAATACCGATTCTTAGCGGGTTCTGCCTGTTTCTACTGGGCAAACTTAGCGTTTATTAGCGGTTTCTTCCCCAGTAGAAACACGCTCTATCACACACACACACACGTGTGACTGCACAGACACTGCACAGTGCATGCAGGGTTTGTAAGTGAATGAATGAATTGATTTGGAAAATTAACTTGACACTTTAGTACACACTCAAGTTGATGAAGTATCTTTATCCTCTTTTGGGTACCCGTGTTTTATCCTAACCAGGGGTCTGCTGGTCAGATCCCCCCAATGTCCAACTTGATAGCTATTATCATTGTTGTTGTTTTTTAAATAGGAGTGTATATTATTTTATTGTGGATGCATTTTATGTGATTTTTATTTTAATAAAGCAAGCGGATGCAATTAAGATTTTAATGTTCTGAAGAGCTCATACCCGGGATACAGCTAATGAGCCCAACACAAGTGCTACCGCAAGCAACGGACATCAAATGCAGCGCCCACTAGCGACCAGCTGAACAATAGGAATCGAACCACAGCTAAACATCAATGGTCGCTTGCTCTGATGTCAATTGTCTAAAGCTAACTATTGGGAGTCAATATATTAGAAAATTGACATATCAAAGTTGTTGTTTAGGATGTAATGAATATTAGTCAAACCCCTATTAATATGGATGAGATGAGAGCCAAATGCCATTCCCCTGCAACAGATCGATACAGATGAGTGAAAATGAATGTGTCGCAAAAAAATCAAAAATTCAACAAAAATTAAAAATGTTTGCAACTTTCATTTCAAGATTTCTCTGTAATTTGTGCATTAAAGAGAATGATTTCCTCTATAATATTTATTTATACACTCGTCAAAAGAAGTTCCTTGCCACTTAAATTAAATAAATATTTAATAGAATATATATAATTATATGTATATAATTGTACATCAAAATAAGCAGAAAGTAATCCTCTAACAGCTTAACATGGAATTTAGACATAATCACTCATGCATGGCAGATCCCATTCACTTGACAATGGCAAGAAGATTGCACAAAATTGGATAATCCCTCCATTCAAATGACTGTAAATGCTCATTTCTTGCAATTTCCTTTTACGCACCTTACCATTGCTTAATGAATGTGCTCAGCCATGCATGAATGCGTACATCTTAATTTCATACAGACATGATAGAGAATTATTGTCTGCTTATTTTGACATGTTATTGTTTAATTTATATTAAATATTTATGTGAAATATTTTAACTTGAATGAGTGGCAAGGAACTTCTTTTGACGAGTGTACATCAAGGAATATTTTGATAGGTTACTTATTGAAATTGATTCTATAAATCGTCTAATATCAATGCTCCCGTAAGTCCCAAAATATAAATAATTTAGTTGTCCACGGTCAGTCCTTATATTTGGTCATATCTAAAACATTTTTAGTGAGTTCACACGCTCACCATAGGCCGGTGAACAATGATGTCAATAACGAAACAAACTAATACAAATGAATTTCAACACATATCCCAATCGACACTCTGCTTTATCAACGGCTAATAATTGGCGTTTGAACTCACGTCAACTTAGCATAATCACAAGCTACTACACATGAATGCTTTCATTGCACACTGGTCTATCGGTATGTCAAATCCGGCCACTGCACAATACATGTATATCGTCTCAGGGTATGTTTATCGGTTAAGCATGAGCGGGTAATTTGACTATGAATAAGGTTTATACGAGGTTTTAGAACTGACGGAAAATAAGATGGGAATGTCGAGGACAACCAAACAATATTTTATTATTGGCCTAACTGCTGGTTGGCAAATTCAGTCATGGATGATTAGTTCAATAGTTAAATGCTGTCACTTGGAGGCGCTGTATTTAATGTCCATAGTCTACCACTTGTGCCAACGTGAGCGCTAATTGGTCAACAGCCCACCGAAGGTTACAAAGATATCATGGATTCAGCTAGCCTAAATGCAAAGTGTCCAGTGAAATACGCTGAATCGATACCTAGCAGCAGTTTAGCGGTAAGAATATACAGCGACAAACTTCCGAAATCGAAAGTCGATATTTTTGTCAGATCCTACCGTTCCTTGGGCAACAGAACAATGAAGGATTAAGTCTATAGGAAATGTTCTTTTAACAAATCAAATGACAACAATCTATATATTTGGTATATAAATCAAATATCGACTGCTTTCATTTGGGTCACGGTTCAAATTATAGGCCCGCGGTGATCTCGAAACCAGAATATGCCCTCGGCTAACGCCTCGGGGCATAGTCTGGTTTTCGAAATCACCGCGGGCCTATAATTTGAACCATGCCCCTCATTGCAGTCAATATTTGTATACCATTTCATGCTTGACGTTACTTCCCGGTCTTTTTTTGTCTTTCAAAAAGTACTATTGACCGGGTGGTCAATAGTACTTTTTCAAAGACAAAAAAAGCCCCGCCTCGTACGATTTTGCTATAATGGCCTGGAGGATCGAATCGCCTGTAAGATTTTTATCATGTTTAATTTGATGAAAATCGCGCACAAATCTATTTTCAAGCGTTATATAAAACAAATATGGACTACTCTTTATTCGTGAAATGGGGTGAACTATCTCGGTGATCTGGAGACCTAAGCCTACTATTTCTAGCTTGATTTAACGCAACTCAAGACCAATACAACAAAGACACGGATATTCTGTACAGGGGTAATTTATTGTTTACTGTGTGAATACAACGAGCATTCGGATCGGAATATATTCAATTACTACTACTACATGTACCATTGCACTAAATCATCTATATCTATTGACGTGATTGATAAAGACTACGACAACCTTGTTATTTCCTTGTCATCAACGTTATTCAAGAAGTCTTCAAGAAAACATTAGGCCATAATTATTATGACATGTGTGAGGTGACTTGATAGCTATGTACAGTCAGGAACAGTATCCGACTCTCTGGTATATATAAACTAGTTAGATCCGAATTGAAAATACCGTGAAACGCAATAAAGAGATTGGGACTTCAGGTTTTTTAGTACATGACTACGAGGTTGCGAGCCAAGCCAAGTGAAACCTAAATTTTAATTTAAAATGAGAAAATAACTTTTGCCTATGGACTGACTAACTTGAAGGGTAATGAATAATGAATAAAATAAAAATAAGTAACAACGATTATTATGTGATAGAAAAGACAACGACCAAAAGTTTGTATTTCAATTAGGTTTTCTAACTCCCTCCCATCACCAATTTAGGATTAAATAGTATGAATTAGAAATTAAGACGAGTGACGCCGCCCTCTGGTCTGTGAGTGACGGGATGTACTTTCAAATAGAAAGTTCAGTGGCGTAGCCGGTAGCGATCTTTATTACCGTAAACAACATTTGATACCTGACGGAGTAAAGTGCATAGCACATGTACATTGTACAGCAATTCATTTATACAGTGAGTGAGTACGGTTAATAAATTCGCAGCCGGGTAGGGGGGTGGGGGGGGGGGGGGGCTATAGCCTTCCCAATATTTGGTCTTTGTCGGTTGACATTGGCACCGTCGGTTCATTTGACAAGGTAAATTTTGTAATTATGACGGTCAAATAAGTACAAAGATAGCGAGTTTTCGCTCGCATTTCCCCCGCCCCCCCCCCCCCCAAAAAAAAAAAACGCCCCATTTTGTAAACATGTTTTTTTAGTTACTAGCTCGTTTTAAAGTCAAAATATACCCCAATCATGGCAAAATTATAGTAAAAAAATGTACTATGTATTATTTTCGTCGGTATCAGTTCGCTTTTATTTCTCTACCTCCCACACCCCCTCCCCCCCCCCCCCCCCCACCCCGCCCCCAATAACTACGCCACTGATGGGTCACTTCATGTAGTGTTGATTCTGTTTCATTTTTGTCGATATGTTCTGCGTTAGTTCATTGTTGACCAGGTCGACCAGTAGGCCTATTTGGTCATGGTTCTATTAGACTTGCATACTTCCCAACGATCTGGTCCAGGTTTATGACCTGTTGAATAAAATATAAAGATATTATTTTGTTAGTATTGTTTTCAATAGCTGGTTGGGAAACAAGCACCAAAATAAATAACAGTAGACCAGCCAAGGCAATAAATGTGCTTTAAAATAATTTATCACGGCATTTTTTGTTACAGCTTGACACCCAGCTAATTCAAGTCCTTAAATAGTTAGCTTCGAATGAAGGGGGCTGATAAAAATAGAAATCGATGTTTGGGCCGTTTTCAGCATAAAAAAAGACATTTGTGGGCAAAAACTATGTTTTTGCGTTTTCTGTGTAAATTTTATCTTTAAACAATTTACTATCCACCAATAATCAGTTCGACGTCGTTTGATGTATATTTAAGGAATAATTCGTACTAAAGCTGCTAAAATATAAAGAAAATAAAGGCACAAGCGAGTACAAAAGATAAAATTTACACAGAAAACGCAAAAACATATTTTTTTCCCCAAAAATGGTCCTTTTTATACTGAAAACGGCCCAAAATCGATTTCTATTTTTGTCACCCCCCTTCATTCGAAAGCTAACCATTTAAGGACTTGAATTAGCCTGGGTGTCAAGCTGTAACAAAAAATGCCGTGATAAATTATTTTAAAGCACATTTATTGCCTTTGGCTGGTCTACTGTAATGAATTTTGGTATATTTACATGAAAAATAACAAATATTATGATAGTTTTAAATGAATTGTGTCACTTGTATCCCATTCCAGCAAGAATTATGACCATCATCATATTATTATTATCTTGTAAAAGTACTAAATGTAACAACAAATGTTGTTTTGTTGCTAAAATAGACCAAATTTGACAAGTTTAACCTTAAAATGCCTGTTAAATCATCCAAAATATCAAAATATCATTCAGATGCCGTTGAATGTCCTTGCTTTTATCGAGTTAGGACATTCAACGGCGTGGTTTGTTATTTCGCTCTTTCAGTTGGGATCATGAGCTTCTCTTGTTTACATTTCTGCTCGTCCCTCTGTACACCTTCGGGTATCCTGATTGTAGTGTATATATTCTGTTAGTTGGGGACTGGTTTCGTGTATTGTATTATAATTATTGTACGCTAATTTGAGTAAAAGTCACAGAATTAATGTTCTTGACGATGTGAAATATTGCAATATTCATTAAAAAATTAATATTGTTGTCAATTTTTTATCAAACCTTGCATAGTTAATTATTTGTTATATTTTTCTGGAAGCTTGAAGTCTGATCTATCCATTGATGTGCTATACTTGGGTGGTTTTATCCATACCGCGCTGAATTGATACAGTGATCAAGAGAGGGTGTCTATTAGCTTCTGAAACCACAATTTTTGTGTTTGTAGATTAAAGGCATACTATGTGATCTTTTCCAGGAGCGCCCTCTATTCATGATTTTTTTAGAAAGTAGATTTTCTTGCAGATTTACATTTCTGCTCATAAATCGTAACATACATTCCAAGTTACCAGGTTACAGAGCGATACGATTCCTAATTACCTCAAAATCATGTTTTAGAGTGAATTTAGACTAGAGTAAAATAACTTGTCGGACATCCGACAGTTTATTTCCACTCTAAAACCCATGATTTTGAAGTAATTAAGAATCATATCGCCCTGTAACTTGGAATGTATGTACGATTTATGATCAGAAATGTAAATCTGCAAGAAAATCTGGAGTTGCTGCTACTAACAGTGGCGGATACAGGGGGGGGGGGGGCGGAGGGGGCGGCGTTCAAGGTTCAATATACCTTTAACGTGTACGGCGCCCCCGTAAAATTTGACAATATACCTTTTTTGTGTACCACTTTACCTTTTTCAGAGACATAGGTAGGTTCCGTTGGTACATTTGCCACTTGTACCATGCGATTTTTTTTTGCTGGGTTTTGGGACAACCCACATCGAACCCCCCCCCCCCCCCCCCCCCCCCCCCCCCCCCCCACCCCCCCCCCCCCCCCCCCCCCCCCCCCCCCCCCCCCCCCCACTTAGCAGAATTTCACGAGCTGCCGGCAAAAAATTGGGGACCTTTTACGATTTTTTGGGTTTCAGCCCCCCGTAAATTTTAATCCTGGATCCGCCACTGACTAACATGTCCTTCCTACCATGGTGTTGTTTCAAGTCCATCGCATATGTCCTGGTAGATATCAGAAGCCAACAGTATCTCCAGGGCAGGGTTCATCCAGTCATTCAATTTACTCATGCCTGGGCCTTCAATAGAACAAATGATTGGTCCGCCTTCGTGGAGATGGTCAAACTCAACTTGGTTGTGGTAGTTGGCACCCCAGTCGAAACCGGCATCAATCTATACAATATAATGGTATTATAATTGCAAGAAGTGGCAGGCAGGGAGCATACTACCCCCCCCCCCCCCCCCCCCCCCCCCCCCTAGTTACGCCCCTGATGATCCATATAGAGGAAGAGGGCAATAGTTTCTTTATGAACGTTGACACATGTATGACGCTCTAAATAGGATAAATATAGCACATCAAATAAACTAGAATCCGGGGGGGGGGGAGAGAACTCAGATAATTTTTTGGTAGGGATGTGCCGCCAGCAAAATGAAAATTTACCGAAACATTTACTAATTTCGGGGGAAAATTGACCCATTTTTTACCAAAATCCCATAATCTCGCTACATCGTAGGCCCTATTTGACATAATTATTTTGCTAACATTTCTGTGAAAAATAGCAAATTTAAGACTTTTAGACCCATAAATTTACCGAAAAGGGGTCATTCAGTTATCAGAGGGGTGGAAAATGGGACCCTATATTTGGCGGCACATCCCCGTGACCACATATTCATATTCACTAAGTACCCCTCCCCCCCCCCCCCCCCCCCCCCCCCCATTCCCGGGCCTAGAATATCTTGTGCAGAGTATTCACAATAAGCACTACCGATTTGGCACTACGATTTCATCACATCGCACTCACCTCACGGGTACGTATAGCTTCCTTGAGGTCCTCTACGCCAGGAAAATACACGATTTGATCATCTGATAGGTCAGCACCATACTGTTAACATTGTGAAAATAAAATGTGATGAGAATGCATATCATTTAAGGTAAATAAATGTAAAAAACGAAATAACCTGTCATAGTGCTACGGTCGAGTTGTTTTAAGGCTAAAAATTAAAGCAAATTAGGATCACTGCTAGACAGAAAATATAAAATAAGTGGGAAACTGACATGTAGCAAGAAAAGCATTAAAATAGCGTGAATTCTAGTACCATGCATGATTGTTACCAAATTTGCATGTAGGCGTTTATCGTGTAACCATTATTTTGAAGATTTGTTATGAAAATACGTGAGGTCTTAATAAATTGTATAGATGGTTTACCGAAAATCGTATCAAATCAAATGGTTTCCATCCACTTTCAACCTCCCTCAACCAATCCCCCTCCTCTCCCACCTTTCAGACAAGGAAGCATACGACTTTTTAGGTATGCCGAACAGTCTGCACACCTGAATGCTCGGCATTCGATGCTGCATTTTTAAGGTTACAGGCCTACCCAGTTTGAAGATACGCCCTTTCTTATTCTAACCCAAAGACCCAATTTTCCGCCAATAGTTCCCTGCCCATATGAATTTCTTGAGTCCATTTTTGGTAGCTAACAGGACCGTTTAAATATGACCATTTTACGAAATTACATACACAGTATTATGTAGATGGCTGATTAACCTTTATTGACTTTTGTACTTTTATTTTTTTTATTTTTTTAAATTTATTTATTCGGACATACACTTTTGGAACAGTGGCAAAAGTCTTCTCGACTAATGCGTCCATAAACATAACACAATGTTTAATACAAAAAGGGAAATATTATATACAAATATTTACATGGTAACATAGATTCATGCAAGGTTAATGCTACGTGCGGTCCATGCACGTTTCAAATATGATTTACAAAACACATCAAATATATGAAGTAAGTGAAAATCATCACTTGCAGTAAGAACATCATTTGAAAGACCTAGCATAAGACACAATTTTATTGTTAGACTACCCGATATAAAGATTCTCCAAAATTCTTCTAAATTATGTAGTAACAGTTGATGTTCAAGCTTGCGATATTCATCAACTCTGATATGATTTAAGCCGCTACATAGAAATAGGAAATGTCTCAAATCCTCAATATCATTATTGCATAATGGACAGTATATATTTATATCGGGTTTCCATGAGTGAGCACGGCCATTGAGTGGTAGTTTATTTATTTATTTATTTATTTATTTATTCGGAAATCACTTTCAAAGCAGCGGCACCCACCTGGAGGTGGTGCATCCAAAGAATACAAAAACAAGAGTAAAATACACAAAGAATACAAATAAATACACTGTACAATGATAATACAAAAGAGAGAAAATAAGTAAAATAAACATACAATCATGAATATCATGGATATTATATCATAGACAAAGATGGGTTAATCAACTTATATCATGAATCGTAACGTGGAGTGTGTACATTAACTAATGTCATTAGTACTGCTATTATTATCATTCAACAAAACTGTCCTACATGACCATGCACGTTTTAAATAAGATTTACAAAATATATCAAACTGTTTATCAATCAATGCATCATATGAGTAATTACTCACCATGGGGGTGACATTTAAACACGTACTACCTAAAATTAAACAAATTTGTGTATCATTGTCACTAACATTAAAGAAATGCCATACATAGGAGAGATCTACTCGGCGGAGATTCAATTCTAAGTTGTGAAGCTCATTGTCGCGAATTGCACGTAGAGACTTACATGAAAGCATAAAATGTTTGATATCTTCACAACCACTATTACAAAGTAAGCACATACCGTCATTATTAACCTCCCACGAACTTAGTTTGCCATTTAGAGGAAGCGTGTTAGAACGAGCTTTGAACTTCAAGCTTGCCCCGTAGAAATCAAGCTTGTCCTTCAAATAACTTTCCAAATATGGGTGTGTTTTGAACTGAACATAAAATTTTAAAGAAGATTTGTCACATACATTTTTATACCATCTATCATAATCTTGTTGAGCACTAATTCTTTTAAACACTTGGACCCATCCGGGGTTATTAGGTTGTATGCTTGAAAAGTTAAAGTCCATACCGTGATCACATAAGATATGATTGATTGAGTCAAGCCATTTCCATCTTAATTTAGTACCATGATCATGAATAATAAACATTGCATTGAGTAATAATTTAGGCCATCTGTGAGGGCCCATATTATGAAGACGTGAATAATAATTTGCTTTAATCCTATTATGGGTAGATTCTATGGTATCCCAGCCTAAATCGCCCAAGAGTGACATTGACGGTGTATTACGCGGGGCTTTTAGAATTGATCTTGCCATTTGAAATTGAAGAGATTCAAGTTTCTTGTAGTCACTAGCACTATAAGTAGAAATCGCGCATGCATAATTTATAGATGGCAATGCAAGTGACCTCCACAACACATCCCCATAATACACCCTGTCAAAGTCCTCATGATTATTGATAATGGATTTAATATAGCCAATCAATTTATTACCTTTACAAATTACCTCATTGACGTGCGTATGATCTGACAGATTCCTCGTGATATGAATACCTAAGTATTTGTAACTGACAACCTCTTTGATAATGTCATCCCCTAATTTCCATAGTTTGTTTTTGTTGATTTTTTTACCAACAACTAGGACATTAGATTTTGTGTGGTTAAATTGAAGTTTCCACCTCTTAGAAAACTCGGCGGCAATGTTAAGCATACGGTTTAAATCAGTTTCATTCTCAGCAATAAGTACAACATCATCAGCCCAAAAAAGGGAACTAATATTAACATTACAAATATTTATACCAACATTTTGAGAAGCTAACATTTTTGCTAATTCGTGTATGTAAATGCAAAATAAAACGGGCGACAAAACACAACCTTGCTTCAGTCCTTCATCAATTTCAAAAAAGTCAGTAACCATATCCCCAAATCTAACATTACATAACACATTATTATATAAGCTATCAATAATATTCCAAACTTTACCACGAATACCAATATTCCACGCAACCGATAATAGACCATCTCGCCACACTGTATCGAAAGCTTTACGGAAGTCCAAGAAAGCTAGATGGGTAGACTTTTCCTCGGCTAGTCTAGTGGCTACGATGCTTTTAAGCGTGAAAACATGATCTTCGCATCTGTGGTCTTTTCTGAACCCCCCTTGAATTTCAGATAATATGTTATTATCTTCAATAAAAGTAGTAATGCAATTACATATTAAGCGGTTGAAGATTTTAGAGATACAGGATGTTAAAGTTATACCCCTATAATTATTTAAATCATTCTTAGCGCCTTTCTTATAAATTGGGACAATAATACCCTTGTTCCAATCAACAGGGGTGTTCTCAAGAACAAGCAATCTAGTAAACAGTTTAGTCAAAGCATTACAAATACTATCCCCTCCATTCTTAATGAGTTCATTCGTTATTGAGTCAAGACCAGGAGACTTATTATTTTTGAGTTTAGAAACTACCTCGGCCTTAACATCAATTGAAGTAATTTGGATATCACTTAAAAGTTCAGTAGGTCCAGGGCTTAACGCTGTTTTACCTTGTCTAATATTGGAAATACAACTCTTAACATTAACATAATTACAATCATTTAGTGACATGTCCATTTTACCTAAAGTATTCCAATACTGCATAATAGTTTGATTCATAACATTTCTATCCGTAGTGACCTGATCTGAATTGGGTAATTTGATGGTTGTGGGATTATCTTTCCTTTTATTACCTCTTAGGGTATTTGACCGTGCTCTGAATTTCATTGATGCACCATAGAAATCTAATTTGCATATTAAATAATCTTCTAAACCAGGTTTACTTTTGAATAATACATAGTCCTTCAAGGATGATTTTGTCATAGCTGAATTGAGCCACTTAACATTATAATTATCAATACTGGTATTACTAAAATTATTGATCCAAAATCGGCTGTTATGAAGATTGTCTTTTACTGTTGACAATGGTTGAGAATGCTAAATCAATAAACACTCTTTTGTGTATTCCCGCGATCCCCTACACACAAAACTTAGAAATGTCCAATAAATTTTAAAGAAGTCAAACTATTTTCAATATATATAGTTTCACCAGATTAACTCCGTTTATAATTTAAAAGATAGGGTTGGAAAGAAGAGGACTTCAGCTTTCCATCTAAGGTCATGTTTTTTATACTGGGTACAATTTGTGTTACATGTCCCTTTTTCCATAAATTAGGTTCCTTTTTCAGTTAATGCATTATATCTGAAAAAGTTTACATTTTAAGTTGGTAAAAGTATACATATTCTGAAAGCATATACTGTAACGGATGCAAGTAGCATACAATAAAGTTGATTATGCAGGGTGGCCCGAAATTGTACAGGGTGTAACAAGCAAAATCTTCTAAAAAAGAAGGGTTTCAATAATTACTTCCACTATGTATATGAAGTGATGAGAGAAAAGTTCAGTACAGATTTAAAGTAGTTTAATAAGATACCCATCCAGACATATGCAAATTAAATTTCATTATGAATCTGAAATTCTACATACAGGGTGTCTAAAAATGTGTTTATTTAGTTCTGGAAAAATGCTTCTATACATACAAAGACTAGTATTTTAACAAAATTCAAGTAGATTTCAAATAAAAATGCATCAATTACATGTACATGAACATTGATTGATTTTAAAAGTCACCCTTTTCTTATGTAAAGGTGTTAATTTTAAACATATAGGGTGTTGAAAACATTAATTTAGGTATACATGATTATCCACAAATCATTAAATTTAATGAATTTAAATTTGCATCTGAAACATGATTTTACATTCCAATTTGAAGTGGCAAATGCTTAAGTGCATGGTATGAGTTTCAAACAATGTTCAATAAAAAGGGGCCCTTTAACTACAGGGTGACTCAAATTTTCCCAATGGCACATGTTTAGTGGCATACAATTAATTGCGTGAGGTTAATTACATATCTTCTTTTAATTTTTAATTAAATAGTTAAATTTATTTATTCAAAAGGGTACCTCAACCTTTCTATACTTTTAAAATGGACAGTTTGGTGCCGGCAAATGTTTGCATACATTCGCAAACTGCGACCAACCTACGTTTCTTAACAATTTTTTGAGCTTCTTAATGCTAATTAATGATTCCTTAATTAACTAATTTTTAATTCAAATATGCTTCAATAATGTTATGTTTTCAATATAGAATTGTACCAAGAGTGAAACCAGTGCATTTTATGTTTGCCCAATGTATATTGCACCATACTTGTTCAACTATGCACTCCTCCTCCTCCGCATACTCCTCCTCCACATACTCTTCCACCCCTGACTAATTAGGTTTAACGAACTATTGTAATTAACAGAGCCATGGTAGTTTATATTTTTCTTTTTAAAATAAAGGCCAAATACTTTCTCATCAAAATAAGACCAAATTTGAGTATGTGTGATAAAGAATAGCCAAAATATATGCATGCAAAGTAATAATATGTAGTGCAAATGTAACAGATCCACCTTTTTTGGGTACCCAATATAAAAACATGACCCTAAGTGAATTTGGTAAGATACCAGACAGGTCTTAGGCATCTTTTCATGCGAGACAAAATTGATCTCAGAATTTGTGGGGAATTTGTATTCAATCTCCGATTCTGCAAAATGAGAAACGGTTACTGATTGGTGATCTAAACGTCAGTACAAAATGACGGAGGTTAATATTAACCATTCAGCATGAATTTAACAGAGCCGACGGATAAGCATATGCTTATTAATATTAAACAAGGTCTAAAAATTCGGGATGAGGGCGTTTGGAGATACAATTGCGTGCATCAGGGAGAGAAGGACCATCTTCTTAAATCTTCCATTGATTGCGCTGTGAAACAGGACAACTATTGGTTGTAATAAATTAATAGACGGCGTTTCTCAATTTTTAAATAATAAGATAACATTTTCATAAAATGTAAAAATCTTAAAGCTTTATTTTAAAACAAGGTCGAATCTCGTACTCCTAGAGGTTAAAAAGTTACGATTTTTTAACCATGAAAATCGTATGGTTTTTGACCATAATTTATAAAAAAAAGGCTATGCATAGTCATGTTTGCGCTTAAGGGGGGACTTAAAGAAGTTTTTTGTTGAATTTTGTTAGTGCTGTAATTATTGAACCATGACTCAAATGTATATAAAAGTATACCTTTTTGGAAAGGAAATGGATCAGAGAATCCAAATTTGGCATCAATGTTGACCAAAAATGTTGATTTTTTTTGACCCATTTTTTTTGAACAAAGCTAACAAACATAATTTTGAGTTAAAAATGCCCAAATCACTTGATGATGTTATGACACTAATGAAGGGACAATTTTTTTTTTTTTTAACCTAATCCAATATTTTTTGAAATTTTGACAAAAAAAGTGTAAAAAAAATAAAAAATCAATTTTTCACGTTTTTGGTCAAAATTTTCAAAAATATTAGAATAGGTTTTTAAAAAAAAAATCGTCCCTTCATTAGTGTCTTAACATCATTATAAAGTGATTTGGCCATTTTTTACTCAAAATTATTTTTGTTTGCTTTGTTCAAAAAAATGTGGGTCAAAAAAGTGAATTTTGTGATTTTCTCAAAAAATCTACTTTTTTGGTCAAAATTGACGCCAAATTTGAATTCTCTGATCAATTTCCTTTCCAAAAATGTACTTTTATATGCATTTGATTAATAGTTCAATAATTACAGCACTCACAAAATTCAAAAAATCAAATCAAAAACTTCCTTAAGTTGCCACATGAAATTCATATGGAAAAGGTTTATTGTGCGCGCCTGACTTACTTCGATATCGTCTGTTTGCGCGGCAACACAGGCTGGATTTATGAAAAATCCCTGGATGAATCCGATCATCTTTCCTCTCAGATCGGAAGGATCAAAATCACCCGGGTTGCCAATCAGTACAGCAAATCCACTGCCTTTGTTCAGACTGAAGGCTTCAGAAAACTGGAAGGTTCGAATTCGATCAAGAGTCGGATACCAAGCTGCGGTAACAAATTAATTGGAAACATAACCAATTATAACATCTATGGCAAGAAGGCTAACAGAAAAGGAGGAGCCTTGTTTCGAGAACAAACAGCACGCACATATTACTCTCCGGAAGCGAATTTAACGGTAACGTAGTAGGGCCTACACCTAGCCCAAAGTCATCAAGTGCTATATTTACGCATCTTTACATGCCACATGCCCCGAAATGTACCTCAGTATGCGGGCAAATTTCTTCTGCCAAATTTGACACGCTTTGTTAAATTGAATGGATTATTTTAAGGCTGTGATCGTTGGCTAAGTACATATTAATGGAATGTGCATCAAATCATATTTTCTTTTGGAATTCATTGCTTATATAGGTGACCCCGGAATGACCATGATGTTGTTGACAACAAACACAGCTCAGACGACAAATGACAGATTCCATCACAAAAAAACGGCTCATCAAATACATATCCCCATCATTTCCCAAATCCTCCACAGTGATAATCACACTGAGAATATTATTTGCACAAGGTTTTCCTCTACCATGTCTACATGTACATTCTCATCATCATCATTAGTCGTCCGTGGACGAAACTGAGGAAGCAATCGCGACGTACTGGGCCCGGACTTTCCTGTCATTCATGAGTTGGCGGATCTCTGGAGGATCTACTTTAATTAAGCAAAATGCCCGTTTTTTAGGTGCAATGTCCGAGAATCGGCCGAATTTTTTGCGAGTTTTATAATTTTTGCCAATGTAAACAAATATAACGAAAGTCGCTTACACGACTCAATGCGGGACTCTATGTAATCACTTGGATCGCTCTATGGTTGAGAAGAGCGTAAACTTGATTTTGTTAAAACATTTGGCTTTGTTGTATAAGCGCCAGCGTGAAAATTACTCGCGCAGTGACATGTCTACCATTGCTATGAACGATCTACACATCCATTGCTGCTTCCAATATGCGTGTACACAACAAAGCAATTCTATTGACATTTGCATTTTCCTGCAAATTCGTTCATCATGTCTCGTTGAATAAAGGATCATAATTTTAAAGTATTCACTTTTTTATGAAGATGGTGTATAGGCCTAAGGTTATGAGAAATTTGGCCAACTAGCGGTTATTTGCATTTTAGATTTTTGATATGATATGTACATTTTTAATAAAATGGTATTAGAGCGCGTTGTTAGGAACCTGTTGCGTTATGTATTACAGATTAATCAGACGGTAGGCACGTTGACGTCACTAATAAAATATGTTATATAGCAGAGATTTAGTTATATCTCTGCAACTAAACATCACCCCCAACTTGATAATATCACCATATAAGAAGCATATGATGATATCATAGGCCTACTGGACAATAATTATTTGTATGTACATGTATCATGAGCTAATATGCATAATATTTGTTTGACACCTAGAATTGGTGACAAAATCTTCCCTTTTATCACAAGTACTACTATTATTACTATTGAAGATCACGACACAAGAACGACAATCAAATGAGAAGGCCTACTTACATGATATAATAGGGCTTATACTAATTTATAATGATATGCCTGTTTTTCAGACATGTCTTTTGGTGCCATAATAACACGATAACACTCGGTCCAATTTGGATAGTTCCATCATCTCGGCATCGCCTAAAGTCCAAATTAGACCTCATGATTATATAGACTTACATTTCACAAGTATTCAATGTAAACTGCTCACAAAAAGTATCGAAACACTTAGAAATGATCCAATATATAACGGCTCGAAAGGGTATGCATTAATCGAAGCAAATATCCAAGTACATCATTTTGTTCTGCGTATTTTGACACCTCGATCGTTGAGATACGATGTTGCGGCGCGGAGTTATTGTCATTTCAATGATCGTGGGTCCAGTTTCAAAAGTGACACTCATCCCTATTGAAAAACACGAATCTGATCATTCTAAACAGTAATGCAAACCTCTTTCTATGGATGATTGTCACTTTTGAAACTGGACCCACGACGCAACATTGTATCTATCTCAACGATCGAGGTGTCAAAATACTTTTTTTCTCTTTCACAGAACCATTATGTTCTGTCGTTTATTAAATCATATTCATATACTTCAATTCAGAATCTTTCAAAATTATAACCACATTATATAAGTCATATATATTAATAAACACAAATATGTACCACATAGAATTCACTGTTCTTATTCTTATTTCGCCACGTTCCCTAATGCATTGAAAACAGAAGAATAAATACATGAACATTACAAATAAACACCATTCCACCTATCTCTCCATTTATCTACAGTATTATTTTTAACCGCAATAAAGTTCTCGGTATCTTTATAAGTCTTCATTATTCTAACAAAAACCATATAATTAGGTTTGCTATTGTCCCATTTGCAATTGTATATGTAATATTTCGCAAACAGTAAGATGAAATTATATTTTATTTTATCAATGTCCACAAAACCCAAAATTATATCTCTCGCATTAAGGTCAAAGGAATTTCGTAAGATACAATTTTGAAACTCGTTCCAAAAGGTTGTTAATCTAGAGCAATTCCAAAAGAAATGTTGAATGTCTTCTATTTCTAGATTACAGAAGGTGCATAGCTCAGAATTAACAATACCCATTTTTTTCAGTAGTTTATTTACCGCCAAATATCTGTGAAGAATCTTGTACTGAAAATAACGAATCCTGGTAGACAATGTAGCTATCAGCGGAATTAAATACACATCTCGCCAATTCAAATCCCATTCATTGAAATGATCAGCCCATTTTAATTCACTGACAGGTGTTTTTATAATCCTCTGGGTACATTCCTTATGCACTAATTTACAGACTTGTTTAACATTCGTAATCTTTAGGACAAATTTCTCTTGAGAATTGGTATTATCTTCCAATTTAACAGTCTTGACAGCCCTTTTCCATTTTTGGGGAATAGCATCCACAAGAGAGAAATAGTCAAGAAAATTTATGTTCATATTGAATTTATGCTTAAATTGGGTCAAATTCAAAATGTCACCATTGAACGACAGCATATCTTTAAAACACTTTAATCCTTTATCATACCAGTTCTTCCAAAATAACACTCTATTAGCGATTCTCACTCTAGAGTTATTCCACAAAATTTCATGATGATAATTCTGGTCATGATTAGTATAGACAACGTGAAACCAAGCAGTTATTACCTCGTATATGAACTTGTTCTTAATGTTCTTTAGACTATTGTCACTAGGATTAAGGTTACAGTACCATATTAGATTACCCCCAAATGCAGCAAGTTCTTTTTTATAGAAGCATTTCCAATTACCTTTGTTCTTATCATCTAATAACCTTTTGACCCAAGCAATCTTGAGCCCTTTGATCATGGATGGAATATGCATCATATTTAAACCACCATCATAATATCCAGCAATCACTGTTTTTCGGCTGACTTTATCTGGTTTATTCGACCAGATAAATTTGTATACTATAGTATCAAGGTTTTTCAGAAAAACATCGTTCGGGTTAGGTAGTACTGAGAGCAAATAAATCATTTGAGAAAGACCCAGTGACTTGATAATTGAAATTCTTCCAATTGGCGTCATATCTCTCATTGACCAAATTCCAAGAATGGTCTTGAGCTTCTCAATTTTTGGAACAAAATTCAACTCAAAAAGATTATCCAAGTTTGCATCAAAAATAATACCAAGTAATTTAACGTGACTGTTGCAAAATATCAGCCCAGTGTCAGTTATATCTGGAGGGTTGTCTCTGAACGAGCCTAGGGCAAGCAGTTCCGATTTATCTAAGTTAATTGCAAGACCAGAATACTTTTGAAACCTATTGAGAATTTGAATTGATTTTCTCAAAGAGTTGACATCATTCAAATATAAAACAGTATCATCAGCATAAGCGCTGATGGTGATAATGTTATCATTAACCATAATACCATTAATATCCTTATCATTTTTAATAAGTAAACTTAACACTTCACTACAAATAATGTACAACAAAGGACTGAGAGGGCATCCTTGACGGACACCGCACCCTAAATTGAAAAAGCTTGAAGAGTTACCATTATTTATAACACAAGATGAGATATCAGTGTATATAACCTTTACCCATTTGATTAAATCTGGTCCAAAATTAAAAAAAGTAAGTGTCTTCAAAATAAAGGACCACTCAATTTTGTCAAAAGCTTTACGAAAATCAATCAAGAACATGAGACCAGGTAGATCATTTTTGTTTAAATCGTCAATCATGTCTAACGCAAGACGAACATTTTCCCCAATGTATCTTCCAGGAAGAAAGCCAGTTTGATCACTGTGAATAATATCTGGTAACACTATCTTTAAACGATATTAATGGAATATTCAATACTGATTGTTCTAATTTCACACTTCAAAAAATCCCATAGCATATCAGGATTCATGTACTTGCAATTAGTATTGACCTCATGGATACATTTCTTGATCTTATTGACATATTCAATGTCATTCAGGAGGGATACATTGAATTTCCAAAAACCTCTTCCTCTACAATCGTTTGAGGATTCAATCTTAACGTCAATTGAAGAATGGTCGGTTTTAAAACCAGGCGAAATATTACATTGTTCAATCTGAGTATATAGACTATACGAAATTAAAAAATAATCAAGGCGACACATAATAGGAGGATTAGTGTTTGAACGCCACGTGTACCGCTTAACATTAGGGTTCTTTTTTCTCCAAATGTCAATTAGGTCATACTCCTCCATAGTTCTGTAAATGCTTCTTTGAGAGTTCTCATGCGTTTGAGTGCGACCACCTTTTTTGTCAATGGTAACATCTTGGAGGCAGTTAAAATCGCCACCAATAACGATAGTTTCACAGGTAAAATCCCTCATTATCATGTTAATGGAATCAAAGAAGATTGGATCGTCAACATTGGGCCCATAAATGTTAATAATGGTCATAATATCATCATTAATGGTAACATCCAAAATAATAACACGCCCATCATCATCGTGGTGTTCTTTCATTATCTTAAAATCCATATTGTTAGATAAAAGAATAGCAACCCCAGTGGAATTTGATGTGCCATGGGAGAAAAAAATATTATTATTTCCCCAATCATCCTTCCATTTTTTCTCACAAAAGGCAGTAGAGTGTGTTTCCTGTAAGAAAAAGATATCGGCTGGTCTGTTATGTAACCATGAAAAAACCTGAACACGTTTCCCATGATCCCCCAATCCACGAGCGTTCATTGAATACATGTGAACTGAATCAGTCATTAATAATACAAATCACCCGAGCATAGAAAATATAATGCATTGAATTTGTGAAGTTATAGTCCTGGAATTTCAAAGATACAAACATACACAAATCGATTGAAGGCTGTCTGATGCACATGTTCATAGAATAAATTAAAATGCCAATGGACACAGATGATGTGTGACCTCGCAGACAAATTGAAAGCGCAAACCTGCTCTGAAAACATTGTAAACACAGAGGTCGTACAAGGCCATGTGTTTTGAACTCGCCACCCTTCCCGTTGCATGTCCAGATTATTACATTTTACACCATCTGAGATTGGAATTAGCATATCGCAATAACTACTTGTTCTACCCCATAAAAAGTATATATTTTCTGAACGGTAATCTCACAAGGAATCTAAATATGTGATTGGAATTTGCATAAGACCTAATGGTAACATGTTGTGATTAAGAATGTTCAAAAGATATCGATTTTTTTCATATTTTGATTAAAGCTCAATATTTTTTTTATTCCTATCCAAATCATCATTTTACTGTGCATATTAGTTCCTCATGCAATTTACCCATCAGAACATAATGGTTGTCAAGGGTAACTTGTTGAAATATACTATATCGGGAAGTAAATGAGCACAAACGTTTACATTTCAAATTTATTAGAGTTTACACTTATATTTTTTTGGTTATTCACCCTATCCTATTTTAAGCAAGATTTCTGAATTCCCCTATTCGAAAGCTTTCCAAAAATGTATAACTTTGCTATAATCGGTTGAATAATTTTGTTGTTATAGTCATGTATGTAAAACCGATGAATTAGGGCAAGTTCACTGTGTAGTGAATAGGGAAAAAGTCAAGGACAATGCAATCGATTCGTGATTACAATTGTTACGTAAGAGTTGACACGTTTGTTGAAACAGAAACTTATAGAATATAAAACAATCTATAAAATGAGAGCAAAATCATGTTTGTACCATACAGAAATTAGTAGTTATTGTAATTTTAACGTAGAATTGGGAACATTTTCTATATTCCCCATAGAGATTGTACACGACGCCACCGCCACCGCCGCCACCGCCACCGCCGCCACCCCTGACTTTCGAAGTATAATCAATCATATCTCAGTCAAACAGTTATAGAAATACCTGATTTATTCACACAATGTAGCTCAATAAATGAGCTTTCAAATGACACCTAAACCATAGCTCTACCACATATAGTTGTTGAGTTAATAGAGAGAGATGGGTGATTCGTCACCAAAAATGCAACGCCGCCACCCTTTTTGGGTGGTCAGTTCAAAACACATGGCCACAAATGAAATAGGACAGAGGATTACTGCCCGGTAACTTCAAGCACCAGTGATTTGACATGTGGTCTTGATCAATACGATTAATTGAAATGGTGGCAGTGGCATGCAGCAAAAAGACCAGGTTAAAAAAAAGGGGTCAATCGATCTGAACATGTATATCATACAGTAGTACCTAGCAAAACTAAAATCAATACAATTGAGAAACACGGTGCTTAGATGCATTTCAAAACTCATCAAAAACAAATTGTCTATATTGCTCACTGAAATATAAATATGAATTGGTGCATGTGGTGGCGGAATTTGACTAAAATACTGTTTAACTTGGCTGTTATCATGAAATTCTAAAACATGAAATGTGGTTTTGGTAATCAGATATAATACATTAGAAGTACACAGAATTGATTCAAATTTGGAATATCTTAAAATAGTACAATGGCATATAAATAGTAAATAAAGTTGCCAAAGACATATATACATATTTTGTATATAAATAAAATAGTAACACTATGTCGGTGAGAGGCTCCGGGCTATTTGGCTTTAGCACAAACATGGATGTTTCAAATGTCATTAAAAACAGATTATACTACAAACAAAATATACCTTTCTCAAGTTAGAGATAAAATCCAACGTTGATTATCCTCCGTAGAAACGCAAAAGTCAAAAGATCCATTGCATTTGAAGATAAAATCCAATGTTGGTCCTCCGGAGAACGCAAAAGTCATAAAATCCAGTTTGAAAAGTAATCCAATGTTTATAATATCCTCCGTTAAAACGCAAAAGTCATGAGATCGACGGTTCTCGAAATGAAGTCCAATATTGGTCCTCCGGAAAACGCAAAAGTCATAAAATTCAGTTCGAAAAATAATCCAATGTTGATGATATCCTCCGGTAAGACGCAAAAGTCATAAGGTCCATTGCATTCGAAAATAAAATCCAATGTTGGTCCTCCAGAGAACGCAAAAGTCATAAAATCCAGTTCGAAAAGTAATCCAATGTTTATAATATCCTCCGTTAAAACGCAAAAGTCATGAGATTGACGGTTCTCGAAATGAAGTCCAATATTGGTCCTCTGGAGAACGCAAGAGTCATAAAATCCAGTTTGAAATATAATCCAATGTTGATGGTATCCTCCGGTAAAACGCAAAAGTCATAAGATCCAATTCGAAATGAAATCCAACATTACTGTCCTCCGGAGAAAGCAAAAGTCATAAAATCCACGATATCCTCAGCGTGTTAGAAATAAAAACCCATGATGTGTAGACAGCTAACGCAAAAGTCACCTCATTTTTTGTCATAAAAAGGGGCCAGTTTCCCTTCTCTGGTCCGCCATTTTCCAGCAGAGAAGTGCAGCTTTGTGCCTCTCTCGTAGAGAAACTTCACCTCTCCACTGTGTTTCTTCTTCTCCTCCAGATCGGCTTTGGTGTGATCATCGGTGACATAGATATCACACCCTTCCAGCTTTTTGCGTTGACAGATAAGAATCTGGCGCTTGTCTTGGAAGCGTAATAATTTGACTAGCATATGCCTGGATGTCGACGGTGCATCTCGTTTGTATCCGTTTCGGTGGGCTCTTTCTATTTCGACTTCCATCCCAAACTTCTCTTGTAATAGTTTACTGACCAGCTCCATTGGTTTTTCCTCTGTCTTTTCTTTCAATCCAACAATTCTGATGTTATTCCGCCTACTCATTCGCTCCAACTTGTTATCGGCCTCAGTCATTCTAGTCAGGATTGTTTCATGATTTGCAACAGCTTGCTCCACCTTCTCTACTCTTTTCTGGGTCTTCTCGGCCTTATTGACAACTTCGGTAACTCGTTGAGCCTCGAAGTTGATAGATTCTTCCAAATGTTCAAGTTTCTCGGTGAGCTTGCCTTGACCTTCTTTAATCTCCATCAGGGTCGATCTCACAAATGTCTCGAAAGAGTCATCTGCAGATGTTGTCATTCTCCGAGTGACCGGCGGTGGCATGATGTGACACGCAAACTCACCGATTGAACAATGTACATGCACACTCCACTGCAATGCAACAACGTTGTTATACGCTACCACTGTCCACTGAGTAGGCGACTGTACAATGCTGTACGTGTTGATGAGCACACCTATGCTATGCAGTTTCAAAAATACCGCCAAAGATTTGTCCTCAAAATCTCAATAAATATGGTCCCGAGACGGTCAGTAGAGTGACCAAACGTTAAACAGAAGTTGTGATCACATTCATGTGCAAAACGGAAGCCAAACAGTGCATTCTTTCACTCGCCTTTTGCCGAATTTCCGGGAGCCCCAAGTGACATGTGTTTTACTCGCCAGACGCCATCTTATTCTGGTGTCAAAATACGCAGAACAAAATTATGTACTTGATTATCTGCTTCGATTAATGCATACCCTTTCGAACCGTTATATATTGGATCATTTCTAAGTGTTTCGATACTTTTTGTGAGCAGTTTATAACTAACCTGTACATGCGTCGTAGTAGAAGTTGAACAGGCCTGGCCCTCCAACAAGTTGACCATCAACGCTATCCCAGCAATTCTGGGAACTATCGTAAACAACTCGACAGTTCTTCTTTGCAATTGCACACACTGTCCGAAGATAGAAGAAAAATAGAGACACATGTCATGCATGTTTATTACTGGTTACATTTTCATTGAAGGAATGAAGATGAATTCCCTCAACGAAGAAACACAACCGCCAAATAAAACATCATACAGGATAGAGGGCGTCCCATGGAAAAGATCACATAATATATGGTCAACTCTCATGAAAATAGTGCAAATGAGATTTCAGAAGTTAAAGAAAAAAATTGTCTCCAATTTTATTTATTACACTATTTTTTAATAGTAGACATGTACTGGATACTAGATTTAAAATTTTGTGAACAACACTCATTGCATTTTTGTACAATATAACGTTGAATTTATATTATAATATCACTTGTTTGCAGCTTTTGCTCCATGTTTATTACGTTATATACTTCCTATCAGCTCTAAATCAGAACGAGTTTACAAACTGTGATGCCAAAAACACAAAATTATAGTTACGAAACCATACTTCTACCAATTACAGCGAACAAAATGCAATGTAATTTTGTAAATTGCAAGTATTATGAATTGTTTTTGGTCTTCACATCACTGTTTGAACCTCAGCTTTAAAACTAAAAAAATGCACGGTTTTCCAAAATGAATATCTTTGTGCAAAGTATAAAATATATCTTTAATCGTATCTTTTTCCAAGCGTTATAATGTGTTTTTAAAAGTTAGCTCAGAAACAATAAATATTATGCTTTACCAAAAACGCTGGCATTGGTATTCGGACTTTATGGGGTGGGTAACGTAATAAACATATACAAACACATGTAAACAAATATATTCAACATCGACCAAGTCAGTTTATTTTGTACACAGACATATCTTGTAAATGGTATTTTAGTAAAAGTTAGGTTGCCTAAAGTCCACTAAAAGACAGTTCTATATATTGTCGACTTGCTCTTTTGATGTAGGGTAAATATGGTGAATAACGTAATAAACATGGTCACTAAATCGACAGATGTAACATGGCACTTTACAGATATGTTGTTAGACCATGACATTATTACCTTTATGTAAATTTTAATAGCACTAAATATTGAATAGCCTTTTATCTCTTAAAATTAGTAAGATATTGATTTGTTTTATTTAAAATGATGGTAGTAGAATTGTTAATAAGATTGTACTCTGATGACCTTTTTGTCTCCACTGTTGCATTTGGTTCTGCCGGTATCGCCATTGGTTTTTTGCACTGTGTGGCATATATTTCTGTATAATAAAGATAACAAAAACAAAACAAAGTTAATGACATATATTGCAGCTGTTTCAGCTAGGTATACCGTATTTATTCACACAATTATACGAATTGGTTTATTACGTTATCCAATAGCCATAGAACTATGCATCATTGAAGCATGCAAACAAATGAGATTGTGACAGTATGTGAGACAATATGTATGTACACTAAGTTAACATTCATAAACACATAATAAATGTTGAATCACTATGAACAGGGTGCAATTATATTTATCAAATGATGGAAAGTTTATTACGTTGTCCATTATAAGGTGGGTTCAGTCCTCACATAGAATAGTCCACATATTACAATTATAACATTGGATACAATGTATGATACTCAAGTACATCAATCATGAAAGTTACTGAATTGACGCCAACATTGACATGAGACTAGACAATGAGGTTGGTTACGTTATCCCGTTTATTACGTTATTGGCAACTGCAACAGTGCCTAATGCTGGCTTATAACGTATATACAAAGCAATCAATGAAGATGTTAACGATACCTACTGCATTTCTTCACATTATTAACCCCATTCTGATATCATAGGTCCATTTTCAATGTGCTTAAGAGATCTATAATGACTTCAACTGTCATTCAGCTTAATGTTCATATTACTTACAAGAAAAAATGAGGAATTCTTACCATTCGTCGTGGTTTTTTTGCATTGTACTTTCATCGAGTATCCCCCATGCATGCCTGCGAAAAGGGCCTGCCACGTATCTTTGTTTAATACAGTCGTAGAGAGCAGCTGTCTCTCTGTCGATTTATTCGACAACGTAATAAACGATAACGTAGTAAACGTTTTTCGTACTCAAAGTACCATGTAGACGATCTGGAAAGAGCTAGCGAGTGTTCCAAGTAACCACATAGTCTATGTATATGTATCAAATTGGTTTTTAACCAAAAAGTGTGTTTTGATACATAGTTCGGGAGAAATCTCAACAACGTAATAAACATCCTTAACAAGGTCGCATGCTTTGCAGCATTTTGATTTCTTCTCAAGGTCAGACATGCTGCTATAGATTGTTGATAATATTATTTTCCAACACCCATGTTCTTTTAGATTCAGAATATGTACATTTAAATGTTTAAATGTTAATTTTGAACAATGTTGATCCTCAATATGTCGCAGGTAACGTAATAAACATCAACATCTCGGACAACATATATGAAACTGAAACAGGTAAACATCGTAAAAGATGTGCATTTTTTTTCTATCCATGGAATATCGCTATATGTTCCCTACAAATTATGACATATCTTGTAGAAAATGGTGCCCTATTTGTATTGTAATTAATAAAGGCAAAATATACATTTATGCTGCGGACATGGAAATTTCGCTAATTTGGGGTATATGAGGGCATTTTTTTGAATGAAAACACGTTCAGAAGTATATCAAAGTATATAGATCCAAGTAGAAAACATCAATATCTATCTAGAAAAGAAGTTTTTCAAGCAAGAAAACATTGCATAACACAGAAATGGACCAAAGACATCAAAAAGTTCATTTTGCACTGTTTTCATGAGAGTTAACCATATGGTCATGTGTTTTAAGCTCGCCTCCTTTCGCGTTACACACGGATTTTGGCTTTCGCGACATGATTTTAACTTTACACATTTATATTTGCTTGTATACCCCCCTGAGGTAGTAAAAGTATACATTTTCTGAAGGGAAATTGCATTAGAAAACCAAATATGCCATTACAATTATAGTACGACCAAGAACTAAAATGGTATGATCGGAAATGTTCGGAAAATATCAGAGTTTTTTAATTTTTAATTTGAGATCCATATATTTTTTATACCTACCCCTATCATTATTTTTATTACATATTTGAATTCCTATCCTCATGAAATTACCCATTAGATAATATATATTTGTCAAAGTTACTACGTCGGTATGGTAATTATACCGGCTAGTGAATATCTCCAATTTTTATTTTATATATTTTTAGAATTTTCAGAATTATTGGTTTAAGGATGAACCCTTCCCTGATACAAACTGCATTTCTGAATTCCTCTAGCTACAAGCTTTCCAAAAATGTATACTTTTGCTATCATAGGTTGACAACTTTTTCTGTTATAGTCATTTGTATAAATCCGGTAAATTGAGGCTGATTATTCATGTTGACTGTGTAGCGAATAGGAAGAAAGCTGATGATCATTGTCTTATCCATAATTAATTAGTTGTTAATAATAGTTGACAAGTCTGTTGAACCACATATATAAAGACTACTAAATATCCTTTGAAATAGGACCCAAATTGTGTTTATAACATTAGGGGATGACTAGTTATTGTAAAAAGAACAAAGCATGGGATTATCCCCATTGAGTTTGTACAGGCACCCCTTCCAGCACCACCCCTAGTCCCCAAACATCAAACAGCTGTATCTCCCTTTCTCTATTAGCTATACCAATGCCATTTGGCAGGCAGATAGCTTGTTATAAGGGCTTTAAAATGATACCAAATTTGTTGAGATAGCTTTTGTGGTTTTAAAAATATTTGAGGAAAATGACAGCCTAAAGCTAAAAAATGTAACGGCACCACCCTATTTGGGAGGCGAGTTCATAACGCGTGACCATATTACATTGCAAGCACGTGGGACCAAAAATTACGTAGGGTGCCATGTATTATGGATTGGGCGCGTCACAGTTGTAACACGTACGGGGTCTAATCATCAGGTATTTACAAGAAACGGTTACTTTTTCAGGAAAAAGTGTATTTTATTTTCAAGAAAAGGAGTATTTAAAAAAATCTTATCGATTTAAATGCGTTTATAGGTCAAATTGGGGAGAAAAAAACCCTGAAAACCCCCATTTATCGCGAATTTTGGCTTCAAATGCACTCCCTGATATGTGAGATAAAAGGTCATGTCTTCCACAGGGGGTATGGTTTTGAACTGGAATAGCCAAAATGGACAACAATGTTTCGAGGTCAGTCATAACTTATGAGGAGTTTGCTAGTGCGAATCTTGTTTCTGATTAGTTGTTCGAGATACGCCTGAAAAAGTCTCACGACCTCTATCTTATACTTAAACTTACCAGCATTCAATATATCGACGTGGTATCCACTCACCTCCCCAGTAAGGGTGTCGCTATGCATAAACAAAACATTAATAAAACCTTTTTAAAATTAGGTAATATTCACGTAGGCAATATCAACAGACTACAAGGGAATCGCACACTAACATTTAAATAATGTTAAATTCCCTGTTTTTTGTCACCCATTTTTGTCTGTGGTGTTTAAAATTTCAACAAAATACAGACTCAGAATGGTCACGAGTCACGACTGAGTGAGAGATGGGTTAGCGCTCATCCATCTGTAACCCACGTAAACACAGCCTGGTTTGTTCTTCGCTGCGATAGTGAATAGACCGTGTATTTTAAAGGTCATTGTTAGTTTAATCAGGGACATTCACGTCAGTTTGTCCGAATGTGTAAAATGTTTAGAAAGAAGACAAACCTGTTTGATATATGCATGAAAGTATGATATATGGTAGGCCCATTTGGTAACACGCCGGTCATGCAATGAATTGAACGCAATGAATTGAACGTCATGCATGCATGCATACATTCAATTGAATCGTATTTGTTGAAATTTTAAACACCAGACAAAAATGTTATTGTTGGTAATATCTATCGTGCATCGAACGGATGGGATGCCAACTTATTTAATACTGATCGTGAGGCATGCCTCACTAAAATCACCAACGAAAACAAACTATGCTATACATCAGGTGATTTTAATTTCGATTTATTGCAGGTTGCTAATATCAACGTATAAATGATTTCCTAAACATGTTTCTTAATGTTTCTTAATGTTAGCATGTATCCGTTGATTGGTAAACCTACCAGGATAACTCATACATCCGCCACATTTACTTGATAATATTTTTACGAATGTTCTCAACTACCCAATTAAAACAAGCTACATAATGCCTTTCCATTTCAATTGTCTCGATACACTTCAAACAATATTGGACTGGGATCGATAAACGGTGTGTGTATATTATCAATCGATCACTCTTCATTTGATTAAAATAAGCAACACGTAACACTTAAAAATAATAAAGCCCCTTTTCAGGGTCAAATACACGAACTAAAAAGGGGGTTAACATTTTACTTATTTCTAGTCATTTGTTTACGCTTTTTGTGTCACTTTCGTGGTCATTTGATACAAAAATGGGTGACAAAAAACAGTGAATTTAACATTATTTAAATTTTAGTTGGTGTGTATAGTTGACTATCATGAAATGGGGTTAGTTTTTACGAGTGCATAAGGCAGTGATCATACACATGATACACATGATACAGTATAGACGAATTACTCTCGCTCCAGTTCGAGGCTCGCCCATGCAAACAAAGACGTCCAGGGTCGAACGGGTTGGTCTATATCCTTCAAAAGGCATACATTAGGAACGTTGGTAAATAAACATTATTTAGTTTAATTTTCTGTAAATATGTCGTTCACTCTCCTACAATGTATTCCGACTGTTCCTTAAGTTTAGAAACTGTTGCATACCAATAAAACCAATAGCGGTGTTATATGTATTTGCTGTCTATATTGATATTTCCATTACTGCATATGGATATCATGTTCAGGTGATATCAATGTAATAATACATGAATGCTATCTATAGCAATATAGCTAGCAATGTAATATATTGGTATACTATCCACTGAAGATAGCAATATAACATACGGTTATCTACTGGAGATAGCAATGTAATATATGGGTACTATCTACTGAAGATGTAACATAGGTGCTATCTACTGTAGATAGCAGACATCCGCGTTGACTTTGAAACGGTTTTTGTTTTTGTTTGTTTATTCGCGAATTGCACCACTCACCTAGCTTTATTTACACTAAGGCCTACATGCAAAAAAAAAACCCTTTTAGAGATTTTGTTATTCCCCAGAACGATAATTTGTGGATTCAAACAGCAACAACCAATTCAATTTCCTTTGGGTACTGATGCTGTTGACATATTAGGCGTCACTGTAATGATTGCAGGAAGTAAATCGATTTCACTGAAAACGCGTTCAGCTAATATCCGTGATTCCAAAGCAATAAAAGGGCAACCCATCAGCCCATTTTAATAGCGTCTTTCCACTCAATAGACAACAGATAAAGCAATCGATTCACAAATGACGGTCATTTGAATGGACAATGATGCTACATTGGTATACGCTACAACTTATTTTAGGTATTGCTGTTTTGTTTTTCTGGGGGTACTTAGCACATGTTTTTTAATTTGCTAACGGCGGTATTCCTATCGGGGAGATCAAATACTACACGCCTACATGAATCGCATGTTCAACACGACGGGGGTCACGGAAATTATGTTAATGAGCTACCTCTTCCTCTACCAGTAGGTATTGTTCTTTTGACTGGTCGTTTTGTCATTCTATCGAATTCTGTCCTAACCGATTTGTCCAACTGTAGCCAACATGCTAAAGTATGATAAGGTAGTCAAAACTTTATTTCTAACAGTTTCTGAAAGTTCATTTTAGTGTATATAGTGTTACGTCACGATAATTTGTTTTAAAGAATGCGGACGGCAACATTACTATTTTTAATTGGCATTATTGTTATCATTTCTACTTACAGATATTCTTCTCTTGAGTCAGTTGGTCCAAAGTGAAACAGCCAGACTTCATCATCGATTTTGTCTGAAATTTCTGGACACAGACGTCCTTTGCGACCTGTCGATATAAAATAATAGTTTAAATATTAACACTTTCCACGCGGCAGGCGTCTACAGACGACATTCTAAAATTTCACAAAATGTTTCAAAAATGTCAACATATTGAATTTAATTACCATATTCGAAGTCACATGAGAAATGCACTAAAATAAGTACAGACATGCCTAGTATTGAATAGCCTTGTGGAAAGTGTTAAAGGCCAGGGGCTTGCCACGCCCTAGCCCCAGCTTAGTTAACTAAGCTGGTTATTTAACTAAGCTGGGGCCGGGGCGTGGCACTGGGAGTAGGTGGTCGAGGGGCTCGTTTGAGAAATGCCCACTCGTCCGAGAACATTAAGGTTTTATTTTAAGCGCAGTATTCTATCTCTCACATAAAAACCACTGAGACCGATTGTATTGAGTTTGCCGATTTTTGCTTCAGCGTACTTCTCACACCGCGTGACCAGGGAGGTGTTAAATAGAAAGGAGAGTGCACGAAGAGGCAATCTATTGTCCGCACGTGCGTTATGCCCATTAGTTATCAATGCCGGGATTAGCATTAAGTTAATCCGTTAGGTGATGATCGATTGCCGAGACTCGAACCATAAGGACATTTTACCGACCCACAAGACAATAGGCCGTATTCATAAAAATAAGTAATTACTAACTAGTAAATGCTATAAGTAAAAGCAACAGCTAGGTAAGTAAAAGGTCTAGTCTATAAGCAATTGCTGAAAATGTTATTCATAACCATTTGCTAAATGATTACAGGTGTTACTTGCCACAGCTAGTAAGTTCTCAAGTAGTTGCTATTGTACTACAGTACCATCCACAAAAGGGGGTGGCAAAATGGTTCACTATTAGAGACATTTTTTAGTCTTGCTCATCCCTAGCTAATATAAGTTACTCATTAGTATCTCTTATTTCGCCAACGGACGTTTGGTACCCTGGATCTGTCAAATATGCCAAAGTCGTCTCCATTTGTGCTACTGGTGTCAAACGTCCACCACGAGTCTCGGTATTTGGTGGTATGAAGGTGTCTGCACAAGCCATTCCACATTTTTTTTTTTTTTAAATTTATTTCAATAGGCTGAAGAGCCAGGACAAACCCAATAGTGAACAAGCACTAAATTAAAGGGATGCCCGAAGAATAAGCTGTACAGACACAGACCGGGATGATCCCCTACTCTTTACGAAGGAGTCTGTGACCTTTTAACGTGCTCGGGGATAGCTCTTCCGATACACGGGACCAACATTTCTACGTGACTTCCGAACCACGGTGCGCCTATGTACATGCCTACTTCAGTCTGTACGATCTGAAGGAGGCATGGAGACGAACCTAAACCTAAATAAAGCCTGTTCTGTAAGTGGTAGGGTTGACTTCATCACGATTAAGCCTGATGTTATACACCTTAGGTTGTAGTCTTCGAGGTAAAAACATGGCAGAAGATGTGATATGTCTGTACTCGCTAAACAGCAAGCCACAAATGAGGTGCTTGTACAATCACTAGTAAATGCTAGTCAAAGGTAATTTTTATGAATACAAATTGAAGCAGGTGCTTATTTCTCTGGCATTTACTTATAAGTAAAAAGCAATTACTAATGCTTAAAATTTGCAGCTTTTACTTCTAAGTCATTGCTTATTTCTATGAATAAACATTTAAGTAAAAGGTTAGTAAAAGGG
This sequence comes from Ophiura sarsii, assembly GCA_035610835.1. Taxonomy (NCBI): domain Eukaryota; kingdom Metazoa; phylum Echinodermata; class Ophiuroidea; order Amphilepidida; family Ophiuridae; genus Ophiura; species Ophiura sarsii. The sequence goes on from CM069446.1 coordinate 21,426,630, forward strand.
GGTTGTTACTTTAGTAAAAGCAATTACTTATTTTTATGAGTACGGCCTATTGCTTCAGCGACACCTACATTAAAACCTAGTGCCACACACATTTATGTTATCCACAGACAGAAGTACTTCCGGTACTTTTTCCGATATTGTCACACTTTTTTTTACATTTGGGCCAACTTGGGCCTTAACAAAAATACATGCAATAGATGCGGAAAATAGTCTACTTTAATTTGCTTTATGTTATAATGTCCGCACTTATCCGCGTAAAAATATGATAACAGTATGAAAGATAAGTGTTTTATACTTTTAAATTGTGGGGAATTGCCGAAAATGTCGTAACTTTTGCTATAATCGTCCAATTTTGATCGCGTTTTTGCTGTCATAACTCGTAACTTCGCAAGGAATTAGAAAATGGCGAAATTTATTTACTGGCCGTCATTACGTCACGAAGAAATGTTCTCGAAAAGGTTTTTCCTTTAAAGGTCACAACCGGTCGTTTTCAAGGCAGGTCCCTAGTACGATCAAGTAGCAGTGATGCGCGGTCGACTGTGACAGAAATTCGTAACGCAGGCTTCTAATGAATAGGATGCTTCGATTGGTAGGGCCTTTCATGGTCACTGACTGGTACAAAGGCGTAATCGGATAAGGTCACGTTTTTTAACCTGGGGTACATTTGTGTTACATGGGTATATTTCATGAAATTTCCTCCTTTTGCAGTTTCAGTAGAATATATCAAAAATTTTACATCTAAAGGGTATGAAACCATATATATTTAGAATGCTTATAACCTAAGGATTGTAAATATGCGAACTAGAAATCAAATATACAGGGTGACCTAACATTATCCAGGGTGTAACAATTGAAGTTTTATACAAAATGATGATTTACTTTTTTTCTTCCACTGTCTATATGCAGGAGCTATATGAAGGCTAGGGATGTTTTTATTGTGTTTGAGTAAATTACCCATCCAGCCATATGCAACATTAATTGGCCAGCTTATTAGGAAATATATATACAGGGTGGTCAAAATACGCAATTTCAAATACTGAAAAACCCCACTAAATTAGACAAGTGATCAAATATATTGCAATGAGCCTAAAAGAGATACAGTTGTGATCAGGTTTGAGTATTAGCATTAAGGTAAATCATCACCATGACATTAAAAAGTACTGTTTCGCGTGATAATTTAATATACAGGGTGGTTCATCCACAGATTTCAAAATTAATTAATTAGCTTAATTAATACTTTAAGTAAATGGTGTAAAGCATGCTTATATCATTTAGAACCAAGATGACATCAAGACTAAGTATAAGAAAGCTATGAATTACAGGACAGCACTCCATTTTCACCCATATATTACACAGCAATTCCTTCCTCCTCCTATACCACCCCCGACTAATCATACTTAACGAGCTATATTAATCAAATCGAAAGTGATAACAAGAAATCCTCTTCAGATTATTACAGGGTATTAAATTATCTTTAAAATAAGCCCAAACATAAGTCAATCTGATAGGGGGTTACAAAAATACCAAAGCCTAAAGACAAAAATTCCATGTGCACCTAATATTACACAGCTATCCCTACTCCTCCTCCACTTCCTCCTCCTCCACTTCCTCAACCACCCCGACTAATTATGCTTAATGAGCCGTATTAATTAAATCATAAGAGATAGGGTTTTTTTCTTTTCAGATTATTTAAGGGTATTAAATTGCCTTTAAAACAAGCCGAAACACAAGTCAATCTGATAGAGGGTTACATAAATACAAAAGATTAAAGACCAACAAAAAATTAAAATGTAACAAAACCACCTTTTATGGGTGCCCAGGTTAAAAAACGTGACCATAAGTGGTTGAGAGGGTAATCGAATTGTATTTAAAATGTCGTGCACACTCCTTTCTATTTAACATGTTTAACACCTCCCTGGCGTGACTATCACCTTAATATAGGGTTATTATTTAGGGGTTATGGCTATGCTTAAAGTTAGGGTTATGTATGGCACGCCACGTGGGACTTTATCCATTGAGAAAATAAACCTTCCCCGAGAAAAAAAGAAACCTGACCGAGAAAAAAAAAACCTGACCGAGAGAAAAAAAACCTGACCGAGAAAAAAAAAACACAACCGAGAAAAAAAAACACAACCGAGAAAAAAAAAACACAACCGAAAAAAAAACACAACCGAGAAAAAAAAAAGCACCACCGAGATAGAAAAAAAACATCACCAAGAAAAAAGAAGTTCATGGAGAAAGAAAATCACAAACAAGAAATAAATCGTTAAGTTTTAGTCTCTTTATATCGAGTGAGGCTAACCAACTGTGTAAAAGACTAGACTTCGCGGGTAGGGTACGTGGGTGTAGGATGTACGGCGTAACGGTGGGGGGTATTTTTTACCGTAAACAACATTTGAATAGGGGAAACTTATGGGCAGAAAGTCGTATACACATACATCATGAAGAAATTTATATACGGTATGTGCATAGTAAGGCAATGTATTACATGCAATTAGTGTAACAAGTTCTATGTCTTGGTGTCCTATGTGTCATGAGAGGGTTTTATACTTTTATTTGTATAAATGGCTCGGTGTATTGGTGATGGTGTCTGATATGTCATGCGAGGGTTTTATACACATTCTACATTAATGTTTTTATTATTTGATCACTTAAATTCCGGGAGGCGTTCCCCCCTGATGCCACCAAATGAATTGACAAACTCTATGTATTATTATGCAAAATATAGCCGGTTGTGCCATGGGACTAGTTTGACCCCCCCCCCCCCCCCCCCCCCCCCCCCCCCCCCCCCCAGGTTGACATGTGGGTGGGGGTGGGGTGGGGTGGGGTTGGATGATTGACCAGTGATTGCACCAGTAGAACAATTTTAGGGGGAAATAGGGGAAAAGAAGAAAAAATGGCAGGGGAAAAGAGCGCTCAAAACGCGCGAACATTTTGGGTTTTATTGTAAATATTGCCTGAAATTTGCTTGGCTAATATAATATGGTTAGGATTATTCATAAGGTGAAATGAGAAATCAGCGAACTAATAGTAGCCTACGGCAACTGAGCTCGAAAAGCGCATTTCTAGCTTCTGCTCAACGTCACACATAAACTGCATCAAAAATCGCGAAAATATCGGGCCCTTTCAAACCCAACACTTTTCTGTTCGATACTTTGCTGATTATATCCTTTAAGGTAACTTACATTTCTGTGGCATAACCCCTGGTAACAACGTCACGGCAAGACACAGTGCTACGACACTTACAACAAGACGAGCCATGATGATAATGTTAAAAGATGTCACTTCGGAGAGATACGACTGATAAATGAGCTCCTGACCAGGCCCCTGCCACTCTATTGTTCGAATCGCCGAAAGCATCGACGTACATGAATATACAATGAATAATCATATCAATGAATATACGTCATTTGTGAGGTCGAAAATGAAAAGTACCAGACCATAGTGGACACGAACGGCCGTAATCTTTGAATCTCCGTTGATTTCAATGTTATGTCGGAGTGTTTTACCTAATTTCATACTGACACGACCTGAGTGATAATCAAACGGTCCCCGAACGATGCCCTGGCGCTGTTGAAGTCAGAAATATCATCGTTCCCTACAGTCCGAGCGTTCCCACATCGAATTTCACCTAGAATATTCGTCACACGAACCTATGTCCGCCATCTTCTGAATATCGAAAAATGCCCTCTGGAGAGTCAAGGGGACAACATTTTTTTCTACGCATGCGTCCGATCGCTTTGGATTTGTCCACTAAAATTTTTGACAAATGCCTAATGAGTATGTGCTGCATGGCAAGTGACACAACTTCTTGTAATGCGCTAATCAACCGTAGATCTAACCCTCGGGCTCCGGCCAGTTTGGGGTGGAAAAGCCCAATCAGGAAAAGTTCACGGAAAAGATTCAGGCGTTGACGGTTTTTCAATGGTATATCACAGATAGGCAAAGTGGGTATATCCAGTGACAGTTGTATATCCCCTTGGTATATAATATTTATTTTGACTAAAGCAGCCGACAATGCATTGCCATTGATGATAACATCCAGAAGTGGTTTGATGTGATAATAATGCCGCCATGAGGATCGAGCCGTGTAGCGAGGGGCCACGCCGAACTATGATCGAGAGTGACCAATAACGCGCCGCAATGCGGACCACTGGCGCGCGGCGGGCCGGCACATCCAACATGCGCGAATCAGTGGCGTAGCCAGCTTTAAACAGGGCCATGGGGAGGGGGAGGGGTGGACTTATCAGACAGTAAAAAGTCCGAGTTGTATACCGACGAAAGGCATGATGTACAGTCAATAAAACTATGGTGGTAGTGCCCACATGTTGTGGCGAATATAGGGCCTACACTTACTTGCAACAGAGTGACGTGGAATCCGGGGGCCGACTATACGACCGTAACAGAGCGACAGTAGAATCCGGTGTTTAATTTTTTTTTAAATTGAGTGAGTATTGTTAATAGTCCCGGTTCTGAGCACTTCTCTAGCCCGCCCGGCCTGTGGGCCTAAATAAGACACCGTGCACTTTGCGCCGTGCATATGCTATAACCATCTAATGATTGGAAGCGGTAGCAGCATAAAGTATTATGAGAAAATGTGTACATATCTCCTAAGATTCTGGAGATTCGGAGTCTACCATCGGACCGGGCTTTCAGTTGACCTACGCATAGGAGCATCGTCGAAGTGAGAATGTCCCCTGTAACCTTTTTCAAGATCTTTGGCACTGAAATTAAAATGTTGGTTCATTATAGAGGGAATCCACTTTACTCATACGTGCCCGTAACCACCCTTCAAAGGTACAAGACTTAATCGCGTCTATCAATAGTTGTCTGATTGCCTTTCCACATATATTTCGACATGAATATTGCGTCTCCCAATTCGTTTATTAAAGCTAGCTAAATTTGGTACAAGAACTAACTTTCTTGAAATGAAGTTGTACCCACTACCAAAGATTTTCTAGAAATTCATCTGTTGTACAGATTTAAAAAAATGGTAATCGTGGTAGATTTAACATTGGTATAAACGGTCTCCTTTCTCATGTTGTACGATTGGCTATGGCCTGTTTTGGAAATGTGTTTGCCTTGTGTATATCCAAATAGCTTACAGTTGTATATTAGCCTAGCTATAACAAGCTATAAAAATGACATCTCTGAATGTATTTTAAACAAATTGTGCAAAGGAGAAATGGTTGGGCACACTGATAAAATGGTTTTACAACAAGTGTTGCTATCATTATCAAAGTGAACTCAACTTCAATCACTTATCATCGAGCAATAATATATTGTTTTACGCATTTAAATGTGTTTAGATTATAAAGTTAAATAAATCCAGAGATAAATGATAGATAGAAAAATAGATTAAAAAAAGAATAGAAAAAAACTATAAAAGCATTGGCGGCCTTTATAAATTATAAAAATTGACATAAAAATGATGTTACATACATCCACAATCAAGTTTAATTTGTTTTTTTAAAAAACAAAAAAATAGAAAACAACAACGAACACACGGAGATTCGAACCCGTGATTGCCGATTGCAATCGATATGGCCAACGCCAGTATGCACGCCACAGAGATCGACGAGTGTAATTGTGTCAGTTTTATCATTTAACCATTGATTCTTTTATTTATAACGAACGGATTTTTATCGTGCCATTTTGGACATTTTAAACCATATTTATATGTTACTCTCGCACAAAATGTGTTTGTAATATGATTATACTCCTTATTTTGGAAAGAATGGTAAAAACGTTGACATTTCGAACACAATAAATGGCATCTTGTATACTGTTTATACGGTCGCTCGACTGAACGTTGTGTGACCTGTTGCATTGCATTATTCATGTTACGATCTGTTTATGTATGCTTTTGTTATACTTCTCAATCGCTCATCGCCAACTCTGTACAAGAAACTTCATGCGCTGTCCCAACGCTGTCATTAGAGAACAATAGAAAAGTCCCTTCGACTCTCCAGAGGGCGTTATCTGCGACCTTTGACTGGGTTCACGGGGTTAATCATATTAATGAGCAAATATGCAAATGAGCTAAGTGTCCCCTCCTATTATATATCCTTCTTGTCCTGACTAGGTAACCAACCACTAACATACCCTTCTAGCATAGCATAGAATAACGCCCTCAAAATATATCACAAATAGTATTATACAAGTAGGGCTGCAGATCAATGTCTAAAATCACTGAACTGTTACTCACATACATGTATAGCATGAAACGAACACATATGGTTGTAGGACAACTCGCCAGCATTTAACGAGAGGTTTATTTACCAAAACATTTTCTGTTTCGTATCATATTTAACATCAAAACACAAAAATACAGTACAGGTACTTACATACATTTACACAATCTCAATCAGTTATTTATTTTTGAATTTACATTGGTGACTAATCATCAATTTGGGTTGCTCCTGACAATAATAATCTATTATAAACCACAAAATGATCCGAAAAATCGGAAAATAGGCCTAAAAAAAAAAAAAAAAAAAAAAAATGGAACCTGGCGAAGATCATGGTTGTTGCGTTAAACTTACTTGCTGTCCATCAGATGCAGTTTGTATTGAGTTATCGTGTCTGTAAATCGTATTTTTACTCAAAAATGAACATAAAGAAATCAACCGATGAATGTGAAAAGTGACAATACCGCCGTTTGATCATGGTTTACGGGGAGATACACGTATTTCAAATCCTGTTCTTTAGATATTGTGGGAAGCATATAAATCCCCAACTTCGTGCAAAGTTTTATTACAAACCGTTCTTTTCTTGGTATCAAAATAACCTCAAATGTGTGTTAAAAAACACCTTTTTCATGATATCGAGTGTGAAAAAGAAGCCATACCATTTCATGCGCATTCGAAGTGCGTTCACAATTTCCGGGAAGCGTAACGCATGAAAGCGCGTGCGTTAATCGACAATGAGCGCAGACGCGCGTGGAATGTTTTGAGTTGGCAAAATAAATGGTGACGCGTGCGCGTTGAACCGGTTGACAAATATTAGACGCTCGTGTATTAATTTCTGTGCGCAACACTCTGCGGCTAATCATCAGAGTTTATCATTATAGGCCTACATGTTTTCTCTTCTTCTACTTCAGATATTAAAAGAGACGGAATCGGGTAAGCTTCTGATTAACATGATTAATATAAGTCACGTCACGAATTGTAATTTCATCGATAGTAAAAGGCCACAACATGCCACCTGAACTTGATCCTCGTTATGCCAGCGCCACTGAAAAAGAAACTGAAATATATGTCCGATAGGTCTAATGTTTAATGAAGCAGGAAAATAAAATTAACGGTTTGTAAAATGACTATAGGAATTGTCTATGGGTAAACTGTCAAGCGAACGAGTAACAGTAGCGTATCAGCAGAGTGTCCCCCTCCCTCGACGGATTTGACCGGGTAGAACAGCTCAAACTACCGGGCTAAAAGGTTTTTATTTTCTGTAAATACAGGCAAGGGCCCCAATTTGAGTCGAATGGGGGTGGATTTTGAGAACACCCCCACCCTCTCCGTTTTCAAATGTCGGACTCAGCGGCGGCAATCCTCAGCCTGTAAAATTAAAGCCTACCGGGAAGATACCATTCCCCCCTCTGACAAGCGATCTCATCAGATACGCCACTGGCGGGTAATGGAGCACATTTCACAGGTAGTTAAATGATTAGTATTTTCCATTAGAATGGACTTGGATCCTTTTAAAATTGGTTTGCTATCTACCAAAGATAATTATTAAATAGTGATTGTTCAGTGTTATAACAATAGCTCTATTAAGCATTTCGGTTGGATCTCTTATAAAAGTAGTTTGCTATCTACTGAAGATAACAATGATATAACGGTGAAAACACGGTCAGTATTAACAATTAGCTCTAGTAGTAGGCCTATATACAGTCATGTGGGTATTTCCATTACTGCATATGGTTTTATTATTTATTGGCTATCCCTATGAATTGCCTTGTCACCTATACCTAGATTGAAACTTTTTTCATTGAGAGGACACAAAAGTACAAGGATATCAAAGGTGCAACCATTTAATTAATCAGGCCTATTGTTTGCATCTCATAACTTCGTGATAAACCAAACCGATGTTACCCTATTTTTTGTTGGGGTGGGTCCGAGGGGTAGAAATATAGAGCATCCTCTCCCACCATAATCCCATCCCTTTCACCTTTGCTTTCAGTCTAGAACATTCGGACGTTTCATTGATTCAAAAATATGAATGATGGGCCATTTAGCGATCGAAATGGGAAGATCTCTGTTCTTTGTTCAGTCCGATTCATTTGGAATGTTCCAGAATTTTATATTATTCAATTTAACGATGACATTTTAGGAGGATTTTTTAGAAACATGACTTGTTTGGCCGTATAGGCCTACTTCTGGTTATCTTGGAACTTATTTTGTCTCATATTATGGCATGTCACCAAACCGTAGGCCTAACAGCGGGGCCTTAAACCCGAACGCAACTGAAATAAATGAGCTTATAATGGATATTATATTAAAATGCATGCCAGGAGAGGCTGCCCCCCCCCCCCCCAAATCCACATGTCGTGTTTTTGATTGCCGCGTGTGCACATAACTATACAAAGTATAACTATGAGATAACCATGTGAACCATTTGATAGCATCGGCTCATCGGCCCGAGGATGCTTCTCCGATCATGCCCATGTAGGCCTAGGTAAAATGGCACTTATAATTGATATTATGTTTGATATAACTGAATGACAAATTAGTACACTGAGTTGAACTAATTGAGAACTAGCTAACTTAACAACGATACGAAGTAATAGGCCTACCATATTCAGTAATGACAATAAATAGATAAACAGGTAGGCCTATTGGATGGACGGTGCGGGTGGAACGGACTTGTACAACATCGAAAGGCCAAACAAAAACAAAACAGTAACGTCTTCGGATAAAACCCGGTGTAAGTCTTTTTGACTCCTTACAATGTTTCACTCCGATCATGGATTCAAAATCTTTCTCTGTCCTTTATTGTTTATCTTTTTTCCTTCTCTCTTTCCAAACGCCTTGACACTAACGCTTGTGATAAAGCCTTGTTTTACTAATAGGCCTACTACTTGCTTCAGGCTCAGCCACACCCCGGCAAAAATGACGGTTTGATTAGTCGGGCCTCCGATGCGTAAACAATGCGTATGAACAAGCCCTCAAACGCGGCAAAAACATAGCGGGTAACGCAGCACGCACTGACGGCTTTCGAAACAACAGCGTCGCGTATTTTAAGCGAACTGGCGCGTGCTAATTTGCGTGAAAAACAAAACACGGGATACGCTGCGCATGGGAGTTTCGCTGATCCCATGCGGGCAGACTTTTCCATTCTACTTTGTCAATGATCACAATAAGGGATTTAAATCCTTCTAAATAGGCTTTTGTAATATCAAAATTGAAAATTTCTTTGCATGTACTGATAGATAACACTCTGAAGTTTTGAAAAATGAAGAAAAGTGAAATTCCTGGAAAATACGAAATGACACTTGACAGCCCCCATGCATGTCAAACATAACCTACTTGCTTGTATGTACACCATAACCATCATCATCTAAATGCAGCGCACATGTTTCAAAAAAATATAACTTTGCATCCATTTGACCGATTTTCAAGCAACTTGGTACAGTTGTAGACAAGCATCAACTTTATAGATTGGTTTATAGATTGAATTGGTTTATTGAAAAATACAAAATCGTTGCTTACAAGTCCCGGGTACAAGCCAAATTGCATTGCACTTACAATATTATAAAAACATTTATAATTAACAGAATATCGATCACACAATACCAACAAACATAAACTTCACCAGCAACTTTTGCCCTATCTTGTATGCACCTCACTGGGGCATCATGCAATACTGGCCACACTGCTGCTTGTTAGACCAGTACCACTGCTTAGGCCAACAAACAAAATTGTAATGTTGTCCTCGCCCGCTCGTCAGATTTAGGTCCGCTCCGATTTTTTTTTTTCAGATTTTTTTTAAACAGTTTACATGTCATTGACTATTAAATTAAGTGTTTATAATATATTATGTGCGACTCTTAGAGTGATTTCAACTTCTTATTGGCTGAACTTTGAGCTTCCGCTGGTATATTAAAGAACATTTTAAAAAAAATCAAAAAATCAAATCAAAAAAAAAAAAAAAAAATCCGCCCACTCGCCCCTCCTTAAGGGAAGTGTCAACCCTATTATTTTGATGATCAACTTTTGCTTCTAAGTTTGAGAATATTGAATAAAAGTACATAAAAGTATACATTTTTAGAAAGGAAATTTGATGAGGAATCCGATAGTGATATCAATGTGATACCAAATAAACCTAAATTTTGAGAAATGAACCAAAAAGCGAATTTTTTACCCCAAATTTTTCAGACAGCATAACTATAAAATAAAAAATGGTAATTTGTTCTGATATACGTTTTTGTAAACAAAACAATTTTGTCTAGGAGGCAATTTTTTCTTTTTCCAAAATTAAGCTTGGTTTTGGAAATATTGCTAAAAACATCGGAAAAGTGTAAAAGTCGTGTTTTTTTGCATACATTTCGCTAGAAATGGATGCATATCTCGAGTTTAAAATCCATAATCGAAAAAATAAAAAAATGCCTCCTAGCGCTGAAAGTCCTCTACACAATGGTAGTAAAAGCTTACCTGGTAGTTTGATATATTTTTAGTTATGTTGTCTGAAAATTCGTAATATTCCTTCAAATTTGAACTTCTAGAAAACATCGATTTAGTAAAAATATTGACATTTTCCACCATTTAAAGCTAAATGTTCACGGAATACACGGGCGTGTGACCTAAAAAGCGAGTATACTATTATGAACAATCATAATAAACTATCAGATTCAATTTATATTGTCACAATGTGAAGAAATTGGTAGAAAACTGAAATTTAAATGATCGTAAGATTGGCCTTTGTTTACATTTTTAGACATTGTTTTGCGCTCTTTTGTTTTTCGCGTCTACGTCGCGGATACTATGCGGCGCGTCTAGTATTACGCGCGGGAAGTTTCAGCGCGCGACGCAATGATCGAACAGCTGTCGCAGCATTTGAAAAGCGCGGAACTCCGCTTAAATTCCCGCCAAATAACCATGCGCCTTTCCTGACTCAAACTTACCAAAACAACAATTTAAAATCACCCAAAAGAACGGGAAATAATCGCTTCCGATTAGTTACTTATGATGGTAATGATAGAATACATATAAAAGTATTGAATAATAGAGAAATATGAAATTCAATTTTTGAAACAAGTGCCGGGTTGACACTGCCCTTAAGCTGTGGATTACTTATTTTTTTGCCTTATGTGTGTAGTCAATGGGCGACCTTGATCAGCACAATTTAATGGACAACTGAATAGAGGGATACGGGTAATAAATTGTCAGGATGTCGATAAATTCGGGCTCCCCGCAATCGATTGTTATTTCTATCTTTATATTTGTATGCAGTCTTATATAAATTTGACAATTTTTTTCACATTCTCTGTTTGACAATGTTCATACCATTTTCTTTTTAATCGGAAGTATGTGTTTTAGGGTAAATAAGCATTCTTAACTTTTCCAGTTCAATTGTTAGTGCTATCTTGGTCCATTAAACTATTATCGCGTTCGTTTTTCATTGCGCTTCGAGTTAAAGTTGCATACAAATCACTTTTAGTAATTTTCCATTAAATAGGTTACGAGGACAGGTTCAATTTGTTATTGGTAAATTTCTATTACTAGCCTACTTTTGATAGTTTGCTGCGTCACGTTTTTATGCCGAATTAAATTCAGTCATTTCACGGTCATATAGTTATGCACTTATCAATTGCATCCCCGGTCCCGGGGACGCACCCGGGGATAGCGGGGATTAGGCCTAGGGCCGGGACGTACAAATTACCGATGTGACGTCCCGGGTACACTCGGGTACGGTCCCCGCAGGGGCACCATTTTTGTACGTCCCCGCTACAGTCCGGCCGCCGGGACAAAGTGTACGTCGCCGTACGGCCCCCCCCCCCCCCCCCCCCCTTAGCGCCGCCCATAGCAGGGACAAAGTGTACACCCCGGCTACTGTCAACAACAAAAATCATCAGGAGAATAGGGTAGGGCCTATGTACATAGAATGCAAATTAAGGGACCGTTCATTATTTATGCTGGAGGGCGGGGTGGGGTGGGGGGGGGGGGGGTAAACTGTAGGGGGTCATGTAACTTTCATATCTTGAAATAGGGGGGTGGCTATATGTAACTTGTTATTCTTAATCATGGGGGTTGTGTTACTTTTTTTAAACTATAAAGATGGGCGTGAATGGATGATTTTAGAGACTATTTGGGGGTGTAAATGCCATTTTTTCTGCGCTTCGCGCGAATTTTGTTTAGAGAATAATGACTGCGTATAACAGCTGTTTTAGTTAATTTGTTTTGAAATAAGAGGTTGTTGTTCTGGTCTGAGGAATTGTCCCGAAGGGGTGCAGCCCCTGAGGGACAATTCCGAATGACCAGAACAACAACCGAGGATTTCAAAACAAATGCACCAAAACAGTTGTTAAGCAGTCATTATTCTCATTCATTACTAAAAAATATGCATATTTATCCAAATCGTTGATTTGTACCGATATAATCGCGCTAATATAATAATTAATTCGTTTTCCGTTTGTTATTTTGTCAACCCCTTCGTAGTCATTAAAACAGTCCAAGTCGGGTCATCCCCTCATTAAGATTTTTATCATTCAACCAATCAGAAATAAGCTTTAATCGTGTTTTCTCATTGAATATTCAGTTTAGGGGCGTGAGGCTTTAATTAATTTGATTGGTCGGTCAATGAGCAAAACAATCGAACACTTTGGGTTAGTATTTTCGGGCAATTATTAGAAACCTGCGCTCGGCGTGCGCGTTCTCATCTAACGATTAATCTTATTGGAACGCACTTGATACGCGGCTATCGCGATTATTCATGAAGTAATGAATAAGACCTATCAACTTCAAAAGCATTACTTAAAGGTAGATGACCCGATCACATTCCGATTTTCAACTTGAAGTTTTCTATTCTACATGAAAGGTCATCCTTAAAAAAGTCGTGTTCCAAAGTTTGAGTTGCATAGCTCTAATGGTTCTTATTTTAGACGCACAAGATACTGTGAACTGTACCCATTGAGTTGTACACAAACTATATCGGTGGTATACCACCATTCGCGGTAATTCGACGTTATTTCATCGATTTCTCCGTAATTATACCGATCTAGGCCGTCAAATTTCAGTATGATGATGAGAAAAATACGAGCTTTCATATGATATGAAAATCTCCGTATGTTTGAAATAATTCTGTGTTACGAAAATGTGATCGGGTCATCTACCTTTAAGAGACGGCTTTCGGACAGCAAATCTTTTCTGTACACGCCCTGCTTGGACGATCTGTTGGAAAAATCATCAACGGTCGTGAAATTAGAGTCAGGGTGTATAAAAACAAGTTCATAGCCCAGTATTATATGTTACAAAATCCAATTTTGTGATTAAGAAAATGAATTTCTTGCAAGTTTTTCACCTCGTCTCAGCTTTGCACATGTGCCCACAAAAGTAGAATGTTTCACTGGATCATACGTTTCAGCTCAGGATGTTTTACCTTGACGTTTTCGGCTTATAAAGACTCACAAAACCACTCAAAATGTTACGCTACGCTCGACATTCGTATAATTTCAAACAATGAAAAGAGGCGAATCATAACATTATTGGCTGTTTGTTTGTTTGTTTGTTCGTTTGTTTACACGGTCGGTCCGTACAGATACACGCTTGGGTCCTGAAGGGACCAGACTCAAGCAAATTGCTCTGGCAGATAGGGCACAAACAGAAATTGCCAACGTATCCATTAACAAAAATTCTGAAGGAAAGGATAGCCGGCTATGTGACAAGTTTTTGTTGTTGGTGGGGGCGGGGGGGGGGGGGGGGGGGGGGGGGGGCAAAAAGCTACTGGTTAGAAGGGGGGTCATGTAATTTTTATTTTCAGCTGTAGGGGGTAGGTAATTTTGACATACGAGTCTCGAATTTGTCCAACCCGCCCTCCACTATACATAAATG
>CM069446.1:21440780-21529040 GCA_035610835.1 Ophiura sarsii
CATATTACAAAAATCTTCCCCACTTTTTTTAAATCTTCAAAACAACACATTTCTTGTACTTCGGATTTTTTTTTAAATTTTCAACACATTTCTTGGACTTGTAGTTTTTCAACAAAATCTCAATACACATTCGTAGTGTAGGTCCATATTACAAAATCTGTCATACTTTTTTTAAATCGTCAAAACAACACATTTCTTGTACTTAGAATTTCCTTTTTTAAATTTCAAGTCCAAGAAATGTGTTGAAATTTAAAATTAAAAAAATGTACAAGAAATGTGTTGTTTTGACGATTTAAAAAAAGTATGAAAGATTGTTGTAATATGGACCTACACTACGAATGTGTATTGAGATTTTGTTGAAAAACTTCTTCCAAGTCCAAGAAATGTGTTGAAATTTAAAAAAAATTAATGTACAAGAAATGTGTTGTTTTGACGATTTAAAAAAGTATGAAAGATTGTTGTAATATGGACCTACACTACGAATGTGTATTGAGATTTTGATGAAAAACTTCTTCCAAGTCCAAGAAATGTGTTGAAATTTAAAATTAAAAAAATGTACAAGAAATGTGTTGTTTTGACGATTTAAAAAAGTATGAAAGATTGTTGTAATATGGACCTACACTACGAATGTGTATTGAGATTTTGTTGAAAAACTACAAGTCCAAGATATGTGTTTAAATTATAAAAAAAAATCTAAGTACAAGAAATGTGTTGTTTCGTCGATTTAAAAAAGTATGAAAGATTGTTTTGGACTATCACCATGGATGTGTATTGAGATGTTGTTGAAAAACTAAAACTTATAAGAAATATGTTTGAACTATATTAAAATTAAGAAGAGAAATCAATGAAAACATCCAGTTTGCTGCGAAGAAATCTCCATCTATACCATCATTTTAAAGTTACACTGTCCCTCTTAGCGCTATTACAAACAAAAAGGTTCCACGCTATAGAAGCACCCATTACTAACAGTACATCCAAGTTGACAAGTTGGTATGAACTTTATTAACTGCTTTGAAGTAATAAAATACTATTTTTAATCAAATCTAATCAACCGAATAACATGCTAACATGTTAGACACAACCTAATCCAAAACAGTCCTTCTTCTTTTCCTGCATCAAAAAAAACTATGCCCTAAATCATGACATGTATCCTGAAGATAGCAATATAACATACGGTTATTTACTGAAGATAGCAATTTAATATATGGGTACTATCTACTGAAGATATAACATAGGTGCTATCTACTGTAGATAGACATCCGCGTTGACTTTGTAACGGTTTGTTTGTTTGTTTGTTTATTCGCGAATTGCACCACTCACCTAGCTTTATTTACACTAAGGCCTACATGCAAAAAAAACCCTTTTAGAGATTTTTGTTATTCCCCAGAACGATAATTTGTGGATTCAAACAGCAACACCCAAGTAAATCGATTTCACTGAAAACGCGTTCAGCTAATATCCGTGATTCCAAAGCAATAAAAAAGGGCAACCCATCAGCCCATTTTAATAGCGTCTTTCCACTCAATAGACAACAGATAAAGCAATCGATTCACAAATGACGGTCATTTGAATGGACAATGATGCTACATTGGTATACGCTACAACTTATTTTAGGTATTGCTGTTTTGTTTTTCTTAATTGGGGGTACTTAGCACATGTTTTTTAATTTGCTGACGGCGGTATTCCTATCGGGGAGAACAAATACTACACGCCTACATGAATCGCATGTTCAACACGACGGGGGTCACGGAAATTATGTTAATGAGCTACCTCTTCCTCTACCAGTAGGTATTGTTCTTTTGACTGGTCGTTTTGTCATTCTATCGAATTCTGTCCTAACCGATTTGTCCAACTGTAGCCAACATGCTAAAGTATGATAAGGTAGTCAAAACTTTATTTCCAACAGTTTCTGAAAGTTCATTTTAGTCACGGTATATAGTGTTACGTCACGACAATTTGTTTTAAAGAATGCGGACGGCAACATTACTATTTTTAATTGGCATTATTGTTATCATTTCTACTTACAGATATTCTTCTCTTGAGTCAGTTGGTCCAAAGTGAAACAGCCAGACTTCATCATCGATTTTGTCTGAAATTTCTGGACACAGACGTCCTTTGCGACCTGTCGATGTAAAATAATAGTTTAAATATTAACATATATTAATGTTATGTTATGATATATTCATGCAATAGATGCGGAAAATAGTCTACTTTAATTTGCTTTATGTTATAATGTCCGCACTTATCCGCGTACAAATATGATAACAGTATGAAAGATAAGTGTTTTATCTAATAAATTGTGGGGAATTGCCGAAAATGTCTTAACTTTTGCTATAATCGTCCAATTTTGATCGCGTTTTTGCTGTCATAACTCGTAACTTCGCAAGGAATTAGAAAATGGCGAAATTTATTTACTGGCCGTTACGTCACGAAGAAATGTTCTCGAAAAGGTTTCTCCGCTAAAGGTCACAACCGGTCGTTTTCAAGGCAGGTCCCTAGTACGATCAAGTAGCAGTGATGCGCGGTCGACTGTGACAGAAATTCGTAACGCAGGCTTCTAATGAATAGGATGCTTCGATTGGTAGGCCTTTCATGGTCACTGACTGGTACAAAGGCGTAATCGGATAAGTGGTACTTGAGAGGGTAATCGAATTGGATTTAAAATGTCGTGCACACTCCTTTCTATTTAACACCTCCCTGGCGTGACTATCACCTTAATATAGGGTTATATGGTTAGTATTTAGGGGTTATGGCCTTGCTTAAAGTTAGGGTTATGGCTAATATAATATGGTTAGGATTATTCATAAGGTGAAATGAGAAATCCGCGAACTATAGTACGGCAACTGAGCTCGAAAAGCGCATTTCTAGCTTCTGCTCAACGTCACACATAAACTGCATCAAAAATCGCGAAAATATCGGGCCCTTTCAAACCCAACACTTTTCTGTTCGATACTTTGCTGATTATATCCTTTAAGGTAACTTACATTTCTGTGGCATAACCCCTGGTAACAACGTCACCGCAAGACACAGTGCTACGACACTTACAACAAGACGAGCCATGATAATGTTAAAAGATGTCACTTCGGAGAGAGACGACTGATAAATGAGCTCCTGACTAGGTAACTAACCACTAACATATATATACCCTTCTACATGTTCTAGCATAGAATAGAATAACGCCCACAAAAGATATCACAAATAGTATACAAGTAGGGCTGCAGATCAATATTTAAAATCACTGAACTGTTACTACATGTAGCATGAAACGAACACATAAATGGTTGTAGGACAACTCGCCAGCATTTAACGAGAGGTTTATTTACCAAAACATTTTCTGTTTCATATCATATTTCAATATCAAAATACAAAAATACAGTACCGGTACTTTCATACATATACAGGGTGATTCAAAAAGACTGCAATAGTGGAAAGAAGCCATTTTGTTTTCAAAACCAAAATGAATTTTAAAACTTTTTAAACGTTGCAAGAATGATGTATTTAATTCTAACTTTGTGTGAAAAAATGAAGTCGATCGCATTTTTCATTTGTCTTTGGTGACCCTCTTTGCTGCACAACCAAATTTACCTGTTTGTCCACGAGCACAGTGATTTTCATTTGAAATGGCACACATTGCATTTTCATATTTGAATATCCCGCCAACAAAAAAATGGAAAATGTCAGTTTTTTATTAAAATTATACGCTTTCATAGCATGGGTATGATTATAAATGATTATGCTAACTCACATGTAAACAAGAAAGGATGCATCAAATTCCAATAACATCACAAATGAACTCAAGTTTCCAAATTTGAATGAGAGGCACATTTTGCGATCTGATGGATATTTTGGGTATCTCGTGGACAAACGTGTGAAATGGGTGCACTGGTCAAAAGGTTCACCAAAGGCAAACGGAAAATGATATTGACTTCATATTTTCACACAAAGTTAGGATTAAATACATCATTCTTGTAACGTTTAAAAAGTTTTAAAATTCATTTTGGTTTTGAAAACAAAATGGCTTCTTTCCACTATTGCAGTCTTTTTGACTCACCCTGTACACAATTTCAATCAGTTATTTTTGAATTTACATTGGTGACTAATCATCAATTTGGGTTGCTCCTGACAATAATAATCTATTATAAACGAGCAATTAAGATAAACCAATTACATATACCACGGTTCAAAATTGGCTTAAATTTCAGATTTTATTATAAACTTTCCCAACTTAACTTCGGATTTGGTGACTTAACGATTACCAAAAAGTTTAACGCCATCCCCCTCCCCCTTCCCCTTTCTGCTGTCTCCCCCTCCCTCTTCCCTTTTCTTTTTCTCTCTTTCACTTTTTTGTCTCAAATTACGTGTTTAATTAAACGCTGGAACTTTATTTATACGCTCTAATATATCCTGGCTTGCAATTAATTGCAACTATGATTTCGCGCGCCGCGCCATCGTCTGGATCCGGCCTTGAGTACCCCCCCCCCCCCCCCCCCCCCGTGCAACTTTGCTGTTGTTATGCGCGGTCATTGAAATCGCCATAACTTTAAAAGTATCCATTCGATTTTGTTGAATGAGGTATCAAACTGCGGAGAAGAAATTTGCTCATTTTGAGTATGTCTCAGATTTTTGGTACCGAGTATACATTTTGAATTAGCCAACCTCAAAGCACCTGGTCAGGGACTTTATGTGCTAGGTGTATGTGCGAATCTTAGAGTGATTTCAACTTCTTATTGGCTGAACTTTGAGCTTCCGCTGGTAATAGAATTTTAAAAAAAAATCAACAACAAAAAAATCCGCCCATTCGCCCCTCCTTAATCTGTGGATTACTTCTTTTGTTTGGCTTTATGTGTGTTATAGTCAATGGGCGACCTTGATCAGCACCATTTAATGAACAACTTAATAGAGGGATACGGGTAATAAATTGTCAGGATGTCGATAAATTCGGGCTCCCCGCAATCGATTGTCATTTCTATCTTTATATTTGTATGCAGTCTTATAATTTGACTAATTTTTTCACATTCTCTGTTTGACAATGTTCATACCAATTTCTTTTTAATCGGAAGTATGTGTCTTAGGGTAAATAAGCATTCTTAACTTTTCCAGTTCAATTGTTAGTGCTATCTTGGTCCATTAACTATTATCGCGTTCGTTTTTCATTGCGCTTCGAGTTAAAGTTGCATACAAATCACTTTTAGTAATTTTCCATTAAATAGGTTACGAGGACAGGTTCAATTTGTTATTGGTAAATTTCTATTACTAGCCTACTTTTGATAGTTTGCTGCGTCACGTTTTTATGCCTAAATTCAGTCATTTCACGGTCATATAGTTATGCACTTATCAATTGCATCCCCGGTCCCGGGGACCCACCCGGGGATAGCGGGGATTAGGGCCGGGACGTACAAATTACCGATGTGACGTCCCGGGTACACTCGGGTACGGTCCCCGCAGGGCGGGGCACCATTTTTGTACGTCCCCGCTACAGTCCGGCCGCCGGGACAAAGTGTACGTCGCCGTACGCCCCCCCCCCCCCCCTTAGCGCCGCCCATAGCAGGGACAAAGTGTACACCCCGGCTACTGTCATGAACAAAAATCATCAGGAGAATAGGGTAGGGCCTATGTACATAGAATGCAAATTAAGGGACCGTTCATTATTTATGCTGGAGGGCGGGGTGGGGGTGGGGGGGGGGGGTAAACTGTAGGGGGTCATGTAACTTTCATATCTTGAAATAGGGGGGTGGCTATATGTAACTTGTTATTCTTAATCATGGGGGTTGTGTTACTTTTTTTAAACTATAAAGATGGGCGTGAATGGATGATTTTAGAGACTATTTGGGGGTGTAAATGCCAATTTTTTCTGCGCTTCGCGCGAATTTTGTTTAGAGAATAATGACTGCGTATAACAGCTGTTTGAGTTAATTTGTTTTGAAATAAGAGGTTGTTGTTCTGGTCTGAGGAATTGTCCCGAAGGGGTGCAGCCCCTGAGGGACAATTCCGAATGACCAGAACAACAACCGAGGATTTCAAAACAAATGCACCAAAACAGTTGTTAAGCAGTCATTATTCTCATTCATTACTAAAAAATATGCATATTTATCCAAATCGTTGATTTGTACCGATATAATCGCGCTAATATAATAATTAATTCGTTTTCCGTTTGTTAATTTGTCAACCCCTCCGTAGTCATTAAAACAGTCCAAGTCGGGTCATCCCCTCATTAAGATTTTTATCATTCAACCAATCAGAAATAAGCTTTAATCGTGTTTTCTCATTGAATATTCAGTTTAGGGGCGTGAGGCTTTAATTAATTTGATTGATCGGTCAATGAGCAAAACAATCGAACACTTTGGGTTAGTATTTTCGGGCAATTATTAGAAACCTGCGCTCAGCGTGCGCGTTCTCATCTAACGATTAATCTTATTGGAACGCACTTGATACGCGGCTATCGCGATTATTCATGAAGTAATGAATAAGACCTATCAACTTCAAAAGCATACTTAAACGGCTTTCGGACAGCAAATCTTTTCTGTACACGCCCTGCTTGGACGATCTGTTGGAAAAATCATCAACGGTCGTGAAATTAGAGTCAGGGTGTATAAAAACAAGTTCATAGCCTAGTATTATATGTTACAAAATCCAATTTTGTGATTAAAAAAATGAATTTCTTGCAAGTTTTTCACCTCGTCTCAGCTTTGCACATGTGCCCACAAAAGTAGAATGTTTCACTGGATCATACGTTTCTGCTCAGGATGTTTTACCTTGACCTTTTCGGCTTATAAAGACTCACAAAACCACCCAAAATGTTACGCTACGCTCGACATTCGTATAATTTCAAACAATGAAAAGAGGCGAATCATAACATTATTGGCTGTTTGTTTGTTTGTTTGTTTGTTTGTTTACACGGTCGGTCCGTACAGACACACGCTTGGGTCCTGAAGGGACCAGACTCAAGCAAATTGCTCTGACAGATAGGGCACAAACAGAAATTGCCAACGTATCCATTAACAAAATTCTGAAGGAAAGGATAGCCGGCTATGTGACAAGTTTTTGTTGTTGGTGGGGGCGGGGGGGGGGGGGGGGGGGGGGGGGGGGGCAAAAAGCTACTGGTTAGAAGGGGGGTCATGTACTTTTTTATTTTCAGCTGTAGGGGGTAGGTAATTTTGACATACGAGTCTCGAATTTGTCCCAACCCGCCCTACACTATACATAAATGCTGCCGTTTTCAGACCAGTGAGGTGATAACATTTCCCTTCAATAGCTATAACATTTTTAAATTACTCGCTTCCTTTCATTCCATCAAGGTTAGTATAAACGACAAATTGATAACAAAAATGAATGTACATAGAATCGCGAGTAAATAAAATTGCTTTATTTTCTTTGAACTTTATTTTTAAAGCAATAAGTAGATTAGATGTTTTATAATAGGCCTACTCGTCTAGCCTATGCTTTGATTGTGTTAGGCCTACATAATATTAATACATAATATTCGTCTAGCCGATGATTTGATTTTGTAAATATCGTCTAGCCTTATAATTATGGCTTATGATAAGTGGGTAATTCTGTAATTATATGAACATGTAAGGTTTTGAAAGTGATTTCGTATGTATTAATATTGGACAACATTATAACATTCCATTCTGCATTCTGTAATTGTTTTGTCAAGGTTGGGTAGTTTGAATAAATGTAAAATTCCCATATGCAGCCAGGACAAAAATGGGTATTAGTATAATTTAGTGAAATGGATTGAAATGAGTCGAAATGGATCGAAATTAATCGAAATGGATCGAAATATTGCGT
The DNA here is from genome assembly GCA_035610835.1 of Ophiura sarsii. Taxonomy (NCBI): domain Eukaryota; kingdom Metazoa; phylum Echinodermata; class Ophiuroidea; order Amphilepidida; family Ophiuridae; genus Ophiura; species Ophiura sarsii. The sequence goes on from CM069446.1 coordinate 21,448,572, forward strand.
TATGAAGTCGCCTCCCAATAGGGTGGTGCTGTTTACACTTTTTAGTTTCATGCCGTCATACACAGAGAAAACGATGTACAAAATATCGCTGTTCAATTTCGGTTGTACACTTTTTCAAACAACAGATGTGTAAAAGTTATACATCGTTGTTTAAAGAAGACAACATTTTTTTAAACAGGTGTTGTTTACAGTATAAAGAACGACGTTCACATCAATACAAAGTGATCTTGAACAACGTTGTTTACTTGTGACGTCACAAGTCACGTGTCACAATGATTCGTTTGCGATGCTTCAAATTAATGGCCGCCGTATTTCATTCGGTAAACAAATTTCGATTTTAAATCATAATTTTAAAGATTTTGCTGACAAGATGGGGAAATACAATCAAGAAAATAATGAAATATGATGACCAAAGAACCGATACAGTTTGATGATAGACGGCGAAGATGGATATTTTTTGCAAAAATATAATTTTAATTTCGCGATTTTGCTCCACAGACAGAAGGCATCCGAATTCGACAGTTCTGCTGTTCTGTCTGTGTACTTCAACACAAGAAATTCAAGTCTTCAAATCGTGCTGGAATTTTAACTCTTTCCCTGACAAATTAATTTTTGAAGAAATTGTGAATTTGCACATGCATGTAAATATCAAGTTATAATTTGAATATGAGACTCTGTAAGGTAGTAAAACTATATATATTCTGAAAGCTTATGAATGGCCGGACACTTCTGTGAAAATTTCAACGATACCGGACGATCGTGGCGGTTGCCATGGTAACCGTTACCCAGCGTGCAATTTTTGTAACATCTTTTTTTACAAATATTTAGTAGTCCTGTATGAAAACTATACTACTTGAGCCCTTCAAAATGATTTCAAGAAATGGGCATAATATTTCTGAACATTTTGATACCAAATTTGCTGTAGTGGGTTATTCGGTTATGGCGCAACGACCAGAATCGTGTACGATCAGCACGACAAATATACCGTAAGCCCAAAATCCAAAATGGCCGCCATACAGGGGCACAAAAATCTAAATGCCTTTAATTACACTAAAAGGCATACCAAATTGTTCGTCTGAGCACAAGGATTCCAAAAAGGTATAGTTTGCCATACTTCCGATGTTTGGTTAACGAGTTATAGGGTAAAACGTAAAAAGGTCGTTTTGACGCATTAATGCGTCTACAACTACCAGTAAACAACCCTGTTTTTTTAACAACCATCATTTAAACAACCCTGCAGTTTTAAACAACCACCATTAAACAACCCTGGTTATTTAAACAGGCCAATTTCATCCATGAGGATTGAACAACTTTCTTTGAACAACCCAAGATGATTGAACAACTTTCTTTGAACAACCCAAGATGATTGAACAACTTTCTTTGAACAACCCAAGATGATTGAACAACTTTCTTTGAACAACCCATGAGGATTGAACAACTTTCTTTAAACAACCCTTGAAAATTGAACAACAATTTTTAAACAACACCAATGTGTAAAATCTGATTTTAAACATGTTGTTTAAAAAGTTAAACAACTAGGTGTTTAAAACTTTAAACAACCCCAGATGTTTAATATTTTGAGCAACAAGTTGCTCAGCTCACCCGTCAAACAGCAGTTGTTCAATTTTTTAAACATGTTGTTCACTTTTTTTTTTACTGTGTATTCCTTAAATATTTTTAAAACCGGCACAAAAGCTATCTCAACAAAGTTGGTACCATTTTAAAGCGCTTTAGAATCGACTAATTACAGGGTGATCCCAATACAAATTGTGACGCTTCATTAGGTGATCGTAACTTCCTAAATACAAGTTAGAATCGAACAACGGCAACGTCAAAATAAAGGCTAACTAGCTGGCTATAAATTGAAGAAACCCGCGTTTGATTCGGTTCAGTAATTATGAAGAAATGAGCGGTTACGTAAAAGTAGTCGAAGAACGCTTCCATCTAAGTTTGTGATTTCGTGAAGTTTTATACAGATTTTCTTTTGCGCAGCGGGTGGTCAATCTCTTTTCAATTAGCTAGCACTATTGATGTTAACGACTTTTCAATTAGCTAGCACTATTGATGTTAACGACTTTTTATCATGTATTTGTTAACGACTTTTATCATGTATTTTACAAATTGTGTAAGTCCTTCTCCAAGCGTGCATGGAAGGCACGATTAGAGACGAAATGCGCAAACAATGACGATTGAATTTAATATTTGTTCATGTATATACATGTATAGTGCCATTTTCCACGTGTGCCTGACATAATTTCAGATCAATTTTGTATGATTGACTTTGTGTCTGTATATAATATGTATCTATCTCATGGTAAAACTTTGTAATTTGTGTATATAATTGTGTATTAATCTTGTGATTTTCTGTATATGAACGCACCGTCGGGTAGACGGGTGCCGCTGTTTTAAAAGCGTATGTTCAAATAAATAAATAAAAATACTTTCTTCATATCATTAGAGTATTGAGTAATAATCGATCGTGATATTTATAACACCCACTAAACAAAAACAATACAACCCATTGTAAGGAGAGATATTACGATTGACTCTTTTAATCTGAGAAAGTGAAAAAGTCAATAAAATGTCAATAAAGGGTCACTAGGGGTCAAATTGTCAATTTCACCTCCTTTCACTAAAAATGCTACTTGTCCGAGAGGAAAAAACTGATGATTATCATGATTGTCACAATTGGTCAAAAGATTCCTTGGGTTCATGACATATAGGGTCTTCAGCGATTAAAATTGACATGTCATATTGGGTAACAGGGGTCATTGACCTATACAGGCGTAACAATTATCATATGCTCCGATTTCAACCAGACTTCGTTCGTCTTGTTTAATTTGATAAGACAAGAAAGAAAGTTAGTCATCACAACCAGGTCAAAGGTCAATAAAGGTCACTAGAGGACAAATGTCAATTGTCACTCATTTCAACCAAACTGCTACTTGTCTCATAGCCAATGACTGATGACCATGACCGTCACAATTGGTCAAAAGATTCATTGGGTCTATGTACATAGGGTCTTCAGTGACTAAATGTGACATTTCATTTGAGGTCACTAGGGGTCATTGACCGATACAGGAGTAGAAATTAAGACATGCTCTGTTGCATCTTGTGCCCATTGGTGAGACAAGAAAAAGAGACAAATGAAATGACAAACTCTATGTACACATACAAAAAAAAGTATTTTATGCCCACCCTAATTACAGGCCTGTCCCCTCATGCCCCGCCCAAAAAAGAGAAAGACCCTAGTTTCGCTACTGATGCTGTCCAAATTTTAGTATCTCATTTCGTTCGTCAATATTTGTACAGGCAGTCGTTATGTATTGTGTAAATTATTATTTTGAGTACACAATATCAATGGAGGATCGTCACTGATAGCTACAATTTTTGGTCAAAGTTAAGATCAATAATCCTACACCATTTTACTGGTTGCAATTTGGTGCAGACCTATTGTGAGCTACTCCTTGACTTTGATAAATTAGTAAGCTTAGCTTTTGACATTCTTTTCTTATCAAACAAGTCAGCGCGCTATTGTCACATTCAAAGACATAACAACGGAGAAATTTTATTATGTTGCAAAAAGCATAAATCAAAAAAGTTCGTTACATGTTTGCCGCGCAAATCTTTCATTTAAGCAATTCTAGCCGCATTTAATTTTTAGTTGAAAATCTCAACAAGAACCTCTTCTATTTTGTAGAACAGAACAAATAAAGCGTGAACCTTGAGACATGACCCAACAAAGCCACCACTCATTGATTGCAAAGCTCTATAACCAGTTTGAACTTGCGACATATCCTGATCGACCTGGTTCTTGGCTATCATGGCTATAGCCTATAAAGGGCATATTATCCAACCATGCCGTCATTTCTATTGTTTAAAGTTGTATAATATATCTTCTGTATATGTTTTGTATATATATATTAGTCTGTATATTCATGTTCAACAATGGATGTCAATGTATCTCTTCTGAACCATGACGTAGGCCTATTGTATCAAAATGCGTGGAGTATGACTTGTATCCAATCAGTAAAAGTAAAACATATAGGCCAACTAATGGTAGATTCACAGACTTTGACTGGTGTAACATTTCCGTATAGGCCTAGGTAATATATCTTCCAGATCCAATCGAGGGAGAGGGTAGTCGACTTTAGTATACCTTTTTTCCTTTAACCTAAAGAGGGCGCCATTCAAGGGACTGCTATCAATCCAGTGACCGCATGGCCGCCTCGAAAAAAAGGTCTACTGACATTCGATGGTACCCCGAACCGTGCATGTATTACAATCATGCACTCTAATTACGATGTTGCAATATGAATTACCCCCCGCGAATTTACACTTTCCGCCAATCATTGCTCCGACTCCACGTTAAGACGATATCATTAATAAAAAGGGTGTACATTTGTGTACATTTATTACTACCCTATCTGTATGAAATTTTGAATAATGTTAAAATCACTGTTTATTTGTGTCTTTCAAATGAGAAAAAACATAACTACTAGATATTCATGATTAGCTTAATCAGCGGCCTCAATAATTTTTTTCAACAAATGAATACATGTGGAATCCATCATTGATTCATCCCTGATTTTAATGGAAGCATCCATTTAGCCGTGGGATTATCGATCATGAACTTTTTTCACAATCATGCAATAACTGATAATTAATGACTGATTTGGTATAATTAAAATGGCGACTTCAAATTCAAGTTGGAACGTCACACCAAAAAAACCCATCAAAGCTGTAATTCCGGTGAGTCCAGGAGGAATAAGAAAGTGCCTGGTATGTGATGCACAAGTTATCAGTTGTTTAGGAGGATATTATCAAACTTCATACACCAACAAAGGTACATTGCCAACAATAGAGCAACGCTTAAAAGCAATCGTCAATGTAAATGTCAATGATGATGACTCGGAACTACATAGCAGTCATATGTGTAAAGCCTGCTATAGGTGCTTGACAAACATTGAAAAATGTAAGTCAAAACTTGCTGAATTCCAGAATACCTACGAGACGACACGATCTCGATATAGAAGGAAAACCATGCGAGAAAAAAAAAAAAGACTTCAAGTCCCAGTGTGGCAACCAAAAAGCCCAACCGCAACAGTGCAAATGCAAGTGCAAATGCTAGTCCCACAGACTGCCGACGTCCACGGGCACAGCCCTCTCCCAGAAGACGGTTGTCAGGTCAGCTTAATGCAGAGCAGGTAAGTTGTAATCCATTTAATATTATTTATTTCAAAAAATCAGAAAACAAATTGGTTAGTTTCTTCATTGTGTGTTCTGATTATAACTTAGCCTATAAATTTACGAAAAAGAAACGCTTCTTCTTAATATGATATAATGATAATCATGTGTGAATAGCTAAAATCTGCAGTAGTGCAGTGGCAACATCCCATGAGGGGACAAAATAATTAAAGGTAGGTGTTCAGATTGCTTTTTTCCCGGGGGTGAGATCAGAGGATGGGAGCGGTCCATGGGGAGTGAGCCCTCTATCGGTACATAGTCATAGAGTGACAAATAAGGAAAAATAGTTGACTAGGGAGAGGGCGGTGATTTGAAATCTTGTATGCTTCTCAGTGTCTTGAACCACACCGTATAAAGGTAGTTCACATCTTTTAAATTTAATCCCCATTTTATATCAAAAGCATATCAACTCTCAAGACGATGATGATCAAAATGTCAACACGTTTGAATAGCCCGCTATTTGAGTTTAAATTCATGCATGGACGTACGACAATTGGTCATGCATGGACCAGGCCCGTCAGATGGGGGAGGGGGGGCGACGGTGGCGATCGCCCCCCCCCCCCCCCTTTGAAAATCTTCCCCGGAAAATTTGACCAAAAACAGAGAAAATCCCCCCTCCCCCCAAAAAATCCCCCTCAAAAATATCTCCAAAAACTACTTCCGGTATTTCTGTGCGTCGACCAACAAGAAAGGTAAACTATGACACCATAATGGAACAGAAAAATTAGAAAATCAGCGTGTCTCCGACGGAAAAAAACTAGCTCTATCACTTCCGGTGATTTTTTTGCCGAGACGCCGAAGCGTCGCGGCACATTAGAGACGAGATTTCTCAGTATTCAGTTTGCAGAGCACCATTGTCGAAGTTTTAGATTGGACGTTACAGCGTAAACATTAAAGCTGTTATCGGTTTTGCCTAATGAAAAGGCTTGTATCAACATGTGTTTGGATAATTTGTAAGACATTCATAGATAAGCGTTTCTAATTGGATGAGTCAATAAGACATCCAAGCCCATTCTAGCGTTCAACCAATGCTAATGATTGTATATGATTTTATGAGTCGCGCCTCATGGAGCTGATGGTATATTATTTTTATTAGATTACCGTCGTTCTATTGAAAACAGTGGTTAAGAATTATAAATAATTTGTATCGCATACAAAGAATATGTATACACCAATAGATTAAGGGTAGCGGTATGGTGTAGAAGTCCCAAGTATGCAAATGAGCTCACTGAATACAATGTCATGCTCTACCACACATCTACCCAGTACTCAACAACGGAATAAATCTCATTATCCTCATTTGCATACTTGGGACTTATACACCATACCCTTACCAGATTAAGATAAACATGATAAACGATCGAAAGACATTGTTATTTCAGTACGTAGAGCTCCTAACGTGGTATAACGGCAAGTGATTGGATGCCAGTATCCTTGGTAACAGTTCCAAGGACATCTTTGGTATTCATTTCATTTCATGATGAATACACAATTGGGTGCACAGAGCAGCTTGAGATTCACAACCCGCCCTATTAACATGGGCTGGTCCTACTATTAAATCAACATGCCCTCGTCATTGCTCGTGGCGATTTACGAAAATCATAGTAAATAAGTTTTGCTGTGTGTATGCATGTGTAATCTGAATGATTCTCCATTTATTCACCCGCCGCCCGATTTCATGTCTTGAAAGAAAAACTGGATAGATTTGTGTGCCTATATAAATTTGCAAACCTACGTATATTGTAATTGTTGTCATTTTTACCAGCTGATGGAAACTCATTGGTGAGTGTCGATCGGGAACGCCCGGGCGAGATTAGAATAATGAAAGATACAAATTAATTTGGTCATGATCCATACAAGAGAAGCGGCGACTTTTAATTAGAATATGATTAATCTATTATATACTTTCTTTATTTTGGAACAAGTGGTCACAACCTAATTTATCAACCCATCTTGATTGAATGGGACTGCGTATTTAATCATTTTGCTTATGTCATGTACTTTACTTTGTTTATTCATCAACATTGTTGATATAATCAACGGTAAACTACCAACAAACATGTAAATAATGTACTTTAACTTTATTTATTCATCAACATTGTTGATATAATCAACGGTAAACTAACAAACATGTAAACAATTCACAGTCATTTGAGGGGGGGGGGGGGTAAATCTAGACTATTTTTAAAATAATTAAAACATTTGGAATCCTTAATTTTGATGTGAACGTCAACAGCATACTATAACATATTAATTACTTTATCGTTATCCCTTGGCGTCTCGGCCAGTTTTTTGGAAGACCTTCTTTTGAAAACACCCCCCCCCCCCCCCTTCAGTCAATAGTTAGGTCACCCAAGCCCTATATGAAAGCTATGAAGATTGTTAAACGGGGTCAGTCGTCACAAACATGCACAAACACAATAGTCAAACGACCTTGCTATTGTCATGCTATTGTCAACACTCCCTACACAGAGGTCTGCAGTGCAAATCTGTACGATTTTCGCCATGTAATGTCTATGGCAGATTTCATTCCGTGGTATAAAGCTATGAGGTTTCCGTGGTCTTCGCTATCTCCAAGCAGATAGAGCAATACGTAACATGGACCTTTTTTTTGTAGACGAGGGTTCATTTCATAATTTGGTGAGGTTTAGAATGAGTTAGGATTCCTGTAATTTTGAAGACCACGGATTTTCAAAACGTGATTTTTCCGACATTGTACGACATAAATTTGGTCACCAAACGTGTTTAAAACTATACATTTTACCATTTTGCAGATGTTATTGACCCTCCTCTAAAATTCTACATGATTTTTAACACGTTTCTTAGTTTTTGAGATGCTCAAATAGACCATTTTCTGAAGCTATTTCTAGCAAATATTGCAGTCACTAAGACTCCATTGTTTTCAAAAACAAAATATGACATGCAGCGTGACCTCCCTACTGGCTGCCCTTTGAAAAAAGTGTCTTACGGGCCTGTGAACGTACGACATTGGAGATGATAGTCGTCGTGATTGGTCCATTGTGAATTTGTGGTTCCTCTAATCATGCTAATGTTAAATGGGATAGGTCCAAATCAAGTCCACTCAATAACCGATCTGCCAATAATCATGAATCTACTAGTATAGCTTCGTATGTGACCAGTATTCATAAGAATAAAGAAAAATACTATAATCTATGAGCAAAAGAGTGCGCAAGAGAGTGCGATAATTTGTTGTTTACCAGGTACATGTGTGACCGAAGGAGTGAATCGCATCAATCTGAGACGGAAGCGCTGTTTGCGAGGAGGCATCTTTGCTAGCTCTGTGGTGCTCAGAAGTAGGACAAGGGGTTTGTGATCAGTCTCGATTGTGAAGTGTAAATCCGAGCACGTATTCTTCAAACTTTTCACAAGCCAATGTAGCCGCGAGTGCCTCTTTTTCTTTTTCAATATCACCGCGTAGCTTTGTTCAGCATCTTTCAAAGATCTTGATGCGTAACATATTGGACGTCGTTTGCCGTCATCCTGGATCTGAAGGAGTGCCGTGCCGATTCCGTAATCGTTTGGATGCATCCGGAGCGACTACGGTTGGGCGGTTAGGATCATACGGGGCGAGGACTTCAGGAGATACGAGAGGATCTTTAACTTTCTGAAACGATCTTTGCTGGGTTTCATCCTAGTACCATGATGTATCCTTCCAAAGTAACTGACGCATATAGGCTCAGTATAGTCATCTACGGCAGGCAGTAGAAGAAATCACACTCAACATTTAGAGATCCCCTTTGCTGGTAAAGACATCTACAGAAATTCTTTCTTCCCAAGGACTAGTAGAGTATAAATTGAACTGGAACAACAAGTTGTTTCATCGACGTATTGTTAGGCTTCAAACGACAGCTCAATAAAACATTCTAGCATGTACGACGACCCAATCAAAGTTAGCGACATGCGATGAATTTCGCCCTGCTGACTACAAATTCAGAAGGTTCAGAAGGTTTATAGTTAGCTAGGGCTGGTATAAAATTTCCGAGCTGATTGACCATACTTGTGAACCGTTGAAGTTTGTTTATGTTGTTGGGTGCTAGAAAGTCTGTGATACCCGAAGTCTTCCGTGTGTAAAGGTGTCTAAAGCTCATGACATACTCCATAATCGCGTGACGCGATTTGTCGCTTACGCTCCTTATAAAGAGTGCTATTTACCAAATAAGGAGCGTAAGCGACAAATCGCGTCAAGCGATTATGGAGTATGTTATGAGCTTAAGGAAGCAAATCTGACCCTCACATATCTCATTTAGAGTAAGTCCAGCGTCTTGCAGGCGTTGCAATACTGCTCTGACAGGCCTGTCATGTTCTGCATGAGTGTCACTGTGTATCAGAATGTCGTCCTTGTGGCAGATAACGCCATCAAGGCCTTCTAATATGCTGGACATCATACGTTGGAAAATTTCCGGTGCAAAACTGATCCCAAAGGGTAGGCGATTAAAGATTTAGCGTCCGTATGGGCAGATGAAGCACGTGAGAAGCTTGGATTCAGCGTCTAAGGGGACTTGCCAAAAACCTATTCATCTACTGTCGCCATAGGACGAATTTCACGCATTATGTTCTCGCTTAGAACAGTCAAGTCTATACCGACACCGAGTCGAACGGATCCATTTGGTGTTGGTACACACACGATCTCAGAACACCATTCTGTAGCCGTCTTGACAGGAGAAATGACTCCATGTCTCGTCTCAGCATCTTTTCTATCTCGTCCTTCACCTTTGGGAAAGAAGATACGGGATCTTGCGTTGTGCATGCAGGCATAGTGGAGCCGCGTTAGGACGAAGAGTGACGTGGTACTCTGTCATGTCTGTGCTTAACTTATCCAGTCCTTCGAAGAGTGATGGAAATTCCGCTCTGAAGTTGTTGTGGGGTTTTTTTTTGGGGGGGGGGCGTAACGCTAGTGTTGATCTCATCAACGCGTGAGATAAGATGCAATTTCCTACATGCTTATCGCGACTGCGTAGCGAGGACTTCTGGTTCTTTATGACGTAAATTGTCTCGTCGAGGCACTGGTTTCTTTGTAGTTAAGCTTAGCGTTAAATGTTCCAACTATTGGTAGCTTCATGCCTCCAGGGCCATATAGGATCTCTTCAGTCTCAAATAAGCTTAATTTAAGAAAGCCATCGTACGTTTTCACTGATGACTGTGACCTTCGCTCCCGAGTCTAGCTTGAAGAGTGTTGAACGCCAGTTAACATTAACATTTGCACTCCGGTAATCTTCATCAGAGGTATCTGCGATTTCACTGAGAAAGGGCAAATCTTTGTCGCTAAGATCAATAACCTCGTTAACGTGTGATTTGGCAGAAGACCGACGACATACAGCTCCAAAATGTCCGCGTACAGAACAACTGTTGCATTTCGCATCTTTGGCCGGACAAACACTTCGGGGATGACGTTGCCGACCACACCATATGCAAGTTGGATGGGCGTGTGTGTAGCGTGATCATGGTAGTGGCAGTGCTTTTCTGTGGGGTTTGTTTCCTACAAGGGTTTGTTACCACGGCGACTGTGCTGGTTGCTAGGAGCGCGGGGTGTAGCTGACTTCTTAACGTAATTAACCGTAGTTGAAATCTTTGTGTCTCGACGAACAGCGTCACGATTTTCGTGGCATGTTTTATAGGCTGCTTGGCGGCACATATGCTCTACATCTGCGAGCGTGAGATTAGGCCTGAATAGGCGGCCAGACAAGGAATCACTGAGAACTCCAGTAACGATGTTATCACGAATCAGCTGCTCTTCTTTTAAGGCAACGTAATCGCAGTCCTCAACTAGTTTGTAGAGGTCTTGAATGTACACTTCAACTGGCTCCCCTGGTCATGCTGGTTGCTGTTTACGTTTCAGTGTTAAACTTTGCCCTATCTGCTACAATGTTGGTTCTCACTTGGAAATATTCATTGAAAGCTTTAATCAGTTCATCATATGTTGCCTTTTCTTCGTCTAATGATTGTGGCAAGAATTTCATCGGCGCATTCTCCCATAGCATATAACACAGTGCTTACTTGTTCACGGGGCGTTTTGTTTGCAAGTCCTGAAGCATGCCGGTATCGCTCAAAGTGCCTAAGCTGCTTAGGCCACAGTTCCGTTTGCTTCGGACCAGACGACTCGTGGAACTTCTCCGGTAGAGGTAAGTTCGGTTTGTTTCAGTCGACAGGACTTCATTTTCTGGTAGAGGACCATTTCCTGCTTGATTTGGCATTATTTATGGGTCAAAACTCCGCTGCCATCATACATAATCAGGCCGTAAGAGAGACATGACAATTGATGTAACTTTCGTGTTGTACTTTAATAATGGCGGATGATGCCCAATACCCAAGTGGGATGAGGAATAGAGGTGCTATAGGGACGGTCGCTCAATACCGTAATACTACAGGCATAAAGGTCAAGTTGAAATTAAGTCAACAACGTCCTTGGTCGCGTTGTCGCTGTCCACGGACCAATTAGCACGGAATATGGGCCATTCATAAAGATACAAGTACGTTATGATGTAAATAGGCAAATAAAACTATTTTTGCTGATGGAATGATATTGTGCATGCCAGGTAAGTTTTAATAATTGCCTTAAGGGCAGTGTCAACCCGGCACTTGTTTCAAAAATTGAATTTCATATTTCTCTATTATTTTATACTTTTATATGTATTCTATCATTACCATCATAAGTTACTAATCGGAAGCGATTATTTCCCGTTCTTTTGGGAGATTTTAAATTGTTGTTTTGGTAAGTTTGAGTCAGGAAAAGGCGCATAGTTATTTGGCGCGAATTTAAGCGGAGTTCCGCGCTTTTCAAATGCTGCGACAGCTGTTCGATCATTGCGTCGCGCGCTGAAACTTCCCGCGCGTAATACTAGACGCGCCGCTTAATATTCGCGACGTAGACGCGAAAAACAAAAGAGCGCAAAACAATGTCTAAAATGTAAACAAAGGCCAATCTTACGATCATTTAAATTTCAGTTTTCTTCTAATTTCTTCACATTGTGACAATATAAATTGAATCTGATAGTTTATTATGATTGTTCATAATAGTATACTCGCTTTTTAGGTCACACGCCCGTGTGTTCCGTGAACATTTAGCTTTAAATGGTGGAAAATGTCAATATTTTTACTAAATCGATGTTTTCTAGAATTTAAAAATTGGAAGGAATTTTACGAATTTTCAGACAACATAACTAAAAATATATCAAACTATCAGGTAAGCTTTTACTACCATTGTGTAGAGGACTTTCAGCGCTAGGAGGCATTTTTTTATTTTTTCGATTATGGATTTTAAACTCGAGATATGCATCGATTTCTAGCGAAATGTACACAAAAAAACACGACTTTTACACTTTTCCGATGTTTTTAGCAATATTTCCAAAACCAAGCTTTATTTTGGAAAAAGAAAAAATTGCCTCCTAGACAAAATTGTTCTGTTTACAAAAACGTATATTAGAAAAAATTACCATTTTTTATTTTATAGTTTATATGCTGTCTGAAAAATGTGGGGTCAAAAAATGGCTTTTTGGTTCATTTCTCAAAATTTAGTTTATTTGGTATCACATTGATATCACCATCGGCTTCCTTATCAAATTTCCTTTCTAAAAATGTATACTTTTATGTACTTTTATTCAATATTCTCAAACTTAGAAGCAAAAGTTGATCATCAAAATAATAGGGTTGACACTTCCCTTAAGCCGTCTGTGCTATTTATAATAGTCTGCTCTTTGAATGTTGTTATAGCCCCGCCCGTAGATAGCGTGAAAGCGTATAGTCAGCGTCATAGTGCTATTGACATGATTCCAACGATGCGTGCGTGCGTGCATGCCTACGAACGTACGTCAGTTTGTACTGGACGCTTTTTTAAATGGTCGCGCGTAATTGGTCAATGGACCCACGTCACATGAGGTTGAGCTCGCGTAAAGTACGCAACCTCATTTCAAAACGGTGCAACGGTCATCCGTGGTGCGCACTACGTAATCTCGACCTCATGGCTCTGATTGGTTGGTGCTCAAACGTGAGAACTGAAAATCTCGTGAGCTTATTCACGCACCATCACGCCTCACTGCATCGGGGGTTACGGCGCAGCGGGACCACTGCACTGCGTTGGTGGTTACGGCGCAGCGTGACGATCGTTAAAAAGGCTTTTTAATTTGACCAATCAGGTGCTTTGGTGTTGTTGGTTGGCAGTATTTTTTGAGTTCAAGCATGCGTGCGCAGCCTGATCGAAGTGCGCCCACGTATGTCGAACTGTGGCCAGGAGATTATGTGCCGTAGATCCATTGTCAAATCGTCATATCTGGACGCAGCTCCGCGAACAACAACAAAACGGTTTATCCTTCATGTAATTCTGCACGGAATTAGCCTAGCACGAAATATGTGTTAAACTCTGTTAAAAGATTAAAGGATTAGATAGCTTTATTCAGTAATAGAGTCTATGAGCGTGTTTCTGCTGGGGAAGAAACCGTCAATAAACGCTAAGTTTGCCCAGTAGAAACAGGCAGAACCCGGCAATAATCGGTATTTTCGGTAATCCCAAAAACCTTCACAAACCAGGTTTGGAATTGGCAATAGTCGGCAATAATCGGCAATAAACCCAAAAGAAACAGAAAGGCGATTCTTAGCGGTTTGCGCCATGAACCGTCTCAGGCTGGGTTATACACATTATTGTGAAGCAATCTTTTTCAGGTGCGGTGGCATTGTTTGGTATTCTCTCTCTCTCTATGTCAGATGGCACCAGGCGGTGCTGCTGTGGCCTTCACAAGAGCTCGCCATTTGGTTCGGTTTGATGCACGTCGTGTTGCTTCTATCGTACTTAAACCAGTGATCCTTTTAATGTCATCAGTCCATGATGTTATAGGGCGTCCTCTGCCACGACTACCTTCTACTGCTCCTTGCAGAATTAATTTCTCGACACTGTTATCTCTCCTGGTAATATGACCAAAGTAGCGCAGCTTTCTGATGTTGATGTCTCTCCTTAGTGTGAGCTTTGTTCTAACCTTTTCCAATACCCAGTGATTGCTTCTCTTCTCCCTTCATGAAACTCGTAGAAGTCGCCTATAGCACCACATCTCAAATGCATCAACTCGTTTCCTGTCATTCTTTGTCATTGCCCATGACTCACTTCCATATGTGGCGATGGAGAAGATGGTTGCTTTCAGGAAGCGTACCTTGAGATTCATTGATAGCCCTTTGCTCTTCCAGATAGTTGACATGTCTTGTAATGTCTTGCGAGCTATTGCCCGCCTACGTTTGATCTCCGTTGAACTGTCACTCTTGGTGTTGATAAGAGATCCCAGATACTCGAACTGTTGTACAACGTCTATCTTCTGTTCATCTAGTGAGAAGTCAGCCCCTGTGTCCTCTTTGTCCATTACCATTATTTTTGTCTTTTTAGTGTTCAGCAGAAGACCTTTCTTCTCACTTGCTTCTTTTACCCTTTGTAGAAGGTCCATGAGCTCTTTTCGGCTGCTGCATATGAGTGTGGTATCATCATCATATCTTAAGTTGGAAATTTTAATTCCTCCAAATTTCACACCATCGTCAAAGCTCTCCAATGCTTCTCTCATAATATCTTCAGAATACACATTGAAGAAGCTTGGCGACAATATGCACCCTTGCCGTAATTCTCTTCCTATGCCAAACCATTCTGTATCACCACTTGATGTTCTCACTGCAGATTCTTGGTCTTCATCATACAGCCTACAGGTCAAGTCGATGAGGTGTTTTGGGAAACCCATTTTCTTCATGGTCTCCCACATTTCATTGTGGCTGACACAGTCGAAGGCCTTGGAGTAGTCGATGAAGACCATGTACAAGGGGAGTCTATGTGTTTTGCACTTCTCCATGATGTTCCTGATGTTGACAGTTTGGTCCCTAGTTCCTCTCTGAAACCAGCCTGCATAATAGAAATCTCCTGATCTAGCTTTGATTTAATTATGTTTATGATGATCCGGAGCAGCACCTTACTGGCATGTAAAATGAGGCTGATGGTGCGATGATTGGAGCATTCCTTCAAATTGCCTTTTTTTGGTAGAGGAATAAAAACAGCTCTACACCAGTCTTTCGGCCATTCTTTCTCCTTCCAGATAGAAACACAGAGACGCCATAGGAGATCAACAGCTTCTTCACCTGTGGCCTTCCACATTTCTGCAGGTATGCCATCTGTTCCTGGTGACTTCCCATTTTTCATCTGATGTAATGCTTTCTGTACTTCTGATCTCAATGGTGGAGGCTCATCTTCTGCTGTTCCATGACTGTATGTGTGTTGAGGGTCCTTTGCGTTATACAGCGTGGTGCTATATTCCACCCATCTGCGCGTTATATCCTCTGTCTCTGTCAAGGTGTTTCCATTCTCATCATTGATAACATCAGTTCTCGGGGTCCATTTACCGGTTACATCTTTGATTATTTTGAACATCTTCAAAAGGTCAAATGTCGTGGCCCATCGACTAGGATCGATAAACTTAGCGGTAACTCTTCGCGAGTAGAAACAAGGGGGATTAAAAACTGACCGATTGAAACTTAGCGTTTATTAGCGTTTACTTTTTGCAGTGCCCCAGCAGAAACACACTCATACAGCGTGTTTCTGCTGGGGCTCTGCAAAAAAATATTGCCGATTATTGCCGATTATTGCCGGGTTTTGCCTGTTTCTGCTGGGCAAACTTAGCGTTTATTAGCGGTTTCTTCCCCAGCCATGCCAGCAGAAACACGCTCATAGAGTCTTAATACCAGTCTAACTCATGAATGAATTACACCAAGGATACACCAACAAAACACGCTCACGTGAAATAGCTTGAATTTCGTCCATACGCATTATTACCGTGACTATATAGACCATTTCAAATGCGAAAATATATTTGATCGGTCCCGAATGTTTAGCCGAGTGTTTTTGACATCAGTGGATGACTCCGAGTCATCCACAGAAATCATCCACAGAAAAAGAAACGTGTTTTCACCCGGGTGTCTTTAATAACCCATGTGTTGGCGAGAGATTGTCTCCCTCACAAAGTTGTATTTTGCGGTGTTTCAGTAACAAAAACGGTGAGATAAAAGAAATTCAGGGGAATACCATCACATTTTACCTTCAGCTCGATACTTTTTGAAGTTGCCGGTATCGCCGCCATTGTTGATAAAAGGGAAATAGTCTCGCTACTAGTTTTACTTCTCATTGGTGAACGCTTGTATGTAAACATAGTAAACCACTAGGCGGACAACCAATGCTATGAATGAGATCAACCGTTGCGAAGAACGCAAAGTTTTCCGATCTCACTTTGAAATGGTCTATAGCATTCAACGTTCAATCACCGATGAGCGGTTGGTATATAAAAAGCGTAGCAGTGAGAACAACCGGTCAGCGGCCGAGAAAGAATGTTAACCCCTTAAGATTAGTTAACCATCATTCTTTAGGGGGATCTTCTTCCATGCATGTTTATTATTATTATTATCCAAAAAGAGGGAATTTCCCAAAGTTGCACAAAATCGACAAAGTTGCGCAACATTGCGAGTTGCCATACATCTTTGCAAACCTTTGAGCATTGTTGATATATTTTGCGACACATTTGGCATTCCTCATGTGACATGGCCTTCATTTGTCTTCAAGATGTTCAACACATAGCTTTAACCATTCATTTCCATGGGAACATCTGCATTCTTTCCTTTTAGAGAATTGTTCTTCAATTATGACCACTGGCGTAAACAAATCTGATGATTAATTAGCGTTGCTGGGGGGCTTATACGAGTTGCATGTGCAATAGTGTGATGAAGTCAAATTAGTATTGGGTCAATTTGCTTGATTTAATTTCCATTTAGGAGCAGCAAAACGTTTCTCCAAGGATATAATATGAAACGTTATTTATTAAGCGCATTTCCAAATTCCAAAGATAAACATATTAAAGAATACCAATTAAATTAATTAAAATAGGTTAAAAGATAATTAAATATACAATGTAATAATTATAATATTAATCACGTTGATTTTTTAGCATTATTGCTACCCTGGGTTTCAGGTAATGTATTAATTATACAGATACAATTTAGGCATTAAAAAGCATCTATTAAAAACACACTCATTTTAGGATATAGTAATACAGTACTGCACCTTTGTTTTTGTTCGGGAGGGGGCCGGTTGAAATAAAATGTGGGTATATTTAACCATTTTACGACTTTTGAACGAAATAACTTGTATAAGTTCCCCCCTTTTGGCTTTAAATTTTAAAAAAAACATCCAGCAAGAAGTTGTTGCGACATATAACTGACACCAAGTAAATTGAAATATTTGTATGGCACATGATTGTATTGCCTGCTATTTTTGACCACATGTGAATACCTATATGAAGTTTAAAAATATTGTTTGTTCGATCATAACATTGGTTTCGATAATACTGTAATAAACTTTACGAATGGTTTAAATTCTATTGTCTGCGTGAACTGTGCGATATTTTGAACCGAAACAAAGAACGATAGTTCTTTAGGGAAGTTTTGTCATTAAATTCTATCAAAATCACCGAACCATGGGCATACCTGGTAATTTGTGTAGCATTTCATTACTGTGTCTAGTATTT
Organism: Ophiura sarsii; assembly: GCA_035610835.1. Classification (NCBI taxonomy): domain Eukaryota; kingdom Metazoa; phylum Echinodermata; class Ophiuroidea; order Amphilepidida; family Ophiuridae; genus Ophiura; species Ophiura sarsii. Next base: position 21,466,367 of record CM069446.1, read on the forward strand.
AGTGTTTTGTATTAGGAGACAGACCAGCGATGGATCCACAAAACAACGTTAAAATGGCCAATATCTGCACACTTTTGTATTTCATGTTGGTACTTATTATCAATATTGTATCTATTGAATCGCAAGGAATTGCTGATACGTTACACACCAACATGACTAACGTGAGACCATTAATGTAAGTAAAAAGTATGATCTAATTAAATTTTAATCAAAAATAGAATGGCTCTATGCTAGTTTTATGTATAAACGATATAAAGGAGGAAGTACATGGAACAAGTTGCACAATGCAGACAACTATGGACAAACATCTGAACATTACGAAATAACGAGGGGAAAAACGCTTCTCTTGCAGTCAGAATCTTTTTAAATGTCTTCATACTCCGGGTTGATTACAGAACACACCCCGTCACCGTTACCGTTCTGTATCAAAATTATCAGATTATTATTATCAGATTTGTTTGACGTGACATTTTGTTTACCAAATGGCCAAACACAATTCGTTGAAGTCAATAATACACCTAATACTGATTTCTTAAATATAGACTTGCTAAAACGTTTGCGCAACAAACATTATATTCAAGTAGGTAATGCTTATCCCCAGAAGGAGCACTGATCTCGAAGAAGACGAACCTGGTTTTTTCTTCACCCTGCATGAAGAGGTCCATACTAGGCCGAATCTTTTTTATTAAAGTATGACGCATTGTAAACATATTTATTTGCGCTGAGACATAGCGATTAACTTACTTTCTGAAGCTGACCCGCTTGACCAATTTCCAGTAATGAAATGAGTAGAAAGAGCATTCCAAATTGGGACTGTTGAGATGGGAATAAATCACCCTATTTTGCTATATTAGCTAAGTATTAAACGGTATATTAGTAGGATTCCAGAATTTTGAATAGTAAGTCCACGGAAACACAATTCAACAGAAATTGGAGCAAGTATCGTCTGGAAAGTCAAACTCGAGTACGGTATTTTGACAAAGTCAATTCCTTATTCGGCTGGATTCTAGCACATACTCCTTGTCCATTTCAAACACGTGGTATAATTGGAAAGTTTGTTTAAAATTCTGTTAGATATTGTCAAAATCTCAGATTGATTCATTGATGTTTGTATGATGATGATAATCATTTGAGGTACTATACCACACAAGGGCGCAGATCCCGGGGGGACGGGGGGGGGGACACGTCCCCCCCACTTCCTGACACAATATCAAATGTCCCCCCCACACTTTTTGTGGTGATACATCAATCAAGGTTGGCGATCTAGTGAAAAAATGGCAATGCCCCCCCCCCCCCCCCCCCCCACTTTCAAGATTGGATCTGCGCCCTTGATACCACATCTTCATAGGGGAAAAGGTTTTCTAGAGTACATTGCAGTGTATAACTATACTAATCACTTTTGCGGTGATTTTAGCTATGGCCAGTAATAAATTCTCCAATTCCCATATTAGGCAGGCCAGTGGTCATGCCTTTGATGTTAATCCCACAATTAGCCTTGTATAAGGATGACAGCAGACTAACAGCCTGAAAAACAGACATATGGTTTCAGGGTCTTTGATCTGTTATAAAAAAGGGTGTAAAGGGAAAATGTGATTTTTGGCACTTTTGGTCAATATTGTCAAAACTAAAAACATTTAAGCCAAAAAAGAATTGTGCTCCCTAGATAATTGACTTTAGATGATTTTGGGGAAATTTTGAAATTTTGAATCAAAAACTGATTTTGTTAGGTTGTCTGAACATTTTTGGTGCCAAAAAGGTGATTTTTGGGCAAAAATGTAGAAATCACTATTTTTGGGGAAATTTAATACCAAAAATGGATTCTCCGACTCATTTCATTTGAAAAATGGTATACTTTTATGTACATTACATTATTAGTTTAAAAGTTACAGTGCTTGATAAAATTCATATATTTTGGGTTGACACTTCCCTTAAGGTATGGATAGGCATGGATACATAATGACTTTTTGTCGGACTTTTTATTATTTTAAAACAGGCCATCACCACCGTGGTGTATTATAAATTCAACATACGTGCACTTTGATATTAGTGGTAAGTTCAATTATTAAATGTACAAAGTAAATCAACTTAATATATAAATGTAGTTGAAATAAGGTTACAAATGAAAACCCTGTTCTACGTATGTTCGGACCTTTCAGGTTAATTTCTTTTATTTACTGACAGTTTAAGTGAATTTTGTTATTATCTTTCTCGATAACCCCGACAAATAGGGATCTGTCGGCCTATAGTAACAGTTGTTTTTTCCAATAACCAAGCATCATTTGCTTGTATTAGTTGATGATTCACACTTATTAAAATATTCCTGCTACGAAAAATTATTTATTTTTAGTTCTAGGCCATCTTCAGTATTACTGATTAGTATTAGTATGAGGTACTTTCAAAACTGTATCGCATGTTATTTAATAGCTGCAGGGATATGTTTGTTAAACTAGGAACATGTTTAACTAGGAAAATTGATCATTTGGTTTCTGATTCATATATTATGTGATGTTACCGCTATACCGGACCATGTAGTCTATAATTATTTGTCGATTAATACATAAGATTATTTTAAAACCAAGTTTATGATGACCTTGTTTAATCTATTTGAAGATTCTCGAAGTGCTCAGAATGTTCAGCAGAATGTCTGTTTGTGCAAGACCTATGCAGCGACCACTAGACCAGAATACACGCTAACTGCGTGGTATTGTATGCCACCACTTGGAGATGACGTGTGTATAATGCCACCAAATGTCCGTGATGATGTCGTTGTCGCTAATTGCACATGCAGAGAAAATAGAACAAGCAGGTAAAAAATAGGCATATTTCTGTAATTCCCTACACACCAACATCGGTAGTATGCGTCGTTCTTAAAAATCACGCACTATGAATACCCTGTGAAGGGTATAACCATGATAACTGTATAACAGAATTACTTCCGTATTTCGCTGAAGATGATTTTGTCTCTCCTGATAAATGATTGGTATTTTGCAGTGATGTGTGACTTTAGTACCAATACCCCAATTAATGTGTCTGGTTTATGTATCTTCATGTATGTACATTGTACATATTTTATACAATATTGATGTTTTTTGCTGTAATTACCGGTGTTTATATTATGTTGTGAAGAATAAATAATGATAATTAAAAAAGAGGATTCTGAGGACGTAAAGATGGGAAAATGGCCAGAGAAGTGGAATGAGTTAGGAGCAACAATGCACTCTTTGCCTTGTAAAATCAATTAATGTTTTTAAACGAAATTAAGGGTGTCTTCGATATTTCGGTAAAACAAAATAAGACGAAGTTTTTAAAGAGGTGATCGATCAGCCATTTAAAACAACCATTTAGTTGTATTACTTTGTTTCCATTGATCTGTCTTGTTTACAGTACTTGCAGTTGTACCAAACCGAATCTTGAAACAAGTAGAAGGACAGTTCCATATTCAATGCAATTTCGTGGCAGGTGTAAGTAGATGTAATATAGGTTCAAAGTGTTCATGATAAGTTAGTTGGTGATAGAATTAGAGAAATTGGTTCTCACCTCACCTCACCTCACCTCACCTCACCTCACCTCACCTCACCTCACCTCACCTCACCTCACCTCACCTCACCTCACCTCACCTCACCTCACCTCACCTCACCTCACCTCACCTCTCCTCACCTCACCTCACCTCACCTCACCTCACCTCACCTCACCTCACCTCACCTCACCTCACCTCACCTCACCTCACCTCACCTCACCTCACCTCACCTCACCTCACCTCACCTCACCTCACCTCACCTCACCTCACCTCACCTCACCTCACCTCACCTCACCTCACCTCACCTCACCTCACCTCACCTCACCTCACCTCACCTCACCTCACCTCACCTCACCTCACCTCACCTCACCTCACCTCACCTCACCTCACCTCACCTCACCTCACCTCACCTCACCTCACCTCACCTCACCTCACCTCACCTCACCTCACCTCACCTCACCTCACCTCACCTCACCTCACCTCACCTCACCTCACCTCACCTCACCTCACCTCACCTCACCTCACCTCACCTCACCTCACCTCACCTCACCTCACCTCACCTCACCTCACCTCACCTCACCTCACCTCACCTCACCTCACCTCACCTCACCTCACCTCACCTCACCTCACCTCACCTCACCTCACCTCACCTCACCTCACCTCACCTCACCTCACCTCACCTCACCTCACCTCACCTCACCTCACCTCACCTCACCTCACCTCACCTCACCTCACCTCACCTCACCTCACCTCACCTCACCTTTTTTTTAAAGATTTCTTTTTTAAAACTTTTTTCCCAGGAGCACCACGCCCGGGGGCTCAGTGAACATACCAAGCGGGGGTACGCATCCACGTCCTAAAAAAGCGTCGAAAAGGGTCCAGATTTCACCACACGACGTCGTCGACGTCTTTCTGAAAAAGGGGGTACTTTTTAGGGGGCATCGCACTTTAGGGTATCCATTACAGCATCGAGGTATCGACGTTTAGGGGTACTAATTGCCGGGATAATTGTTATATGTGTGACTTTTCAATAAACATGCAAAATGATGAAAACAATCTTCAATATTTCCCTCCTTTTTGCATGTATTCTACATCATGCATATCTGTATGAATGTCACATGATTATGAATTAAGATTATTTTGAGCATTACTATATTACGCCATTTAGGGGTGCATTATTGAGTGTACTTGGTAACGCCATCTACGCCATTTAGGGGTATCAAAATAGTGTTCTGGTTTACGCCATTTAGGGTCCATTTCAGAGGTGCTTGGACGCGCATGTGTACCCGCTTGGTATGTTCACTGACCCCCCCCCCCCCCCCAACCCCCCCCCCCCCCCCCCACCCCACCCCGGGCATCCAATCGACCATGCTCTGTTACCCGTGCCCGCTAAAGTGTGTTTCGAACCATGGTGAAAATGATCGCGACACAATATCAATGGGTTGCTAAATCCATAGAACAAGGGAGGGATTTTAGCGTTAACCAGTAACAGAACATATTCACAATCACGTCAACGACGAATTGTGATATACCCTTAACAGTTAATAATAATAAAAGATCATCAATTCAACTTTTATTCTATGATTTCAGTGGGATACGGATGTAGTACAGGCGGAGAGTGCTGGCGAAGTAACCAGTGGTCTGGATCTGGAATCAGTTTTTGTATTTGCCACGAGAACATGAATCCAGCTCTCTCAACAACAAGTGACCAAACACCCACCACTTGTTCAGCTAGGTATACATGTCCAAAGGAATACGACCGTTTTTGCGGGACTGCCGCAACTGGTATGTTGTAAATTTGACCATGATTTATGCCGATTGAGCTCATGAATATAAGTATAATGATTAAGCAAATGTGTATGGGATTTCAATGTGTAGCCAATCTATCGGGTTTTCTAGAAAGTCTGATGATCATAACATGCAACAAACATGAAGGACTTTAATATGATAATAATGCTCACAAATGCATTGCATAAAAACGTTTACTACTGAAAAGAAAATAATCAATAGGTTGTTCATAGAATACTCTGATTGTACGATATTCCACTTGTTTAAAAATATATATAATTTGGACACAAAATTGCATTCAGAGGAAAAACTCAAAAGATAGAAAAATATCGCATTTATAACGTTTTATTTCTTCTTTGTTTATATAGATATTGAGACGATTCACGTATTTGCGATACCAAAAAATGTATTAATTGGCATCGATCGACCTACTAGTCTCCTTATTAGTTTAAGCACTCTTTCTTCCTCACTGGTAGATATTCGTATAAGGAACACAGGAATATGCTATGAGGTAAAAACGTCTATTTCTAAAGACAAGAACATGCGTATAGATTTGAAACCTGATATTTTATTTCGCATCGTCGAACTCAGGAGAAATACATTCGTCATAACTGCCTGTGAACATATCTCGGTATATGTCGCGATTATGAGTGAAGAATCAATACTATCTGGCTTTACAGTGCTACCCACATTCAGGCTTGGTGATAAATACTATATTGCATCGTATCGACCCCCGAAGGGCGTTGAATACAGTTCTGTAGTGTCGGTGTCAGCTCTTGGTGAAGAGACTATGGTCAATATAAGGTATCCAAAACCAGAGGAGGGGCGAGAAATGCGGAGAGAAATGCCATTCGAACTAGGGCCATATCAAAGTTTTTCTCAAGTTATTCACAACTACGATCTGACTGGGGGTTTCATAGAGGCGTCCAAACCTATAACGGTTTTGTCAGGAGGAATAATTGGAGTTTTAGGTGGACCAATAACAGCTAATACACAAACATCGGATGTGTTTATTGAACAAATACCTCCAGTGCGTAGCTGGGGGCATCATTTTATTCTGGCCGTACCTCATATTATTTCAACTGAAGACTTTCTTTACCGCATTCTTTCTCAAAACATGACCACAGTCCAAATAATTGACGACACCGACACATACACAAACATCACAGAACACCAATTGAATACTAATGGGGTTTATGAAGGAAGTGCGTCTAATTGTATCACTATAATTGCCGCAGAGCCAGTATTAGATTAGTCGTTCAGATTTTAAGAAATCCTGGGATCTCTATGCTACTCCCTCCACCAGTTGAACTATACGGTGGCAACGTGACTTTCCCAATGTTTACGAGTGGAATGGCATTCATTACCGTCTTTGTTGACTGCCAATGGCATGAAGAACTACTTGTAGATAATGTAGTATTCCTTACACAAGATACAGCAACATGGGAACCTTCACGTATACCTGATGATTATCATGTCAAAATCTGTATCATACGAGGTCAAGTGCGACAAAAGCGTATACACGTTGTAAGTCATCGAAATCAACAGGCTTCGTTTGCCGTGAATGTGTACCAAATCGGATCAGAAAGATCAGTAGCAACTTATTATGCAGTAGGAATGAAAACTCAAATTCAAGGTAAATATACATTTATATTAATGGAACACCAAAGAAGAGTTCTTGTGTATAGTCAAGCATGCTTAATAGCGCAACTACGGTACCAACAGGAATTTCTCCCAAAACAAACAGTGCAAAACATGTCTTAAACGGCGAGGTATTCATAAAGGATGATAACATCTTGCACACGATGCGAACTTTTAATCCTTTTGCTTTTGTGTATGGGTTGTAATACGGTTAGCATGGTTAGGCACGCGAATTCAGAAAAAAAACATGGTCCAGATTTAACACATCATTGGATTCAACTATTGTTAAGGTTAATTACATATTTTGACATATGGCCATGTGTTTTGAACTCACCACCCAAAAAGGGTGGTGGCGTTGCATTTTTGGCGACGAATCATCCATCTCTCTCTATTAACTCAACAACTGAGCTATGGTTGAGGTGTCATGTGAAAGCCTATTTATCTAGCTACATTGTGTTAATAAATCAGGTATTTCTATAAATGTTTGGCTGAGATATGATTGATTATGTTGTGAAAGTCAGGGGTGGTGGCGGTGGCGGCGGCGGCGGTGGCGGCGGCGCTGTGTGCAATCTCTATGGGAAATAGAGAAAATGTTCCCAATTCTACGTTCAATTTACTATAACTCCTCATCCCTGTACGGTACAAAAATGATTTTGATCTCATTTTATAGATTTTTTTATATTCTATAAGAATCTGTTTCAACAAATGTGACAACTATTGTTCAACAATTGTAATCATGAATCGATTGCGTTGTCCTTGGCTTTTTCCCTATTCGCTACACAGTGAACTTGCCCTAATTCATCGGTTTTACATACATGACTATAACAAAAGAAATATTTAACCGATGATAGCAAAATTATACATTTTTGGAAAGCTCTCAAATAGGGGAATTCAGAAATGACGTTTAAATCAGGATAGGGTGCATACCAAAAAAAAAATACTTGTAAACTCTAATAAATATGAAATTTAAACGTTTGTGCTCATTTACTTCCCGATATAGTATATTTCAACATGTTTACCATTAACAACTATTATGTTCTGATGGGTAATTGCATGAGGAACTTAAATATGCACAGTAAAATTATGATTGTGATAGGTACAAAATTATTATTGAGCTTAAATCAAAATATGAAAGAAATCTATATTTTTTTAACATTCTTAATCACAACATGTTACCATTAAGTCTTATCTAAATTCCAATAGCCTATTTAGATTTCTTGTGAGATTACCGTTCAGAAAATATATACTTTTTATGGGGTAGAAGAAATAGTTATTGCGATATGCTAATTCGAATCTCAGATGGTGTAAAATGTAAAAATCTGAACATGCAACGGTAAGGGTGGCGAGTTCAAGACACACGGCCATATCTAACTTGTTATAGGAACTTACTGGACTCAAGTTGAGTGCTAATATTTCAGATCGATCGATTAATACCATGAACATAATAAAGTGAGCGTATTAATTTATATTTCTGGTTTAAAACCCACTGTGTGTGGGGTCTACTGTATGGCTATTATGCTCCTATAGCACCACATGTTATCATCCGTTATAAATACCTCACCTTAGATGGCATGCACTTGTTTGTGAAGTTTCGACGTGGATGAGTATAATTATGACATGGGTGTGTGCCGCTTATAAATGTTTCTATTATTATTCATTAAAATACAATCGATATATGTTCATATTTTTTATTATCATTTGTTTGTCTCCAGAAGTCAGAGTATGCTCGAGCAGCCCATGCTATAATGGTGGCACTTGCCTTGCAGATGTTGACGATGCAACGTCGTTCAAGTGCATTTGTCCTTCTGGGTTTGCAGGAATAACTTGTGCAGAAGGTCTGTGTTCAAAATCTTTATCCTATACTTTTTTGAGAGAAAGGTGGAGCAGCGTAGTAAATGGACAAAGGACTGCCCCTTGACCAATGGAAATAACGTAGACTGCCCCTTGTCTACTACAGACTATAAAAAGTCTTATTTTTTCTATGAATTAAAGAAAATATAAATAGAAGGAACTGTCTCCTGTTGCTTTGCTTTTTGTTCGACTCAAGTTAAGAGCATCCGCTCGGCTAGACGACTCTTCATACTACAAAGAAAGACGGAGGGCTTATTAATTATGATAATCATACTATTAACGCAGGCGCGACACGTGTTTGATTCCGGTGAAGACCATGAAGACGGTCATCCTTCCCCCTCATGGACACATTTTCTCCCCTGATAGTTTTAGCCTCCAAACCACGTCTGCAGGCTGTCCCAAAAAAATGATTAGTACCCATCGATGCCCAAAGTTCAATAGTTTTTTCATCATCAAAATCAATGAGATTAGATCCGTTGTTTTTCTATCATATTTGATATACTGTACCCTTTCATTCGAATTTTAGATCATGAACATCGATTTATTTACATGGTGATTTCACCTTTTTGGTAAAGAGCAAACACATGTGTGTGTAAACTGCTTGTTTGAAAGAAACTAATACATTCTCTTAATCTCTTGTCTGCTAATATCTTTTTCTGAACTAGGAACCTAACACCCTATCCCATTCTGTGCATGAGTTACACTGTGCCCAGGCTTCTGTGTTGTGTGTAGTGGCTTGTAGAAAGTGTGACTCGCGTGACACAACTGTGTGACTCGCGTGACATAGTATATAGCTCATTGTAGGGCATAACATGGAGGGCAAATAAAAAAAAATCTTTTTTTTATTTGATAAAGCACCACTAACTCAATTGCAAATATCAACCATTAGTTGAATCTCTTTATTTATTTTTTAGTAATCTTAAAAGATTGTTTTATTTTGTGACCCGCGTGACATATTTTTAGGGTGTTTCCGTGAAGAAATTATTGGAAATAATGCTAATGGCATTGAACAAAATACCCAATGTTTTGTCAAATTACATGCAACAGCTATCTTATAAATGCAAACTGAGCAGCAGCTTGTGAATTAACTCCAAATATTTCTTTGCTTTGTGATTTGTACCTCTGAGCCCTCCTTTTGACCACAAGTTCAGGAGGCCGTAAATATACAGTAAAAGGGTCTAGTTTGAAAAATCTTTGAAATTTGAACGGTTTCAGTATTACTCTAATGAAATATAACTGACTGAAATGAATTCCTTTGAATCCCTTTCATTTCAATTTTTGAGTTTTTCGCAACCCTTACATGGAATGGCTGATGAGGAAAACATCCAGTTGCACAAAAACAAAAAAACCCCGATGTGCCAGGTAACTGAACATGGGCTGCAATCGTGCACATGCATTATGTCAAGGTGACATGACTGTTTCAGTAAAAAGTCTCTATGCATGTAGGCTACTATTGAGCGACATGGGATTAAGTATTCACTTGTCTACACAAAATAAACAGTTATGCTCAAACAAAACGGTAAAATCAGATTATATTATGTGTATTACAAACCAAACCTCTTTGACATTCCGTCAATAGTTGGATGTTATGTGCTTTAATGCTTGAGTTTCGACGTATTTCATTATAGTGATCTTGGGTAATGATATTTATTTATTTTTCAGAGGACACATGCTCGAGCAACCCATGTCAAAATGATGGCACCTGCTTTGAAGTTAGTGTTGACGATGGAACACATACCTCGTTTGAATGCAGATGTCCTTCTGGGTTCGCAGGAACATCATGTGAAGACGGTCCGTGTTTAAAATCAGTATCCAATATACGTGATTTGTTTACGTGATTTTATTTTTGAGAGCAGCGCGGCGGACTAATTTTTTTGGTCACATAATTCCAAATACCATTAAATGTTGTCTAAACAGGAAAGGTGTCACTAGTACGATTATATCAAGCGCAAATGTACATACACTACGAACACACCAAACATAATTAATATTATGTCAAAAAGGCGAGGTATTCATACCGGATAATAACATCTTGTTTGCACACGGTTCAAATCCTTTTGATTTTGTATGTGTATTGTAATAAGGTTAGGCATGCGACTGCTGAAAAAACATTGTCCAGATAAACACATCATTGGATTCAACTATTGTTAAGTTTAATTAGATATATTGACATATCTAATTTGTGATAGGAACTTACTGGACTCACGAGATTAATTAATTGCTATGATTTCAGATTGATCGATCAATACCATGAACATAATAAAGTGAGCGGATTGATTTATATTACTGGTTTGTCTGTGAAATCACACACCTGGTTGTGGATGGCTATCATACAAGTCATGTGTACAAACCTGCCACGTACACACATTTCGTGCACAATTAACAAATGTCCATTTTTAGGTATTAACTCAAATCTTTTTGCAAACATGGTGCATTTTCAGGAACGTGATGTACAAATATGGAATAAAGTATACTTCTGATTTTCCATCCACTGATCAACATGTGAGAAGGATTAATGTGTTTTTAGTCATTTTAAGAACACGGTTATTAAAATAAAGAAGTTCAACGTTGACAAAAATCCATTTTGGCTCCAAATGGCATTTCGTTGCAGGTTTTTAACTAGGAAATTTCAAATGACGATAGCACCAGAACCAGCACCAGATCATTAAAATGACACCTGTCTTGTTGAATTCGCATATATTTGAAATTTTAGTGTGCTATACCTACTATTATACTCATATTGCACCACGTGCAACATGTTGTCATCCGGTATAAAAACCTCACCTTAGTTTGTGAAGGTTTTTTTTGTATATAAAGCGCAAATGTGAACAATAGCCCAACAGACATTAACAAGGTTAATGACCAGAGTGATTAAAAATCAAACTGGTAACTCTCTCTCTCTCTCTCTCTCTCTCTCTCCCCGGGGAGAGAGAGAGAGAGAGAGAGAGAGAGGGGGAGAGAGAGCTCTGAAAGGCCAATCAATTGGTTCACTGCAGTTCAGAAAATATGCATAAAACAAGAAACACGTGGATTGTTCTAGTAGTATTTATTAAAATGCAATCCAATATCCGAGGAACACACCAGTAATAGATTTGAAATAGCGACGATCACAATCAATATATTTTCATATTCTTTGATTTTTTTTAATTATCATTTGTTTGTCTCCAGAAGTCAGAGTATGCTCGAGCAGCCTATGTTATAATGGCGGCACTTGCCTTGCAGATGTTGACGATGCCACGTCTACCTCGTTCCAGTGCATTTGTCCTTCAGGGCTTACAGGAATAACTTGTGCAGAAGGTCTGTGTTCAAAATTCTTATTCTATACTTTTTTGAGAGAAAGTGGGAGCAGCGTAGTAAATCCTTGTCAAATAATTGCAAATCATTTTCAGTAAATGGTCTACTAAAAGGAAACTAAGGTGTTACTACTAGTATATCAAACGCATGTACATATACCGTACCATGTATACATCAAAAAGTTTATATTCCGCCAAGAAGTGCGACGTTACGACGTACCGTGGTCCAGGCAAGGTTCCAGATCTGGGAATTATTTTCAATTCTGGTAAGACCTTCACTTCGTATTTGGCAACCTTAATGAATATTATGGCTGCAGTCACTTTATTTTACATCTGGTCAAACAGATGTCCTGGATGTGCAGGAACAATATGTAAAAAGGTCCGTGTTCAAAATCAGTACCCAATACGTACTGGGCGCGATATTATTTTCCGTAGTTTACATTTCAATAGTGCGTCTAATATTTTGACACCAGGGAAAGGATATACATGAAAATGATTAAAACAAGTCGGGGTCGGGGATAAATTATGGAAATGCAAGGCCAAACCACGGAATCAAGCTGAATATATTGCTTATAAATACCATGGCAGGTAATAGGAGAGGAGCTGAATCGCAGATTAGCCCTATTTCTAATCCTATTCCCTTCTTTCATGATCCATTATCACCCTATTGTATATCGTAAGAATAATCCTCCTTGAATCGGCCTTTCAAGACATGTGTATAGCCGCGATCAACCTCCACACTCGAGTGGTTTTGACGTCCTGTGTACGTATCACACTTAAAGTGTTTCTAGATTTTATTTGCAAACTTTTATCACGCATGCGTACGAGGGCCATAACATCTATTTTCTTAATTAAGACAATGGATGTTTGGTCCCTCGTAAGCTTGCGTGATAATATTTTACACCACCGAAAGAGATCTCAGGGAAACGAACATTTCAGCAAAACTTCTACCGAAATCGGCGGTATATTCGGAAAGTTACGAATTATTGAATACGTCATTCTGTTTAGGGAAATTTGGTTCCCAAACTGTGAATTCTTAAGAAATAAGTCCGACAATTTGGTTATTTTCATATATTTCCTGTAATTCAGACATAGTTCAAAATAAACTTACTCATATATCGTACCGATTTATGGTGATATGATCGTGACCGAAGTTGACCGAAAAATGTAATATTGAATCAAATATTGCTACATTTCTGATACATACAGCAGAATCGAGGCAGACTACTGAACTTTGTTCACCAAAACTATAAGAAGCTAAAAATCCCATTTGTATCTATGCGAGTTTACATCACTTTCAAAAATCCCGCGTCAATTCAAAGAATAAACTGAATGGATTGTATGCATTATGCCATCATTACAGTGAATGACGCGTGATGATTCCTTTCTATAAAGCCGACCGAAACACGTGCAAGGCCTCTATAGACATGATAAACAAGTGTCATCAAATCCGCTCGAGCATGGAGGTCGATCGCGGCTAAACAATCGTCTTTAAAGGCCACTTCAAGGAGGATTATTCTTACGACGTTAACTATAAGCCTAGCAATGAATAGGCGGCTATAAACATAGTTTGTTTGAGTAGTGTCGCGATTAGCCTCCTCCTCTATTACCTGCCATGCTTATACCTATTTCCGTACCCCTATTAAAATGTTAACTACGGAAAAGAAATTCCGAACGGGTTCCACTTGGTCCTCAAGTTAAATTCAATAAATAAGTTAATTAAAATATTGCCGGAGCTAGCAACCGTATGCTCAGAACCAGTTTGAAGATAAGATACTGAAAGTTGCTCAGGCAAGGTAACCCATACTGAATGGCAGCATCATACACTCCTACTCGGTGCAACATTTGCTGGGTTATATTATAAGGTTGTGCATGGGATTTTTGAAAACAATTTCTAGTCAAGGCTAATTACCAATATTGACATTTGTGATAAGTACATGTATTTACAGGACAAAAGTAGGATTTCAGATAGCATCGTATTTTTGATCGATTAATACTATAAAATCAGCAATATGCTGATTTATATTTCAGGTTTTAATAATCCAGCGTATACGGTTGTGTGTGGTGTTGACTGTTGTGGGGATCATAAATCTTGATATGCAGGGCCATTATACTATCTTGCACTGGGCGCAACATGTCGTCATTCGGTATGGAAACTTTGCCTTATTACTAGGAAACATGTTTTATGGGTGCTAGTGGATAGGCGCCCACCTTAGCTGATCAGTATAGATTGAATTACTTGTGTATTTTGCTTATCTTCGATGTAGAATATAATCGTACATATTATTAATGTATTTTTATCTATCTAAATAGGTATTGAAAATCAATGAGTCAATAAAAATATTACTTTTCAGAGGTTTGCTCCGACAGAACGTGTGATAATGGTGGAACATGTGTCATAGACGGTGGTTTATACAGATGTAAATGTCCGCCTGAATTTATTGGGAATCGATGTGAAGATCGCGGTGAGTATATAGTACCAATCCTGCAAACAGAACTTTAAATGGCAAATCAACGCCTTTCTGTTACCGTCGATATCTAAATAATACAGGGTGACCCATAAAATGTTGAACCCAAAAATCACAAAATTCAATATTTGTTTTTACCATTAAAATATTGCATAACTCGTTCACCAGCTATGTGCACCATACATTTAACTTTCTGAAACATTTCAGATTATAAAAATTGGGCCACACGAAACTTAAAATACGTGTAATTTTGTAACAAGTGTTGTTTTGTAGTGTAAGTGAAGTGCAAAAAAATGGTTTCATGCTACATGAGCAGAACAAGTGCCTGTTTGAAACCAAAGTCCCCTTGACTTCATTTGAAAATGTTAATTTGATAAATACAGATCAAAAGAAAAGATTACTTAACTCACCGTACTTAGAACAGAATTAAGTTTCATATCTGAACCAAGTTACACTTTTTTCACTTTTACAAAATGGCGAAAACACCCCCTGTCACACAATCAAGTGTATCTTTAGTTTGGTAAGGCCAATTTACGTGATCTAAAGTTCTCCAGAAAGCTGAATAAATTGTTTACATAACTGTTGAAAACAGAATGCTATAGGCCTATTTATTTATTTATTTATTTTTTTTTTTTAAGTTTGTGATTTTTGGGTTCAACATTTTCTGGGTCACCCTTTAGGCCTAACACTTTATTCCTAATCTAGACAATCATCCATTCATTATATTGCATTTCAGCAGTCCCTTGAGTGTAGAAGGTTGTGCATGAGGTTGAATGTGTGATGATAAATCTTAATGTTTAGGGCCATTATACTATCTTGCACTGCGCGCAACATGTCGTCATTCGGTATGGAAACCTTGCCTTATTACTAGAAAGTATGTTTTAAGGGTGCTAGTGGATAGGCGCCCACCTTAACTGATCAGTATAGATCGGATTACTTGTGTATTTTGCTTAATTACCTTCGATGTAAACAATATGTATTCGTACATGTCTGTTTTATACGAGGGTCGTTCAATAAGTTCTACCTCCTCCCTCATAACATCGCTAATATTAGTGTCAACCTCATGACATTTGTCATGATTATAGCTCCGAATCATAGCTACAAATGTGTAGTACATGATAACTGATATCTGTTTTACTTTTGTTATGACGCGGTCAAAGCCAGAGAGAGATTTTGGACAACGGACACAGAAAATTACCTTAAAAATATACACATGTTTACGGGTGGTTTTTTCGTATTGTATGGTTAGATATAAGAGCATGATTTAAATACTGAAAATGGAAATGAATGAATGATATCTGAATATATTACAGTATTATCATGTATAGATAAGATTGTAAACAATATTGACTCTTGTAGGCTTGCAAATAGTGTACTATCAACTCAAATGTATTGCTATGCCTTTGGCATACCAGAATACTGCCATCAGTCAAATTTTCGTTGTTACAACTTAAGCCACAATGATGCCTCGAATGTTAAATCTTTACCATAATAGTCACTTTATGAGTTTTACTTATGTGCAACCTTCAGAATAGTCAATCAGGTAGTCAATGATAGAAAATTATCGCTTTGACAGACTTTAAATCCCTCCATTTAGTTCGATATATTGAAGATCGCTTAGTTATCATTAAAGTCAAATATATGACTTTTACAGGGTTCTCTAGAGGAGGGGTGAGCTGAATGGTTGTCCTGACCTGGATCTGGCTAATCAGATGGCATATCTTTTCCGAACCAATCTGTCAAATTTATTGTTTACAGTCTGTTAAAGAGATATCTGACATTTAGAACGATTATAATTGACCGATAGGTATGTTTTGCCTCTTACAATAGGCCAATTGAAAAGCACTTCGGCGATATTTTGCTGTTTTTCATCCGTTTCCGTCACACTAAATCGAGGTTTGGTTCTCACTGCATGTCCGGAAAAGTACAACCAGTACTCAGATCAATTTACATTGGATTTGTAGCTGAGGTTCCAAGCTACAATCGTGTGATATTTGATAAGACTGGCTCATATAATAATAAAGTTATAAAGTAGGAGGTAGAACTTATTGAATGACCCTCGTATATCTAAATAGATATGAATATCAATGAGTCAATACAAATATTACTTTTCAGAGGTTTGCTCCGACAGAACGTGTGCTAACGGTGGAACATGTGTCATAGACGGTGGTTTATACAGATGTAAATGTCCTCCTGAATTTATTGGGAATCAATGTGAGGAACGCGGTGAGTATATATATAGTACCCATCCTGTAACAGAACTTTAAATGGCAATTCCACGCCTTTCTTTTACCGTCGATATCTAAATAATAGGTCAAACACTTAAGTGGGAAATTATAATCGTTCTAAATGTCAGATATCTCTTTAACAGACTGTAAACAATAAATTTGACAGATTGGTTCGGAAAAGATATGCCATCTGATTAGCCAGATCCAGGTCAGGACAACCATTCAGCTCACCCCTCCTCTAGAGAACCCTGTAAAAGTCATATATTTGACTTTAATGATAACTAAGCGATCTTCAATATATCGAACTAAATGGAGGGATTTAAAGTCTGTCAAAGCGATAATTTTCTATCATTGACTACCTGATTGACTATTCTGAAGGTTGCACATAAGTAAAACTCATAAAGTGACTATTATGGTAAAGATTTAACATTCGAGGCATCATTGTGGCTTAAGTTGTAACAACGAAAATTTGACTGATGGCAGTATTCTGGTATGCCAAAGGCATAGCAATACATTTGAGTTGATAGTACACTATTTGCAAGCCTACAAGAGTCAATATTGTTTACAATCTATTCTTATCTATACATGATAATACTGTAATATATTCAGATATCATTCATTCATTTCCATTTTCAGTATTTAAATCATGCTCTTATATCTAACCATACAATACGAAAAAACCACCCGTAAACATGTGTATATTTTTAAGATAATTTTCTGTGTCCGTTGTCCAAAATCTCTCTCTGGCTTTGACCGCGTCATAACAAAAGTAAAACAGATATCAGTTATCATGTACTACACATTTGTAGCTATGATTCGGAGCTATAATCATGACAAATGTCATGAGGTTGACACTAATATTAGCGATGTTATGAGGGAGGAGGTAGAACTTATTGAACGACCCTCGTATAAAACAGACATGTACGAATACATATTGTTTACATCGAAGGTAATTAAGCAAAATACACAAGTAATCCGATCTACAGGGTGAGTCAAAAAAAGTTTACCCTAATTGAAAAAATTGAAAAAAAAATGTTTGACCACAAAATCAAGACAAACAAAACTTTAAATGATTGCGCCATATCTTTGCTACCATCTGGAAAAACATCACGCTATTTGATGATACCGTTAAGTAAATATGACTATTTCTGTACAGGAGCTGTTTTTTTAGCCAAAACACGGTTTTTAATTTCAAGCTTAACGAGCTTAACCCTAACACTCCCGGTGGATTTTCCAACGAAATTTTTTTCAAGCATAAAAAACACCCACAACAAGAGGTGCCACGCCCCGGGGTTTGAACCCACGACCTCTCGGTTACAAGTCGAACGCTCTACCAACTGAGCCACGGGGGAGCTATGCTGGGCTAGTGTATTCGCCCAGCTATGTAGCCCGGGGCCATTATTTCACCCCAAAACCTAAGCGCCAGGTGGAACCAACAGGCTGGGAAATGGGATTTCATGGGGTGCGGGGCTGTAAGGGTTAATACAGGTGAAATTAGAGAAAAAAAGTGAAAATTAAAAAGAAGAAAAAAAATCGTTCAATAAACCTAACACTCCCGGTGGATTTTTAAATTTTCAGATAAAAAACACGCACAACAAGAGGTGCCACGCCCCGGGGTTTGAACCACGACCTCTCGGTTACAAGTCGAACGCTCTACCAACTGAGCCACGGGGGAGCTATGCTGGGCGAGTGTATTCGCCCAGCTATGTAGCCCGGGGCCATTATTTCACCCAAAAACCTAAGCGCCAGGTGGAACCAACAGGCTGGGAAATGGAAGTGATCGTTTCTTCATTCCTAAATCTAGACAATCATCCATTCATTATATTGCATTTCAGCAGTCCCTTGAGTGTAGAAGGTTGTGCATGAGGTTGAATGTGCGATGATAAATCATAATGTTTAGGGCCATTATACTATCTTGCACTGCGCGCAACATGTCGTCATTCGGTATGGAAACCTTACCTTATTACTAGAAAGTATGTTTTATGGGTGCTAGTGGATAGGCGCCCACCTTAACTGATCAGTATAGTAAAGTTTACTCAACTTCAGCGATTTCTTTTAGAAAAAAGTATTCATTTGCTTTTCAAGACAATTTACTACGGTATAAAGACGAATCAATTAGCTTTAATATGAATTTTATCTGGTTTAGATTGGTTGAGGGAAACTTATTTTACGCTGTTTTAAATAAAAGTGACCAATTTAACGTCCGAACACGCTTCCAGATCTTGACCATTATATTTCATAAGATACGACCAATAAAAAATTACAATACCGACGGCGAAAGGATCAATTCCTTTGTTATGAAATGATTACCCCACCTTCCCCTAATGGCCCCGGGCTACATAGCTGGGCGAATACACTCGCCCAGCATAGCTCCCCCCGTGGCTCAGTTGGTAGAGCGTTCGACTTGTAACCGAGAGGTCGTGGGTTCAAACCCCGGGGCGTGGCACCTCTTGTTGTGCGTGTTTTTTTGCTTGAAAAAAAATTCGTTGGAAAATCCACCGGGAGTGTTAGGGTTATTGAACGATTATTTTTCTTCTTTTTAATTTTCACTTTTTTTCTCTAATTTCACCTGTATTAACCCTTACAGCTCCGCACCCCATGAAATCCCATTTCCCAGCCTGTCGGTTCCACCTGGCGCTGAGGTTTTTGGGTGAAATAATGGCCCCGGGCTACATAGCTGGGCGAATACACTCGCCCAGCATAGCTCCCCCGTGGCTCAGTTGGTAGAGCGATCGACTTTTTAATTTTCACTTTTTTTCTCTAATTTCACCTGTATTATTGAACGATTTTTTTTCTTCTTTTTAATTTTCACTTTTTTTCTCTAATTTCACCTGTATTAACCCTTACAGCCCCGCACCCCATGAAATCCCATTTCCCAGCCTGTTGGTTCCACCTGGCGCTTAGGTTTTTGGGTGAAATAATGGCCCCGGGCTACATAGCTGGGCGAATACACTCGCCCAGCATAGCTCCCCCGTGGCTCAGTTGGTAGAGCGTTCGACTTGTAACCGAGAGGTCGTGGTTCAAACCCCGGGGCGTGGCACCTCTTGTTGTGCGTGTTTTTTATCTGAAAATTTAAAAATCCACCGGGAGTGTTAGGGTTATTGAACGATTTTTTTTCTTCTTTTTAATTTTCACTTTTTTTCTCTAATTTCACCTGTATTAACCCTTACAGCCCCGCACCCCATGAAATCCCATTTCCCAGCCTGTTGGTTCCACCTGGCGCTTAGGTTTTGGGGTGAAATAATGGCCCCGGGCTACATAGCTGGGCGAATACACTAGCCCAGCATAGCTCCCCCGTGGCTCAGTTGGTAGAGCGTTCGACTTGTAACCGAGAGGTCGTGGGTTCAAACCCCGGGGCGTGGCACCTCTTGTTGTGGGTGTTTTTTATGCTTGAAAAAAATTTCGTTGGAAAATCCACCGGGAGTGTTAGGGTTAAGCTCGTTAAGCTTGAAATTAAAAACCGTGTTTTGGCTAAAAAAACAGCTCCTGTACAGAAATAGTCATATTTACTTAACGGTATCATCAAATAGCGTGATGTTTTTCCAGATGGTAGCAAAGAAATGGCGCAATCATTTAAAGTTTTGTTTGTCTTGATTTTGTGGTCAAACATTTTTTTTTCAATTTTTTCAATTAGGGTTAACTTTTTTTGACTCACCCTGTAGATCGGATTACTTGTGTATTTTGCTTAATTACCTTCGATGTAAAAATATATATTCGTACATATGTCTTTTTATCTATCTAAATAGGTAATGAATATCAATGAGTCAATACAAATATTACTTTTCAGAGGTTTGCTCCGTCAGCTCCGACAGAACGTGTGATAACGGTGGAACATGTGTCATAGACGGTGGTTTATACAGATGTAAATGTCCGCCTGAATTTATTGGGAATCGATGTGAAGATCGCGGTGAGTATATTATAGTACCAAGTCCTGCAAACATAAATTTAAATGGCAATTTCTTTCTTTTACCATCGATATCTAAAAATTAGGCCTAACACCTATAGTGATCGTTTCTTCATTCCTACTATTTCGAAAATCATTATATAAATACGTTTACTGTATGGATTAAAAGCTGTAGATATAAAGTAAGATATAAAGCCGATATAGTGAATACTGTCACATTTAATTTGGGGGTATTGGTATTACATATAGTATGGTATCCCATTTTTTGGAATTTGACAATTTTTCAGCCACTTTAGGAACCATTTTGGCAGCCATTTTGGATTTTGAACTATTTTAACAGAGCACAAATACTGGATATGAGTTACTTGTGGTCTAATACATGCATCCCATCATTAAAATTATATTTTTATCAAACATTTCGGTTGATATTATGCTATTTTATGGAATTTTGACCACTTTTGACCATTAATTTGGCGGCCATTTTGTTTTTGAAATATGTTAACAAAGCAAAAATACTAGATTTGAGTTTCTAGTAGTCTAACACATATTCCATTGTTAAAACTATACTCTGATTATACATGTTGGTTTATATATGCCAATATATGGAATTTTACCAATTTTGGCGGCCAATTTGGCGGCCATCTTGGATTTAGGTGTGTTAACAAAGCAAAAGTTCTGGATATGAGTGTCTAGTGGTCTAATACATACATCCCACTATTAAAACTTTACTTTCACAATACAATTTGATTGCTATATGTCATTTTATGAGATTTGACCAGTTATGGCGGCCATTTTGGACGCCATCTTGCATAACCCCTTAGCATTATGAAAATATTTTTGTTAACATCCTGATTATGTCTTAGGATCATAATAGGAAGTAAAAAAGTTAGTTTGGGGGAGTCCTGGGGGGGGGGGGGGGGGGGGGTGCACACTAACAGGGGCGGAAATTTCTTGTTAGGTGTGGGGGGGATGATAAGTTTTGCCCCTAAAAAAATAATTTAGCTGGTACCATCCAGGCGGTGCGCAGCACCGCACTCCGAGCTATGCTCGGACAGGGGGGAGTCTGAGGGGGGATGTGGCCCCCTCAGAAGTAGAAATTTTTTCAATTTTCAAACTCATTTGGTGCGATCTGGTGTATACTTTTGACGAATATTGTATTGAAAAGCCATCGCTTCATTTTCAATAAATATTTTGTTTTTTATCAATGAACAAAAGTTGAGCATTTTTTATACTGATATATTCTTGATTTTAGTATAGATGGTTTAAAAGCTCCAACAGGGGGAGTCTGAGGGGGGATGTGCCCCCCTCTGAAGTAGAAATTTTTTCAATTTTCAAACTCATTTGGTGCGATCTGGTGTATACTTTTGATGAATATTGTATTGAAAAGCCATCGCTTCATTTTCAATAAATATTTTGTTTTTTATCAATGAACAAAAGTTGAGCATTTGTTATACTGATATATTCTTGATTTTAGTATAGATGGTTTAAAAGCTTTAACAGGGGGAGTCTGAGGGGGGATGTGCCCCCCTCTGAAGTAGAAAAAAATTCAATTTTCAAACTCATTTGGTGCGATCTGGTGTGTACTTTTGACCAATATTGTATTGAAAAGCCATCGCTTCATTTTCAATAAATATTTTGTTTTTTATCAATGAACAAAAGAAGGAAGTTGAGCATTTTTTATACTGATATATTCTTGATTTTAGTATAGATGGTTTAAAAGCTCCAACAGGGGGAGTCTAATGGGGGATGTGCCCCCTCAGAAGTAGAAAAATTTCAATTTTCAAACTCATTTGGTGTAATCTGGTGTATACTTTTGACCAATATTGTATTAAAAGGCCATCACTTCATTTTCAATAAATATCTTGTTTTTTTATCAATGCACGCACGAAAGAAGTTGAGCATTTTTATTCTGATATATTCTTGATTTTAGTATAGATGGTTTAAAATGCTCCAACAGGGGGCGTCTGAGGGTGGGGGATATGCCCCCCTGAGAAGTAGAATTTTTTTCAATTTTCAAACTCATTTCGTGCGATCTGGTATACTTTTGACCAATATTTTATTGAAAAGCAATCACTTTATTTCTGATCAATATTGGCTTTTTAAATAGGCAGATAGGCCTATACCAGAAAGAAGTTGATATAATTAGTTACCTCCAAAAGATGGATTCTTAACTTACATACGCGTATGTATCCTAACCAACGTACAATAAACTCCAAACGTTCTTATGTCCTTCCCTCCCTCTCTTTTTCCTTTTTTTTCTCCTTTCCCCCCTTTTTTTCTTTCTTTTTTTCCTTTTCCCCCCTTTTTTCCTTTTTTTTTTTGGTAGATGTGAAAAATCAGGGGGGGATGATTACATTGACCATCCCCCCCAGGTCAAAAGGGGGGGGGGGGTAAATCCCCCCATCCCCCCCCCCCCCCCCCCCCGGGATTTCCGCCCTTGCACACTAACCCTCCGTAGATACCCGACTATTACTGTCCCGGAGGATATACGGGGAAACAATGCGAACGCGGTAAGAGTAGGCCTAACAAGTTTAGTGATTAGTCAATATCGACAACAAGAATTGGCTGTAACACTAACAGTGACCAAATTTTGAAGGCGGTCAAGTATAGGATCATTGATTACAAAAAACCTAGATGATTGACCCAAAGAGGGCAATTGGATTCGCAGAAAATTAAAACACACTATAATGAAAGACGCAGGTCTTATAAGCATGATAAGGTGAGGCACCGAATTCGCGCATGGACAGTAAGGCAGCTGATGACTGAAGCACGTCTACGGATGTAAGAAGTCGAAACGTATAGCAATTCAAATGCATTGGATGAGTAGTCTGCCTGAATAATTTTCCATTTAAAAGCTAAAAATGCTCAAATTCTATATGTAATTGTAAAATTTCAGAGGTATAGAACTTCCGGAATATTATCGCTACTCTGAGTAGAGATTTTTACGGTATAATGTGTCATTTTGTCCAATCATCAGGCGAAAAGATGTCTCTCTGATCGCAGGCTTTTGACCCATTGAAAATGAGAATACAGCTCTACCGTTTACGGTATTGAGCACTTTGTTCAATGGCTAGTCTAACCAGAAACGGTTGTCAATAATTATTACGCTCCTGATTTATCAGTTGAGCACTTTTTGATTATCTTTCATAGCTTAATGTGTATTGACCTCTTTTGGAATATAATGTTGCTCTGACCACAGGTTTTAACACCATTGATTGTGTATTCTCATTTTTCAATGGGTCAAAAGCCTGCGATCAGGGAGACATCTTTTCGACTGATGATTGGACAAAATGACCGTATGGGATTGTCCATGAAACTCAGAGTAGCGATAATATTCCGGAAGGTCTATACCTCTGAATTTTTATAAGCTCTACCGTTTACGGTATTGAGCAATTTGTTCAATGGCTAGTCTAACCAGAAACGGTTGTCAATAATTACCTCTAATTGTATATCATAGGCCTAATCATGGTAATTACGGAGTCTACTATTTTGATACAGGTACATCAGGCAGCACCGAGGAATCAGGCGGTGTTGCGTTAATCGCGGGAATATCAGGAGCTATTGTGATACTTCTCGTTTTGATAGTAATTGCACTTATCTTCTGCAGCCGTCGCATTTTAGCGAAGCGAAAAAGGTTAGCTACTATTCTGCATTTCTTTTCGTAAGGCGACGACCTCCCCATCCCCGTTCTACGGGCTCGAACATTTTTAGTTTTAGAAATTGGGGAGAAACAATTTCACGTGCGATTCTGATTTCAAAATTATACAAGACTTACCTTCTCACACGCTTGTCTTTCTACCCACGTCCCACTGAATAGAAACCAATCGGGAAACCAATGGTATCAACATGCTGATCAACACGATGGCTTGCATTGTTTTTGTGAAATCTGTGAACAGCAGATAACAGTATTATGCTAGACTGTATAACGAGCTGTGTCTGTCAAGCTGAGAAAAATGAAATACAAATGTATCGCCAAAAGGTGCTGCGGTCTATTGCAGTGGAAATTATGCAGATCATCAGATTTGACCCTAGATCTTGAAATAATTAGGATCGATTTCACCCGCCGGGGAATTTCAAACTGAATTGAAATATTTTGTTGTCGTTATTATAATCCTTGTCGTAAACCCTATGATAAGAAATCTTCATGATTTATTGTTTAAAAATTCAACAGAGCGAAGTCGCAGTCCAATGTAGATTTGACTGATATGGGAAGGCAAACGGGAGCTGATAGAGGTGAGTTATTATTTCAGTCATTGAACCAGGGTCAAAGACGAAAAATTGGGCATTTAGGCCTACTTGAGTGTAAAGAACAATGTTCTTGCTTAAAGAGTAATAACTTGAGTAAATACGTCTTCTTCTGCCATTTCAACGCCAATTTAGCAATATATGGTTCAACGCCGGAAACAAACTTTAAACATTGTTAAAGCTGAGACGATAACTAAAGAACAATAGATTGGGGCCTCGCTTCCTATCCCTTTAGTTATAATCGTCTCAGCTTTAAAGGGTCCTGGTTATTGGTCTGTTTAGACTTAAATACAATTATGGGTGGGGTGTTTTCTGTCTAGGTCTTGCGCAACGATCTAGTTTATCAGTAAATTTAATTTACTTGGTAATTTAGCCAGTGGAATCAGGTTTATCTATATAATGTCACATTTCATTACACAGGTGTATTTTCAAATGCGACATACGGTGATGGAAAACTGGATGATGGCGTTGCATCGGAGGAATATCGAGGGTTGTCTAGAGATCAAAGAAATCGAGCACCAGTCTACCAAGATCTGAAGACCAACACACCACAGCAAAATGTCACCAAAATCTCAGCCCAACACGACAGTCAAGATGAAGACTACAATTACATAGACGTACAACCTCACAACCGTGATGATAACAACGAATATTCATACGCCGATAGTCGTGAAATATTCCCTGCTCCTCCTCCTAAAGACAACACGTACGTGTGTGCTGACGGTCGTCATCCGCGAGGCCGGAGTACCGCTTCCGCTGCAGACGATCCACAATATATCGATTTGGACAATTCTACTCCTCAAACAAATAACAATGTCGCAGGAGGCGAGCCAGAATATCTGGAATTAGAAAATCCGAATCCACAGAGGGCTCCCCCTTCAAGAGGTGAAGCGCCGATAATCTCAGTGTACTCTGACTTAGCGAGAGACCACAATCCCACACCGGTAGCAGAATACATCGGCAACGATGACGATTATGGCAAATTGAAGCATGGTAATAATGCCGCCAAACCCGGAAACTTTACATCAGCAGAGGTGGAGGATTCCTATCAACATCTTCAAGAAGCCAAGATAGGTCTATCCTATGCTGGTGGTGACGAGGAGTACCAGCATTTACATCGTGACGGATTGTAAATTTACTTCTTCAAGAAGCCAAGATGGGCCTATATTATGCTGGTGGTGACGAGGAGTACCAGCATTTACATCGTGACGGATTGTGTCTGTGTTTCTTCAAAAGCCAAGATGGTCATCATTTACATGACTTAAATGTATGCTGGTGGCGACGAGCAGCGATCAGTATATACATTGTGATAGCTTTTGTATGAACAGCCTATCATAGAAATGCTGGCACATACACAATTTAACTGCAGTAAAAAAGGACATTATAATCAACGTGGAATTATAACATTGTACCATGATATTCTTAATCTCGAGAAGCAGAGAAATTGTAAGCTGCTAATGAAAATGTATTTGTATTAAAGTTCACGGGTCAAATAAATAAAAGCAAGCAATAACTATCAAAAGGTCAAGCAAAAGCAACAGGTCGACTAGTAAGTATACATAAGTAATATCTGAAATCGCTTAACTTCAAAACCGCGAAACTCGAAAACCGCTCTAGTTGATTTTACTTATTTGTGCTGATCCGGATGCTGGCAATAAAAAGGAAATCTGCTGGAAGTTACATTCATGCCACCAATTCATACATTTGAAGAAGTGTACAATTTTGGGTATTATGATTCATCAATGTCTGCTCAAATATACACTACGATTTGCCCGCTCCATGGAAAGCCCGCCCTCAACATCGAAAACAAATTTGAAAGCAGATTTTCTTGCAGATTTACTTTTCTGATTATAAGTCGTACATACATTCCAAGTTACAGGGCAATACGATTCTTAATTACTTCAAAATCATGGTTTTAGAGTGAAAATAAACTGTCGGGATATCACGACAGTTTATATTTTCACTCTAAATTCACTCTAAAACCATGATTTTGAGGTAATTAGGAATCGTATCGCTCTGTAACTTGGAATGTATGTACGATTTATGATCAGAAATGTAAATCTGCAAGAAAATCTCCTTTCTAAAAAAATCATGAATAGAGGGCGCTCTCTGGAAAAGATCACATAATATGCCTTTTAAAGTGCATGGGTACGCTTTTGCTAACCGTTATCAATTACTATTAGACTAAGGGATGTGAAGCCTTAAAGTGATTAGTTTTAACAATAGTAAAAATAACTCCTTGAACTTATTAACAAAAGATGGCAAATATATCCCTAAATACAAATTCACCTTTCCCCCGTTAATAGGATGCTCATTAATAATGAGTAATTTTGTTGGCAGGCTCAAAGCATTCCCCATTTAATTATACAGGGTTTTGAGATGGAATGACTTAGTAACGTGCAACCTACGAATATGGGACTTAAGGTGAATGTGTCTTTAGGGTGTGTACTTTGCCATCTGTTGGTAATAATTTGCCTAGAGTTAGAGGTGGGCATCAGGAGTGAAAGATACAGAGCATACAGGCCCGTAAGAAGGGGGCGATCGCCCCTTTGAAAATCTTCCCCGGAAAATTTGTACACAGATGAAAAAATTTCGCGCGCTACGCGCGCATTTGTCTTCACAAAATGCAATATTCTTTGCTCCAAGCTTGTTTAGAGCCAAAATGTACCTCGATCGTGCAAAAAATAGGTGCAAATTCGAAAATTTTCGCGCGCTACGCGCGCATATTTTACTCGCATTTTTGTTGTTGTTGAAAACGCCCCCCCCCCTTGAAAAAAGTGTCTTACGGGCCTGGCATATTCCTAAAATTCTATCCATAGTCAACTAGCAATTGCTTGTTTTTATTTATAATATAAAGATTTAAGTCTAGTATTAAAGTAGTTTTTACTAATTCGGCCCAATATTAGGAACACGGAAAATATTATAATAACACAATATATGATAATACTCAGAAACTTAAGAAGAATACCGAAAGTGTATATTATATCTTATGTTTAGCCCAAAACATTACCTCTTCCGTTACTATTTGATTTGTAACAATAACTCTTAATAATAAAGGCATAATGGTGTCTTCTAAGGGGCGGTCATTAGGCTTTGGTAGGGCATGGGTAGGGGGGTCCCATAATTGACTTTTATCGTCATTTTCTTATGACCACCCCTCTAAACAAACGCGATTATATCTATGACCCCCTACTGAGATGTTGATTATCTTAATGATGCCTCACCCCCCAACAAAAAAATAAACCTGCCCCACACACAAATATTATAAGGCCCATCTAGTTTAAATCTGGTTTAATGATCATTGAATATTGGGGAAACAGTTGATGCTTTTGGGCAAACCTATACCAAGGAAAAAACTTAATTTCATATTTGGACTGTTCTCTAAAGTACTGGACAAAAAAAATAAAAGGCCTTTTAAAATGACACCAAAATTGATGTCAAGTGGTTTTACAGGGGTTGCCTACACTACTGACAGTATTAGACCCACATTACAGGGGTTGCCTACTGTAACACTACTGACAGTATTAGACCCACATTACAGGGGTTGCCTACACTACTGATAGTATTAGACCCACTCACAAGAATTTTAGCAACAACAAGAAAATATTTATGGGTCAATTTTGGGTAATTTGAGAGAGGATCTTGGATTTGTAGTTAGACCACCGCCCCTCAACTACGAAACTAAGACCAAGTCAAAACGCTTAAAATGTCGATTTTGACGACCAAATTATTTATCATGTTGGCACCATTTGTTTTGAGAGGTTTTTTTAGTATTTTGGTCTAAATGGGACTTAAGTTTTGTGGTCTTAAGAATGAAGTCATGAGAACAAATCACACTTTTTATGGAGAAAGTCACATACAGCGTGTATCAAAAAGAACGCAACACTTTTTGTCGAGAGCTGTACGGTCACAGTAAAAGACAAATCACTTAAAACTCATAAATTCTGTTAGGTCTACTTATTGGCTATCTCATAGTCAATTTACAACGATATCGAGTATTTATTCGCTGAGATATTAAAGGTATAAGTAGAGAAGTGCAAAACACGTTTTACATCGTTCGTTCTAAAGACATGGATTTTCCTGTCCGAATAGTGTTATGGGTTAACAGTTTAATAACTATGTAACCTTAATGTCTGGAATGGTTTATCTTAATTTCCTTTGTTTGAGTAAGGTGGTACATAAAATCATTGAATCGTGTAATCTGATAATCATTCGACCATTTGAATACGTCAATCACCCTTTTTAAGTTCTGAACCACCGATTGCTATGATCGCTCCATAATGTCTATGGTACGTTCTTTCATAAATTAAAGTTCATAAAACAAGGTCAGCATTTTGAGGGTCGAGCAGGGAGCAGACTAACAATGACTAATTCTTACAAGACAATTACTACCTTCACTGGACTATTCCATTTGTTTATCTTTTGAATAATGTGCCATACTGTTTTATTTATGACATTGACGAGAGAAAAAGAGAGAGGATTTGCAAACAGACTGTGTAATCTGGATTTTCAAGTTGTTTCATTAACTATCAACTAATTTATTGCCAGATTTAATTAATATTGATATGATACTGTAATAGCCAGACATTTGATATACCTTTAACATGACATTTTCTTCTCAGAATGATGAGTTTGATTCCAGTCATTTAAGTACAATGAGTTATGTCTTGCTAATATTCACCTGACAAGAAAATCAGGCATACAGGATAAACGATGTAAAACGTGTTTTGCACTTGTCTACGTTTATCATTGATATCTCAGCGAATCAATAATCGATATCGCTGTAATTTGACTATGTGATAGCCAATAAGTACACCTAACAGAATATATAAATTTCAGAGTGATTTGTGATTTGCCATAATCGGAAAGCTCGCGACAAAAAGTGTTGCGTTTTTTTTGATACACCCTGTATAACTAAGAGTCCTAGACACATATATTCAATATGTTTCATACCGGATTCATCTGTAGCTACAAATGTACACAAGCTATTGTATAGGACCATTCGTAGGCTAGGATGCTCAGTTATGGAGGCTGACTGCTATTTTCAACCAAGACATTTCACATACAATTTTATGAAATAACTCGCTTCAAAAGACAGAATATTTAAAGAATATAGTCATTTTATTTTCAGAAAATCCGCATACCGATAAATATTAGGGCTGTCATAACAGAATACTGTATACCATTTTAAATAAATTTCAACTTGTTATACGGCTATGACTATAGGGTCTGACAAATACTTTTAGTACAAATGACCGACGAAGAAGACATGCAAAATTCAGGTCGCATTTTCGACCATTTAGTAGTATAATAAACAGCTTTTTAGATCACTTTTGGTATACAGAATCAATCAATCAATGCTATGGGTTATTTTTTTTAAATCCCAAAATTAAAACAACCAGCATTCAAAAATGTTGTCTATCAAATTGATTGTTCAGTATATGCTTCCGCTTCCACGAAAGTAATTAGTGTGGACCTTCAAGCAAAACTGTTTAATCTTGGGGAGTGGGTCACATTAAATACGTTACAGTGATTCATGTGATACCCATCTGACAACCATGTGATACCGATATAACAACATGTAATACTGCATCCCTATTCATTCATGCAATACGTAAAGATAAATGGTGTCACAAGGCTGCAGGCCGAATGTGATACGAACCCAAACCATTGATATTTTTCGTATTGCATAATAAACGGGATAACAAATTTATCATTCATTAGGCCTAGACATGAAGTGATAAAGTGATACCTTTATATAGTCACTGTCATATTGCTATGGACAAAATTCAACCTACATGTATTTCACGCATGCGTGATTTGTTGTTGTTCCCGGGCCTGCTTCCAAATGCATATTGCGCGACTGTACATTGATGCCTGTGGGGATTTTATATTTGACCAATCAGGATGCAAGGTTATTTTTTGAAAGCTTCTGATACACACTTCCTGGTTTACACACATATTGGTGGAATTTTGTACATAGCATTATGATGCCGACCATATTAACCATTAAACATGTGAATGTTTGTTTCACCATACAGCAGGCATCCGCAAATAGCAGCGCACGCCACTTGTGGCGCTTGGCAGGGTTCCAAGTGGGGCGTGAGCGCACTTACGGTTAAAAATAATAATACAATTATGCAAAAATGATGATTTCTTCACATGGTAGTGGCACTTTAGCACTTTTAATTTTGCAAGTGGCATTTCTCTAAAACTATTTGAGAATGCCTTCCATATACAGTACACATGTTCAACTTTTCTCTTCACATGGTGTTGTGTTAAATCTTGTGACTGTAAATTTAAATTCTTACATTGTTCACTCTACACATTATTATATATAGTACAATAGGCTAAAGTCTTAATTCATTATAGGTAAAATAGGTGATAAAGTGTGTATTAAATGGTCCACTATCAAAAACGTAAACAAAATGAAAGGTATATCATCACATAAAATATATAACATGATCTAAATCTAAGATGCCTATGGCTATATTAATGTGTTATGCTACATAAACTTCAACCTCTTAAACATAAAATTTAAAACGGCAATTTTTGTGCGATTAAATTTGCATTGCTTTCTTAAAAACAATAGCCTGCTATTGTTGCAGATCTTAAAATCTATCTTTACAACATATTACATGACAACATTAGTACGAGAAATCCTTACATACACTGAGCCAAAAAAGAAACTTATAAAATTTTAACAGATCACCATAGAGGCAGTGCACATTTCTCTTGTGTCATTGAAGCAAACAATTGGTTATTGACTGCCATTTGAAGGATACATTGCAGTAATATTGTATCCAAATTTGGTACATTTTCATGCACAGAATATTATTTGGTGATCTGTTAAAATTGTATAAGTTTCTTTTTTTATAAGTTTCTTTTTTGGCTCAGTGTATTATAAGTTAACACATACTGTATATCGGATACATACATGCCATATGGAATTTCACCTCTATAGATTGTTTAATTATTGAATTGAACGAACAAGTTTCCACTAGCGTAAACGCAGCTATGAGATACAAGATTGATGTAGCGCTAGCGCGGGGAATTGTGCATATTTCGGGCCCAAGCGCCTTGACGCAGCACACGCTACTTACGCAGTACGCTATTTGAACAGTTGTTCGTTCAGTTAATAATTAGACTATAGCCAGGTGACATGGTGCTAAACTGTACAGTTCATTTCTCTTCCTCAAGAATATGAATTCTCCAATTGATAAGGTCTATTGCAAATAGTTCAAATCAATTGATTATTCTTTTCTGTTGCATTGTGGGATTGAAAAGGGACAACATTTACCTCTTTTTCTATCCCACAATGCATCAGAAAAGGATAATCAATTGATTTTTACCTATTCACGATAAGGTCTATTGAATGATTGCGATTGCAGTATTAAATTGCACCAGACTACTCCAAACTCAAAGCACACATAAGAAATGCATCAATCGCCTGCATAAACTGAGGAAACAAAATAGAATTACAGGAGCCTACTTGTCCAAAGCCTGTACTGATCCAAATGATAGTAGGACAGATATGATAATTTTCACATATTCAGACACAGCACATATCATCGCTGTTCTGTCAGTATGTTTTTGGGCCCGTCAGCATGTATAAAGTATAACTGCCTAATGGTTTACACAGAAAGTGTTGCTTTATAGATGTTCGGGGGTAAGAGCACTTACACAGTTTTGATAGATGTGTTTTTGTTCAATGAACAAATTTAGAGTAAACTGCCCAAAGGTTATACATAGGAAGTATTACTTTATACATGATGAAGGGCCGGATGGAGATGCCAGGTTATGACAGAACAGCGACGATATGTGATTCTACTTGGTAATATCAAATGTCTTATAATTCTGACAAAATTATTTAGAATCGTTTATTTAAATTGAACTTTGGTTCTACCTTGAGTAAGCTATCACAATAGCATGAGTTATACACATTTACATAATACTCAAAAGGCTACAGGCTACCCTACCTCTTTTGTATGATGAAAATCGCTACCTTTGCACTGCCAGCCTAGCTGGTCTAGTGGCTATGACATTGCTTGGGGAGCCAAGGACCTGGCTTCGAATCCCAGTATCATCAGATTTTATGTAAACATTTGCTTTCATTTCAATACATTTTTCTTAAATGAGGAAAAGTTTGTAAGTGGGAATACTTTACGACTAGGCTAATTCGTGATAGCATATTCATAGGTAACACTTGTACTTGACTTATTATCCATACTGATCCTAACACCAACTAAATTTTAATATTTGTGTGACCTTTTTCAAATATTGCCCAAACATTATTTATGTTAGTTTTACACATGTGCTAACATGTGTAAAAATATGTAAAATATAACTCCTATGAGCAACCAACCACTGGTAGTGCATGATAGATGTAAATTAGTGAACATTATTTCAAACCTTTCACAAAATAGTTGTTTGGATAAACCAGGTATTCTTAACACAGGATATAAAAATTGAATATTTCACATCAAACACTACAATGATGATATATAAATATATATTCCATAGGGTGATAATCAATGGCTCATACACCTAGATTTTCAGTTAGAATACATAATGAAATCATCAAGGAATAAAGAAATTCAAATACATAATTATTATGACTGCAATACTGCATACAAGGTGCACTCTGTCTCAAAGAATAGAAGATGATGATATCAAAATGCATATTTCTCGCCAATTTGGAACTGAACACAGTATAGTTTAACAAGCCTCAGCTCTGGTAGCCTTAATCAAATAATCAAATAATTCACATTTTCCTACAAACTCTAACGCAGAGGTTTCACTGTTCTTCTCTGAGTTAATGGATTAATGCAAGGTCATCTATGGGCAGCTGTTTGGGTCATAGAAGGCGTTAACATAAAAAGGTGTCTATTTTACCACACCTTCCTCAGTTTACCTTTCTCAGTTTAATAGGCATACCCTTCTCAGTTACACATTTACACCTTTCTCAGTTTTAGGCACCTTTCTCAGTTTAATAGACACCTTTTTTATTATGTTAACACCTTTTTGACCAAGACCACTGCCCATCAGGTCACAGAAGTGGTGTATAACCTAGCAATTTGTTTTAACAAGTAAAATACTCTCGCAGTTTTATTCAAGAAATTGCAATTGACTATACAAATTCCAAACGGCCACATCAGCAGTAACTACCTCATGCTATATGATATATATTTGGTACACAGCTCATATAAACAAAAAAAGAGGCTAAGGCCCAGTGGAAGTTATTGCTTAAAGAGACTCATAGAACAAACATCTTGACATAATTCGACATTGCTGCTGTGTCCGGATCTACCCCTCATTCTGCAACAATGGACATATCCACATGACTGTCTACCTGGGGTTGTCTAGCTATAGATATAGGAACTACACACTTTGTGGACTTTTGTAAAGTATGTCTCTCTACCACTAGACTAGCGAGGGGTGGCGAACTGACCAGGACATGATTTTTAATCCATTTTAAATATTACAAAATAAAACAATACTACTATTATGATCAGTACACACAACATTATGAATAGAGCTGCGATACAAATGATCGTCTACCCCGGGTTGACAGTCTACCCTGGGTTGACAGTCATGTGTGTAATTCCATTACTGTGTATTTATATCTCTACAATTTTATTTTATTTTGATGGAACCTAAATCAAATAAGAGTGGAAAATATTGCACTTTGTCAGCTCAATATTTCAAGAATATCTCTGTAACTGACATCTCTTAATTGTTCAGTCCTAGTAAACAACATATTCTATCTAAACATAATTTAAGTTTTAACAGACAGGTATTTTTTTGTTCATACTCTTCATCACACATGTTGAAATGGAAAATAGTTTGAGCGAGTGTTCAACAGTTCAATAAAGGTGAACGTGTACCAGCTTCGCTAAAAATATGAAACATTCCCGATTGGAAAAATTGCTTGCTATTTTTTTGTCGTGAATTACCAGTAAATAATAACACGATATAATACTATCAAATTATGATTGATTTGTTCAACAGAATCAGGTGAAGCTTTCCAGGAACAGTTGGCAGTGCTCAAATTAAGTGGTAATCGGGGCTTCCTGAATCCCAAAAATGTTGGTGGATAACCTAAATTTTAATGCAGGTTATCCATCGGATGACCATACTTTTTGAATTTCATAACATAGTTATCCGCTGGAAAACCTGATATTTGTTCTTAATTTGACACTGACAGTTGGTAATTGCCTAATTGGTTAGGCGGTTAGAGGTCAAAATGTTCCTATATCTAATTCCTTTAGATAAAATGAGTAATGAGATTTTAAAAAACAATTCTCTAGATAAAACATGATATATCATGTCATTTACATTCATTACATTTCTTGTCTACGTTTGAAAACAAATGTATCTGACAAATTTTTTAATGATAATATATAGTTCTGAAAATGTAATTTAAACATTTTATTAAGTTGGGTATGTTTATATTGTTACAAGTTTGTAATACTTTTCCAGCAATTTTTTCCTTCTATATCTCGAAATACGCCCAGTTTACTATGTGTAACACATCACGTCATGTAACTCATGACGTGATGTGTCACAACTGTAAATCTAATACGTAAGACATTTCACTTCTCAATAATGCCAATTGCATTTAAATATCAAAGTACAAACCTCCATAGTACAATGCTTATACCCATCTGGTATTATAAATACATACATTGATTATATTTAATTTACAACAGCATATGTGGCCATTAATTCAGCATTTACTCCTTTTTAACTGCAGGGGGAGTTGTCACCACTGGAGCTGTCACTGCAGGAGTTGGTGGTAGTTCTGTAATAGTTGCTTTGTTTGAATACCTGCCAGTTAACAAAAAATAAATTAAGATTACTTCAATAAAACACTTAAGATTAGAATGCCCAAACCAATTTCCTCACTAATTTATATGAGTGTTGGGGATAAGGTCACACTTTGTAGCAAGCTATAGCAAAGAAATGGTTCAATTCTAACTTATTCAAAATGATACCATGTTACTTCACACTTTTCACAAATGGACATGGTATCCAATTTCATGCAAGGGCTATGATTACAATAGGGGTAGAAAAATAATGAGATTGCCTTTTTTCCTAGCCCTATGTAGTACATAGGGATAGAAAAATAACGAGACTGCACATTTTGAATGAGACCTCCCCGCGGAAATTTGTTTTCAATCTTCAATGTTCAAATATTTTGTGATATATTCATATTGTGTTTTACACCAATGAAAGCTGATGTGTACCTCTTTCCAACGATACCTCATGCTTAGCAACCCCTTGTTTCAGTGCTTAGCCACCTGCTTGTGAATGCGGGAAGGTCTCATTCAAACTGTGCTAAGTTCACCACTATTTTGCGCTCAAAATAGCAACTCTTCCAATGAAGTGTTACATTGACAGCTACACTGAAAAAACAGTGTTTAAAACCTTTAAACAACAGGCGTTGTGCAAGTACCCTGCTTAAAGGAATGTTTCAACACGCAAAACTTATTTAAGCAGGTTACTTGAAAAAAACCATGTAGTTTAAAATGGTTAAACAAAGTTGCTGTACGTGTTGTCTTGTAGAGTGATGCTCTATTGACTTTTAGGACAAAATAGTGCTGATTTTGGCATTCAAATTGAGACCGCCCCATTTCTCTAGCACAAGGCTGAACTCTGAAACAAGTAATTGCTACAAATTTGGAATCGCTGGAAAGATGAAAACATCAGCTTTCAAGTGATATGCAGCACAATATAAACATGTCTCAGAGTTTAGCCATGTGCTTGAGAATATGGGGACGTCTCAATCTGAATGTGTCAAAATCATCACTATTTTGTACACAAAATTACTCAAAAAAGAGCACCTCTCTTCAACACAGCAAAAATGGTGTTTAACAGTTTTAAACAATAGAAGCAAGTACCTGCTTAAACAAGTTTTGCATATTTAAACATTTGTTTGGGTAGGATATTTGAACAACAGCAGTTTATAAAAAGTTTTAAACAGCGTTTTTTACACGGAAGCTCTCATGTAACACTTTATTGAACAGATAACATAGTTGTTCTTTTGAGCACGAAATAGTGGTGAATTTGGCACATTTTGGATGAGACCTCCCCACATTCACAAGCAGGGAAGCACTGAAACATGTGATAACTACAAATGTACAAATGAGGTATCGATGGAAGGAAGAACACATCAGATTTACATTGATATGAAACACAATATAAATATATTATTACAAAATGTTTGAAAAATAGGTGACTGAAAACAAATTTTCGAAACCTTTTTTGAGCAGTTTAGACACAACATAGCTACTAAAATGCTAGTCAATCCAGTTATAACAACTTTACTAAGAGTAATTAACAACATTTAGAGCTTCCTTTCATTGATTAATACAAATTACCCTGAAATTCTCCACCCAATTTCAACTTTAGGGGCATTGAGAGATACGTATGGGAGTGCGCCCTCAATTATCCTGGAAATCAGTTTTTTTGCATGAAAGTAATACTTAGGCATACTATAACTACCATCTGAAACAGTTTACCAAAATTCGCTGTTTACCATATAAAATTCATGATTTTCTTAGTTTCGATATGATCATATCGAAACCAGGTGCTGAATTCAGAAGTTATGCATCGTTTTACTCACGGACTTTCGCGGCAAATCTCAACCCGGAAGTGCCGTTATTTGCTTATTTTAAAATGAAGGCGATGTCGGAATTGTATGACATTTTGGATTTGGGCTATGTTGATGATTATCTTTACGTTATTTGCTCATTTAGTATATCGATACATCTCTCAATGCCCCTTTAAGGGTATAATGTACTTACGTATAATTTGCCCATCTTCCGAACTGTGTTAACTGTGAGCATTCGTTCGTAAAATGACAAGCAAATAGTAGCCAGTTCCGTGGTTGTACAAGATAGGCAAATCTCATAAAAAGCGCAGAATACACGCATAGAGCTGTTGGGAGAAAAATACAACATAATGTTTTAGTAAATATGAAGCTAAAATTGATTAGTGATAACAAGTGCGCTACATGTATGGTTTAAACCAAGATGGCTCAGTTCTGGGGTTCATGTACTGTTTGTATGAATTATAATCAGGTTTGAATCAGAAGGTTCAATAGATCTTCTGATTTTTTATTTATTATTGGTCAGCTTTCAGTTATGCTGTCTGAATGCTGCATCGTTTATAGAGCAAGTGTAGTGTATCTTTCCCAGGGGGTACTCGGATTTTGTTTGGTCGTGGGGGGGGGGGGGGAGGGGGAGGGGGTGCGGCCGGAGATTCAAAACCCCTTTCTATTTCTAAGGGTAATTTAACACGGTACCCATTTCTAAGGATTTTGCTTCACTATAGACCAAATTTTCGCAAATTTTCGCAAAAATATACCAAATGTTCACGAAAATAGACCCATTGTAAAAAGTGTCCCCATTATTAGGGCTTTTTCCAGCACAAAATCATACCCCATGTTAGGGATTTTTTGCAAAAAAGCGACCCATTAGAGCGGCACATCCCCGTATACCGTATTAGGTGAGTACCCCCACCCCAGGTATCTTTCTCTTTCCTGTAAAATGTTCCTACTGTTCTATTGGCCCATCAATATCATACCTTGTTTTTCAGGATTTGAGAACAAAATATTACAAATTATTTAACCTTTGATTTCTTTCAATTGAATCTTCGAAGATTGGTGAAAATTCACCAACAATGTTACAGACATTTTGACAAACCAACAAAACACACCCGACTGACCCGAGCCTACCTGAGAGGTTTGTTTGCCTCAAAACGGGTGGGTTTTTGTTGTTACCTTGTCTATCGTCGCTGTTCAGACATACTGGCACATCACGAAAAACTTGGTTTGAAATTTTTCCTTATTTTTAATACTCATGGAGAGCATTTACATCAAATGTCACTATCATTGTCAAATAACATTAATAAATATATAGAGTAAAAGTCGCCAGTTTTCGGTCAGCGCCTATTTTCGGTCACTTCCCCCAAATCGTGTAATGAAAATGACCTCATCGTTATAAACTGATGGCTAAACAAACGCCGCATAGTTGATGCCCGGTATTGCTTTTAAAATGGCGACGACCGATGCAATTACACGATTTTGCCATTTGGCCAAGTGACCGAAAATAGGCGCAGACCAAAAACTGGCAACTTTACCCTACTTATGTTTGTTATGAGCATGTTACAACAACAAATTGCAATTATTAATTATGAGTAATTATGTTTAAAAGTAATGTGCTGGTCACAGGCTGAAAAAGTAGGCAATACGGAAAGCTCCTTGCAGGGAAATTTGAGCATTTGGAGGGAAATTTTGGCATTTGGAGGGAAATGTTACTCTTTCATTAAGAAATGCATTCCATTTTGGAGGGAAATTTGGAATCGCTTGCCGGGAAAAAAACATTTTTTCAGGCCATGGTGCTGGTATGTCAGAAAAAGAAGACATCCTATTCTTCCTACAGTAATGTGCTGGTATGTCAGAACACAAAATGAGGTTTTCATGCCGATAGTATGTAAAAACTATATCACATTAATTAGTGCTGTATGTAATCTCATTAATTAATTACCTTTTTATCTCGAACTTTTTGAGTTTCATTCTTAGATAATGAAATGCAACTTAACTCATTTTGCCCAAAGTCAGAACAGCGACGATATACAAACAAGCAAACAAACAAGAGTAGGCATCCTCTCCCTTCATGGGTCAAACTTGATAGTTAAAAGGGTCGCTAGTCATAATGCTCATTATTTATAATCTGCCCTAACCCTAACATTACCTTATGACTAAGCAGTCCTTATGACTAGCGGGTAGACCCACCCTTCATAACTAACCTGCAGTCATCCGTGGGCTTATAATGTCAGGACTTCTCTTCATGTCAGCCATAGCAGCCAGGGGAATGCCCCAATTAGCAACTGTAATGAGATGATTGTACAGCCAAAAATAAACATTGAGAATTCAAGAGCTACCCTTCATTAAGAATTTCATATTAAGTCATTTTACCGAAGCTGATCTATCTTG
This sequence comes from Ophiura sarsii, assembly GCA_035610835.1. Classification (NCBI taxonomy): domain Eukaryota; kingdom Metazoa; phylum Echinodermata; class Ophiuroidea; order Amphilepidida; family Ophiuridae; genus Ophiura; species Ophiura sarsii. Next base: position 21,506,303 of record CM069446.1, read on the forward strand.
TCGTAATCGTGTAGAAATATGATGTGGCTGACGCTACCTGGCGCAATGGAACAGGGTGAGATGATCAATTAGCGGCCGATACACACCATTAATTATGGGCTAAAATGTGCTGGAATGACCCGTGCATACCACGCAAACTGGGGTCAAAAACAACGGGCAACGAGTAAGAACGGAATGGCCAGAACTTAAATGACAGAACAGGAACCAATGGCCTTGAACAGGAGTAACAAAAATGGCAACTGCTGGTGGTAAATTTGATGTGTTTATACTTTCGCTATCGTCAGGAGTAATTCTCTTATACCCTTCACAGAGGTATTCATAGTGCATGATTTTTAAGAACGACGCATACTACCGATGTAGGTGTGTAGGGTATAACAGAATTATGCCCATCGTCATTATAAACAATAAGACCTACACATCAATATCATATTAGCGCTAAGTATGATTTCTACCACCAAAGCATAATTTTAATATCAGTCTACATGCTGCCATAATTTTAAAGTTTAGAATGTTTGTTACAACTGAACAAGCACAGGTTTGAATCGTCTCGTATCCATGAGTTATACATTTGGACAATGGGAGATTGTGAACTTTTTATGGACAAATTTGGAGTAACTGAGCTGTATTTGGTTTCCATGATGCACCATCATGCATAATTATAAAGGCCTATATAAAACACATGACAATCTGCGTATATCTTTGCAAGAATGGATTCTCGGATTCTCCTTGAATTTGAGAGAGCATCTAGTAATAGTATACAGAAATATAAAAAGTGTGTACTTACATGGTCCCCAGAAATGCTGTAAAAACAAGCAGAAAGGCGAAATATCAACAAGGTTATTTGTAATATGGCATGGAAGGCTTTTTTACTGAAACAGTTTGGTAATGTTTTATTTTATTTTGCCATATTTTATTTTACACTGAATGGTTACATTCAATTTCTAGTAGTTATCTGATTGACCTTGAGGCTCTGCAAGCTAATCAATCAAGAAAAATACTTCTAAAAATAATGTGCGATGGGAGTACTAATAATAGTAATATGCTCTTTAAATGATGACCTTTCTGTCCTGTCACATCAATTTCAAAGTGTCGGGGCGAGTCAGAAAGAACAGGCACTTTTTTTAGTGAAAAGGCTCCACAGAGATGTCAGGCCTGCATATTCAAAATCCAATGATATTATTTGAACATATATTTGGCTTTGAATTGCGTCATAATTGTTACAACACTTTTAGTAGAACCCAGTATTTTAAGCTAATCCACGGTATGGCAGTAACACTGTTTAAGACTGTATAAGAATAAGAATAAAGGGATTGTTTTTAGACCGTACCCGTGCTATATTGTCCGACATAAATGTGTTTGGTTACTTTGGTAGTATTTTTTTTTAGAGAAACTTATTATTTAATTTTTAAGAAATATTTGAGACAATGTAAATACAGGTATGGTCTAAAAACAATAACTTTATTATTCTCTAAATATAATATTTATTATTTACTTACAGTGCTTTATTATGGTGATATTCATAATGGAAGTCCATTCAGCATACGGTTTAATGAAGAAAAAAATAGAACAAAAGAATGGCAGATGTAAGAAAAATTATATTGGGACATACAGTAGACACTTCAGAAGAAGAAAGTATAATTTAATCAGTTCCAAATTGATGCGAACTATTTGTTTTTAATCTATCCACGTGCAAAATAATCCAAGCGTACTCACAAGATTATGGCCACACGCACACGGTTTTGGTTGCACACACGTGTCAGGCATGTGATGCCCAGAACGCTTGTAACATTCATGCGTGCCCGCGTCCTTCTGTATTCATTCGCTGCTGTAAGGAGGCTTCGCCAATTTAGTGACTGATCAAACTATAAGCTTGCAAGGCCATTTCGGTCACTTCTTCAGCGTTGTGATCAGGCTTCTCGTTACATTACGTTTTCGCGTCTGGGGACGCAATATTTTTGCTGAAAACGCAGTACATTTAAAACTGGACTCTTTATTGCATCCATCTGGACGCAATCATTTTTAATCGTGTGTCAAGATAATTTTGCACGTGTAAGCATACAAATATCAGTTTGTGACGATCCGAATCAAAGTACAACTTTGATCCACACGCAGGCCTGTCGCATGATTGATAGGGATAGGTACATTTGAAAGTCATTTATTTACTACTCTTTCTTTTTACAAACAACAAAATAAATAGAGTAAACAGTGTTTGGACATTTCAGCGCTGTAGTCCCTGATTAACCACTCCGTACCCGATTCCGAAGTCACAATTCGCAAATTACATTTTTGACTTGGACCCCATAATTTCTTCTTGGACCCCATAATTTTGAGAATTGGTAAATTATGGGGGTCCAGGTCCAGTGGACCCCATAATATTTTTACCTAACGAGAAGCCTGGTTGGTTGTGATGAAAATATCTGACATACTAATTAAACACCATCCAATAAAACAACATGAACAATTATAAGGTTAATTGACCAAATTCCTGTCATATTTAATACATTTCCCATTTTTGTCCAAATTGGATCTTATGGTCAAATACATTACGGTACCCAAACTTAGAATTTTAGCTCTCACAAGAAACAGCTATGAGCTAAAATATACAATGTAGAGCTTAAACGTGTGATCCAATAGATGAGGTGACATTTGTTGACATTTAGGACGCCCTCTGTTGGTTTGAGACAAAACACACCGGGCAAGAGTTCCTATAGTTTACATAGGCCAGATCAGGTTTTCTAACTAGATTGTGGTGTCACAGCAAATTGTTATCAAAACAGTCTTTAAACTTGCTTAGGAATGCTATAAGCTATCGCATTTCACAAAAAAAAACTAAAACTAAATGAGTTTTACAATTCATTAGAAAGAAATTTCATGTTGTCTTCATTAACTTTACTGTATATTCTGCCTGGAGGGAAACAACAGAGGGTGTCCCATTTGTAAATACATGACATCATAGGTCACCTCATCTATAGGGTAGTGCTACAGTGTTTAAAATTTACCGGTAAATTATAAATCGTGGTTAATTAACCGGTTAATTAACGTTAATTAGCGGTTAAATTGGTAAATTATGATGAAAAGTCATCTATAGTATGATTTTCGATTTACTGACAAGTTTGTCATCGTTATGTTATACCCATGGCCATGTATTAAAATATGAACAGGTAAATGTTTTTCTTCTTCTTTGGCTTTAGACATGCAATTTAAGCCTTAGGTTCAATCAGTTTTGCTGTTTAGAAATAAATCAACAACTGACACTGGTTTTGTCAACTTTTTTATTCCAAAAGTCACACTTTAGGTTACCACTATATCAGCCTATGAAAATGCAGTAGGTTACTGTGAACATGTAACCTCCATCAAAATACAGAGATTTAAGGGGGACTTAAGGAAGTCACTTTTCGAATTTTGTGAGTGCTGTAATTATTGATCTATGACTCAAATGTATATAAAAGTACATTTTTGGAAAGGAAATAGGTCAGGGAATCCACATTTTTGGTCAATTTTGACCAAAAATGTTGATTTTATGAGAAAATCACAAAAAAAGTCAAACAAAGCTAACAAAAATAATTTTAAGTAACAAAATCCCCAATTGCTAGATTATAGTATGAAGACATTAACATAGGATTGATTTTTTTTAAAAACCTAATTTAACATTTTTTGAAATATTGACAAAAAAGTGGAAAAGAGTTAAAGAAAATTAAAAAAACAACAATTTTGGGTCCTTTTTGGTCAAAATTTCAAAAAATATTAGAATAGGTTTTTTTTTAAAAATTGTCCCTAAGTTAGTGTCTTAAAGGTATATTATGTGATCTTTCCAGGGAACGCCCTCAACATCGAAAAAAAAATTGAAAGAAGATTTTCTTGCAGATTTACATTTCTGATCATAAATCGTACATACATTCCAAGTTACAGGGCGATACGGTTCTTAATTACTTCAAAATCATGATTTTAGAGTGAAAATAAACTGTCGGATAATCCGACAGTTTATTATTTTCACTCTAAATTCACTCTAAAACCATGATTTTGAGGTAATTAGGAATCGTATCGCTCTGTAACTTGGAATGTATGTATGATTTATGATCAGAAATGTAAATCTGCAAGAAAATCTACTTTCTAAAAAAAATAATGAATAGAGGGCGCTCTCTGGAAAAGATCACATAATATGCCTTTAACATCATAATCTAAAAATGTGGGAATATTTTACTCAAAATTATTTTTGTTAGCTTTGTTGAACTTTTTTGGGTCAAAGAACTTTTTTGACCCAAATTGACCCAAACAAGTGATTTTTGTGTGATTTTCTCAAAAGTAAACATTTTTGGTCAAAATTGACACAAAATTTGGATTCTCTGATACATTTCCTTTCCAAAAGGTATACTTTTATATGCATAATTGATTAATAGTTCAATAATTACTAGGGATCAACCGATGTGACATTTCCCTTCCGATACGATAACCGATAATTAATTTATAATGTCAGCCGATATCTGATCCGATCCGATACTTTTATTGAGTCCTTATTAAATAGGAAATCACTTAAAAATATTGTGGAGGGTCGACTCAAAAAGGTTATAATGATAGAAAAAAATATGGATTACATAATGTATATTACCAAATTAGTAAATAATGGAATTAATGGGGGGAAAATTGTATTCAAAGGAACTTAAAAATGCATATTTAACAGACACGTTTTGGCATAAAAACCCATTGTTGTTGTTGTTTTTCATTGGCAAGCAATATGGGTGGCAAGGACAATTTTCTACCGATTCCGATATTTGTCCGATATGTCTAAATATTGGGTCAATCCGATATCCGATCCGATAACTGGTTGATCCCTAATAATTACAGCAAGTCAAAACTTTCTTGAGTCCCCCCTTTACCAAATATGGTTAGGGTTAGGGTTAGATAGATACACTTTGATATTGGGTATGATTTTATGAAGGCACACTGTACCAACTACTTTGATATTTTGTTAAGAGTTTCTAAATCTGAGAGAAATCCTACAGTAAAAATAGTATCTATTTTGAAAAAAATTGCCAATTACAAGGCTAGTTTGGAAACAGTATTAGGTATATTTTGGTGGCATTATTATATTCCTGAAGTACTGCATCTACATCCATAGTACACTAAGGATACTGTGTTTTGCATAGAATGGTCCCAGTGAACAAATTACTGATCTACTTAAATGTTTCTAGTAGTTTAAGGTGTCAAAATAATTGAAAAATTATAATTTACCTATTTTACCACCGGTAAAATATGGTGTGGTTAATTAACCGGTTATTTAACCGGTTAAATTGCGGTTAATTAACCGACTTAGAACACTGTAGTGCTAAAGCATTTAGTTGAATTGACATGCATATGATGCAATGGCTCAAAATTATCTCGGAAGGAGATTGCCAGATTCCCCATATTTCCCTCTAGTGATTAAAGGGGTATGTAATGTTCCGATCACTTTTACCCAACTTTCAGAATCTGATTTAACCATGTTGCAGTAGATTCATGAAGTTCAGGTTTTGTACAAATGTAGATCTGATGTCAGTTTAACAATATGTGATGTTTCAAGTTTGTCGGTATTTGACTACGGGGTCAAAGGTCATCAGGCAGGGGGGCTTTTTTCATAATTTTTTCGGCAGAGCCATCTTTGGGTCCCACTTATCATGTAATTAAAGGTCTGAAAGACCTACACTTGTTTGGGAGTAAAGTAACATGGCTATACAACATCATCAAATGAATTAAACATTCTGTGATACCTATTTCCATGTTTTAGGGGAGTCTAAAAATAAAATATATTCAATTTTCCGCAAAATGAAGGCATGTTCGTAGACCTATAGCACAATAAGTTGATGAGATGCACTGTTTCTGATGTCATTTTCTGGTTATTTGGGTAGAAGTCACCATAGGTAGCAATTCCCAGCTTTATATCTTTTACCAAAGTCAAGATATGCACGATTCAAAATTCAATTTATTTCACGACGCGACTCGGGAAGCCAAAAAGGGGGCGTCGGTGTCAAATTTCAACGGGCCATATTTCCAAAACCGCTTTGAGTTGAGCGTTAGTTTTTTGCATGTGTTCATTTTGATGTATAGATGTACTCTAGAAATGAATTTCAGCCAAATCTGAGAGGGTGACCAACCAACCCATGTTAATTTGGCATGGAATGACCCTTTGGCTTTAGGATGAGGTCATTAGAACAAAATAGACGGTTAAACGTTTAACTGTCAGTGTGTAAACTGTGGTGTAAGACTGACCGACACTCACGTAGTCACAACCGTAGTGTTACTTACTGTTTCAGTGTTTTGTTTAGCATGTTTAGACAGTGTCCTCAGTCAGTGTCAGTTTGAACAATCAAATTAATTAAAATTATTATATAGACTAGAGCTACCTTAACCTTGGCCCTTGGCCTTCTTGTGCTTTATTCCGTATGCAAATTGCAAGACCTGTTTAAGTAAATTGCCCAGATTTCTTTGGTTTTCATCGTTTATAACGCCGAAATTGACATTGTAATAGAGCGCAGTGAGTGAGCGACTATGTTATAAATGTATAGCATTAGCAAGGTTTCCGAATTCGTCTATCACTGTTGACACCCTCCGAACGAAACTCACCTGCAGAAATACTGCACCCATGTCTGTTGTTTCGGAGCTTCTTGCTTAGCTGCAGAAGCAGCATCCGCATAGGCTCTACGGTGAATCTGGGCCCTTATCGGTTGGAATTTGTTATAATTGACAAATAATTTGGAGTACGAAGTATGCGAACATCGTAAAAGTTTCGCCATTTTGAAAGTTTTGGGCGATATCAAATTTGGTATGCCATCAAAATAATTGATGTCGCCCAAGACTAGTCAAATTTAAGGCGGCAAGATCGATTCGATTGGTTGGAGGCTGCGCCCTCAATTATGATAAAAACTGGGATTGGTATATTTTTACAATTATATTACATGTATGAACTTACACCTATAAGGATTTTAAAAAATCAGCCCACTTGTACAACAAAACGTCGATTCAAAAAATGCTGATCTGATCAGATCAGCATTTTACGTCAAACAGTGTCCCCCTGCAGTATGCGTGATACATAACGCGAACCATATTTACATAGAGGGCGTTTTAAGAAAAGTTTCAATAACAGATGATCGACGGTGGACACGAACGGCCGTTAATTTTGAATTTCCGTTGGTTTCAATGCTCAGTGGTCATTACAAGGGTGTATCATGCGCGTCCAAGGACTCTAAAAAAGTACCCTAAATATGTAATCGTGTTAATGTGAAAAAGCACACCCTAAACAAGTATGGCACATTATTTTACATACCCTAAGCAAGCAATATCAGTAAATTTCATATACCCTAAACAAGTACTCAAAATATTTTGATACCCTAAGTCTTAGCCTAAGTAAGTAATTTGTATAATTTAAACCTCTTACCTGGTATGACACATTTCTAACTCTTTTTCCTTCCCTAATAATAATAAGCTAAAAGTATTATGAAACAAATGCTTAGCTGATTTATCAGATCACTTGCGAAGGATACAATTTTAAAAATATATCTCACCCATGCATCATGGCAATTTATAATCCTCATGGAGCAAATAAGGACCCTAAGGGGGCTATCATTTTCTTCGGCAGGGGGGGGGGGGGGGGGGGGTCACAAATATGTCAATGGCCGTTGTTAATAAATTTATAACCTCCCCCCTATCCGATACAAAATAATTTTATGACCGCCCCCCCCCCCCCCCCCCCTGGCCTATCGAAGTTAGATTTTTTGATGACTAAAATAGCAAATAATGAAAAATAAACAGGAAAGGTGTTGTAAATATGTACATTTATAAGGGATATGCTTAGATGAATGCGCGCGAAGCGCGAAAAAAAATGCCGTTTTGAAATTTTAGAATCTGAATTGCTACACCAAACTATAACCCCCCCCCTATTTTAGATTTTACAAAATTATGACCCCCACCATATTTGTGCCCCCCCCCCCCTCCCGAAGAAAATGACAGCCCCCTAAATACGAAAGCCAATGATTTAAAAAGTATACCCTTTTTCTTAATTTGGCTTGTTTTGATACCCTATTCACGTTACGTACGTAACGCGCCCCAGCTTGAAAAACTACCCTAATTACGTGATTTCTTGGACACGCATGATACCCCTCTTGTAATGACTACTGAGCACCCGGGTTTCAATGTAACAATGGATTTTGATTATGACCCCATAAAATTCATCACACGTTGGAACTAAATTAGTTCATCCTAAAACCATTTTTGAATTTAATCCGTTGATAAGCGTTCGTCCCATTCACTTTAATATCACGTAACCTCGCTCGCATATTTAAACCTGAATAGGCCTAATCGTGAATATGCTCGTGTCTAGTGTCGTTTGTCAATAAATAGCGATGGTATTGCTTTATAAACAAGTTTTGCTGTGTTTTTGTGAGTAGAAACAACAATAATGGTAATTTTTAATGTTCATCTTGAATTCTGAAGCCTAAATTGATTAAAATAAAAAAATGTCAACACCACTTTGTTTAAGGGTAATTTCTGACAGTCAATACACAGTACAGTACTGTCACGCGCCGACCGCTACCCACTGAAAATAGACTGAGAGTAAAGTATACTGCCCTCTATTGTAACCCGGGCTGATTTTAGCGCGGAGAGCAGCCTGTGTCCCCGATGAAATGAAATGGCGCACGACGTATGGAAATGTTTTCTCTGTAAAGATTGTTGGGAAATAGTTAGATTGACTTGCTAAAGAGTCATTCTATGCCAATTGAGACAGGCGGAAGAGTTTTGAGTGTGGACATGATGACACAGGTGGTATAAAGAGACAATTTGAAGTATATTACAGATCAGCAAGGTTTTCTAGCATTGTGATTGTTTACATGTGGCTGACAGACATGTTATGTGTACATGTGAAAGTAAATGAAGGATAAAGGATAACACAAATTACAGTGATTATTATCCAATCAACAATTATATAGCGTAGTATACACACAGGAGAAAATAACCATTCTTTTGTGCACACCATCCAATCAACAATTATATAGAGTGATTTACACACAGGGGAAATAAACCGTCCTGTGTGCACACCGTCTAATTAATAATCACCGTAGTATTCACACAGGGGAAATAAACCTTCCTGTGTGACCGTCTAATTAATAATCACCATAGTATCCACACAGGCGAAATAAACCGTCCTGTGTGCACACCGTCTAATTAATAATCACCATAGTAGTATTCACACAGGGGAAATAAACCGTCCTGTGTGCACACCGTCTAATTAATAGTAAATCACCATAGTATTCACACAGGCGAAATAAACCTCCCTGTGTGCACACCGTCCAATTAGTAAAGTAAGTAATCACAGTAGCGTAGCATTCACACAGGCGAAATAAACCTCCCTGTGTGCACACCGTCCAATTAGTAAAGTAAGCAATCACCGTAGCATTTACACGGGAGAAATATATCCTGTGCATCAGTAATATTAAGATTATATTAAAGTGTCCCCTGTAATGTAGTATGATTAAGTATGGTATGTGTGAGTAACATGAGGGTCGTGTCTGAGATATGTTAGAGTGATTTACAGATTTGCATTTTATCCAGTAGTTCACAATTAAACGTGATTTGTACATTTATAAGTTGAAATATTAGTGCTTTTGTTATATTTTGTCACCTTTTAGTCATTTAAGGTAAATCCCATATTTACCGCTTACTCACGGCCTTCAAGCCTAGATCACTCGCGTAACCGCAGGTTAGGTTTAACCATCACTAGCCGGCGGTTCGCCACAGTACCTTCCCGGGGAATAGAATAGGCCTACGGTAAACCCTTATTTTCAGTTGGAACCAAATTTATAACCCAAAGCACAAAAACTTCTTGTGGCCTATTAACACTTACGAAATCCAGCGGGTAAGCGGCATTTATGCAACGCATGTGTTTCAGATCAGCACGCAGGGGCGCTACAAGAAAAGGTGACGCACTCAAGCACGCACGTCATTTTTCGGGAAGCGTGTATTTGTTGTTGTCACGGTGCGACGGTCTGTTCTTTGGCTTCACTTTTTAAGCGTCGTGAGCAGGCTCTCTGGCTATCACGCCACACTGCGTCGTGGTTTCACGCAGGTTTGTGTGCATCGCGTGACGCGGTTGGGCGAGCAAGGGAGGGCATCGCTTTCATTCTAAAATGTTGATTGCGTGCAAGTAGCGTACGGTATATTATACAAATAATGAATGTTTATGAGTGCAATGGTATGAATATTTTCATGAGGTGAAAGATGAAATGTTTACGTAGGATGTGAGCTTGAACCATGCTTGAACACAGTTTTCTGAAGGCTATGATAAATGAGTACTCAAATGCCCGGCTGGTGTCAACCCTTTTGGCGCCAAATTTATTTATCAAGCACTGTAACTTTTAAATTATAAATGTGATGTACATAAAAGTATACATTTTTTGTAATGAAATGAGTCAGAGAATCCATTTTTGGTATCAAATTTTACTAAAATTAGTGATTTTTACATTTTTGCCCAAAAATCACCTTTTTGGCGCCCAAAATTTTCAGACAACCTAACAATATCAGTTTTTGATTAAAAATTCCAAAATTTCACCAAAATCATCTAAAGTCAATTATCTAGGAGCGATTTTTTTTTTGGCTCAAAATTTGTTTGTTTTGAAAATATTGACCAAAAAGTGCCAAAAATGAGATTTTTGTGATAAAAAAAAGTATTTTGAAACGTGACGATATAAATTGAATCTAATAGTTTATTTTGATTGTTCATAATAGTATACTCGCCTTTTAGGTCACACGCCCGTGTATTATAATTCCGAGAACATTTAGCTTTAAATGGTGGAAAATGTCAATATTTTTACTAAATCGATGTTTTCTAGAAGTTCAAATTTGAAGGAAATTTACGAATTTTCAGACAACATAACTAAAAATATATAAAACTATCAGGTAAGCTTTTACTACCATTGTGTAGAGGACTTTCAGCGCTAGGAGGAGGCAATTTTTTATTTTTTCGATTATGGATTTTAAACTCGAGACATGCATCCATTTCTAGCGAAATGTATGCAAAAAAACACGACTTTTACACTTTTTCCGATGTTTTTAGCAATATTTCCAAAATCAAGCCTTATTTTGGAAAAAAAAAAAAAATCTTCCTAGACAAAATTGCCTCGTTTAAATTTTTTTTATATTAGAACAAATTACCATTTTTTTAACATAGATATGTTGTCTGAAAAATTTGGGGTAAAAAATAAAAAAAAGCTTTTTGGTTCATTTCTTAAAATTTAGTTTATTTGGTATCACATTGATATCACCATCGGATTCCATATCAAATTTCCTTTCTATAAATGTATACTTTTATGTACTTTTATTCAATATTCTCAAACTTAGAAGCAAAAGTTGATCATCAAAATAATAGGGTTGACACTTCCCTTAAACACCTGAGTCACAGAACGAATTAAACATCTGCGATGAAAAAATGACTGGTAGGCCTACTCTAATGATGATTGACAGAGGAAAATGTAAAATGTATACACAACACGCATGTTAGAACGTATAAATACTGAGTGGCGTTTATTGCGTTTATTTGTCCAAAATCCGTACAAATAGATATTCAATAGAAAATAATTTGACTTGTATTGCACATAATATTTATAAGAGACGGAAACTGAATCGGGTAAACTTCAAGAAAGGCTGAGATGAGAAGTTTAGTTTCTTGGCATGAGATCGTTGATAGAGCGTCCTCTCTCCAGTCGTTTCTCCATCTGGATAAGAAGGTCTAGGCCGTCAATAAGACGCTGAACCAGTTGCACCTGTAAAGGGTTCAAAACCAAAGATAATTACAATTAAGAGAGTATTATTGCAGAGTGTCATGTCCCATACAACAATTAACAACTTTTAGATCGTTCATTCGTGGATGTGCGCTTCAGTAGTAGTAAATGGGTTTCTTTATTTAAGCAGATATTGCCAATACGTTGTGATACAGTTCGTTGGATAGGTTTTTTTACATACAAAGTGTTATAACGTCTTTAAACGTTTTAGCAAACGTATTAAACCTTTTTAACAACTTTGGTTTTCGTAAGTAACCTTAAGATCATAAAAACAATTGTATAATTATGTAACCGCAAAAGTTACAACATTGTGCATAAACACACCTCTGAAATGGACCATAATTGACGTGACGTCTAATGCGTACAAACTCGACCATAAAAGGCGTATTCCCTTAAATACGAGGAAAATATCATAACAAAGGGGAAACAATCAGGGGCATTTCATAAAGATCTAAATGGTTAAATAAGGACAAATAATACAGGTAAAAATATTGCAACCAAGTGTACAAAATTAATAGAAGAAATAATATGTTGTTTCTCTCCATTTACAGTCACACACCCAATTAATGCCCATGAACGTCGATTTAGAATTGGCTGTATCGGATACTACAAAGTGCCCCCCCCCCCCCCCCCCCCCCCCCCCCCCCCCCGCTCTGGAAAATAAATGAACATAGAAGGCCTATCTTCTACTTTTAGGGCACCCTAAGACAAGGACGACACACACACACTTGAATAACCTTTTTCTTACCTCAGATTGTCCAAGTCTGTCGTTGTTTGATATATCGAACGTGTCACCCTCGGCCGCAGAGTCCACACCACCTGTGCCGCGCTTCTGAAGGCGCAGACCTTCCAAAACGGCGTCCAAGCGGGTCACGTCCTTCATTCAAAGAAAAAGAGAAAATGTGCATGCATATGCATGAGCATTCAGGTGTAATTAGGTGTATTGTATTATAGTGAAAGCTGTATCGGTTGAAAGTATCGGTTATAGCCGGAAATTGGGGTGTTTGCCTGTCCAAATAAAGCCTGAGAATAATCGCACAATCGCATGCATAGCGCGATGTTTTCAGGAATAATTTGAAATACAAAATGCTCTTCATTTTTTTCCTCGGCAATTTCCGAATTATCGCGCATGAAAAAAATCCTCATTAATGCAAAAGAAAATGATCGATATTGGCAAGATTGTCACATTATACACATACCTTGCTCAATAGCGGGATCTTGAGATGGACACCAGCACGAAGTCCAGTGCCCAGGTTGGACGGGCAGGTGAGAATGTAGCCGAGATGTTCGTTCCACATGAACTCCCAACCTCTTTCCTGGATCAAGCTTTCAACCTGTAGCAATGAAATAGAAAAAGTTGATAATTAAAAAAAATCGTATTAAACTTATATTGGCAAAATATAAAAGGCCCGCTCTTACTCCACTCGTTTGGCTCCGCGGGACGTCGACGAATATCGGCGCGTGACATGAGTTAAAGCTTTGTCAACTTTTATCCGGGCTTTTATCCGCCGACGTCGACGGACTTCCAACGACGGGACTATGATATGAACGGACTGGGCTATTAGAAGGGAATCATTGCATAACATAATCAATATGATGATTTGATTTACAACTTGAAACAATAAATACATAAATGAAACGTACGTTGTTCAGTCCACGGCAGAATCGCTCAAAGACGCGCCTCATGTTGCCACCTTTCTCCATGGAGATGACCCGGGTGTGATCCTCTTCGTTGACCCAAATCAGGAAATTCTTCTGGTTGTTGTGCCTAATAAGAAAAGAAAATTTGATACATATGGATAATGTTACATGTCAGGGCAACTAATTAATAGGTTGCAGCCTATATAAAATGTTATATCCATTAGATGAACATGAAAATGAAACTCTAACACTATCGTGAGCATGGTAAGAGAATTGACCAGCATGGTATATGAATCAATATGAGAAAACTGGTAATATTTTCTCTAAGAGGCGTATAGGAACTAATGAAGTGACCATTATTTTAGTTTACCCAAACAGGGGGTATCCAACGTGCGGCAAGCACCATTTTAGAGTGAAAATGCTGGCGTTTGATGTCCTTACTTGCATGTAATTATAGTTTAATCAGTCCCAAATTGGCAAGAAATCTGCGGCTAAATTTATCTCTTCGCGTGCGAAAGTAATCCAAGCGTACCCATGCTATTTTGGCATACGCAAGCGTCCGCATAACTATTCACAATGCCCTATACTCTGTTTGGCCATCTCGAGACAGTGACGTAACCGCGTATTCTACTAATTGCATCACATAACGCGCGCGAATACTCGCGGCGCTGGCGTACAAACACAAGCGTTGAAAGGCGGAATATACACACGCGTGCGTAAAAGCTGCGCCTGTTCAGTTACGTCACTGTCTCGAGATGGCCAAACAGAGTATAGTTGCGCGAGTTTTACGCGCCCACGCTCTTCTGAATTCATTTGCTGCTGTAAACGAGTTCTCCAATTTGAAATTGACTGAAAAGTTTTAATCAGTTCCAAATTGGCGAGAAATATCGTTTTATCTCTCCGCGTGCAAAAGTAATCCAAGCGTACGCACGCGATTATGGTCACACACACGCGGTTTTGGTCATTCGCACGCGTCACGCATATATGCATTCGCTGCTGTAATGTAAGGAGGCTTCGCCAATTTGGATCTGATCAAGTTTAGTATTCTTTAGATCAAACTATTTGATCAACTACAAATTGGCGAAGCCGCCATACCGCAGCGAGTGAATACAGAAAGACGCGGGCAACAAGTGCAATGTGCATCATGTGCGTAACGTATGTGCATCTAAAACCACGTGCGTGTGGCCATAATCGCGTTCGTACGCTCGGATTACTTTTCATGGCATAAATTGCCCGCTTAAGGGAAGTGTCAACCCTATTATTTTGATGATCAACTTTTGCTTTTAAGTTTGAGAATATTGAATAAAAGTACATAAAAGTATACATTTTTAGAAAGGAAATTTGATAAGGAAGCCGATGGTGATATCAATCTGATACCAATAAACTAAATTTTGAGAAATGAACCAAAAAGCCATTTTTTTACCCAAATTTTTCAGACAACATAACTATAAAATGAAAAATGGTAATTTGTTCTAATATACGTTTTTGTAACAAAACAATTTTGTCTAGGAGGCAATTTTTTCTTTTCCAAAATAAAGTTTGGTTTTGGAAATATTGCTAAAAACATCGGAAAAGTGTAAAAGTCGTGTTTTTTTGCGTACATTTCGCTAGAAATGGATGCATATCTCGAGTTTTAAAATCCATAATCGAAAAAAATAAAAAATTGCCTCCTAGCGCTGAAAGTCCTCTACACAATGGTAGTAAAAGCTTACCTGATAGTTTGATATATTTGTAGTTATGTTGTCTGAAAATTCGTAAAATTCCTTCAAATTTGAACTTCTAGAAAACATCGATTTAGTAAAAATATGACATTTTCCACCATTTAAAGCTAAATGTTTACGGAACGCACGGGCGTGTGACCTAAAAAGCGAGTATACTATTATGAACAATCATAATAAACTATCAGATTCAATTTATATTGTCACAATGTGAAGAAATTGGAAGAAAACTGAAATTTAAATGATCGTAAGATTGGCCTTTGTTTACATTTTAGACATTGTTTTGCGCTCTTTTGTTTTCGCGTCTACGTCGCGGATATTAAGCGGCGCGTCTAGTATTACGCGCGGGAAGTTTCAGCGCGCGACGCAATGATCGAACAGCTGTCGCAGCATTTGAAAGCGCGGAACTCCGCTTAAATTCCCGCCAAATAACTATGCGCCTTTTCCTGACTCAAACTTACCAAAACAACAATTCTAAATCACCCAAAAGAACGGGAAATAATAGCTTCCGATTAGTAACTTATGATGGTAATGATAGAATACATATAAAAGTATCAAATAATAGAGAAATATGAAATTCAATTTTTGAAACATGTGCCGGGTTGACACTCCCCTTAAGAGCGCTATTAAATTCGGTCTATTGTTATCAATTACTATACGAGAGGATTGCCTGGTTGTATATTTAAATTCGAGCGGTACTTCTTGCTAACTGCATGGGTGAGTTTCCATTATGTTGCAAATTACATCCACGCTCATGCGTTTAAACTACTCATGGGCGTTGCAATACAGCCGGTTGGTTGCACACGAGAATTATGTCGTATAGCAACCAGCTTTGATGGAAGGCGAATATTTAAATTTGGTGCCGGTTTTTAGGGCAACAATTTATAGCGCTGCTAAGCGGGCCTCGTAGCGTAATGCGCGATTATTGATAAAACCGAATATTTCTCGCCAATTTGAAATTGATTAAATAGTCACTTTGCTGGTACTGTAGTGCGGTATTCTTCGGCCGGCCTATTCTTCTATAATGGGCAACATCTTAGAATGGACACTCACCAGATACCACGAGCATCAGGCCAATCCCGAGCCATTCCAGCGCACGTGAGCAAAGGAGAGACGGGTTTGTCGAAGAGGAAATGATCATCTATGAGCTGCTGCTGTTCCTCCTCTGTCATGCCGCCGAGTGGATAGTAGTGTCCCTTCAAATCACCGCCGAGACCGTTAAGGGCATCGACAACGACCTTAATATGATAAAAGAATCCAAGAAAGTGGGTTATTATGTTAGGAATTGGTTGGAAAACAATAAGTGTGGTTGTTTGTGTCCGGGGTTTGTGTAGGATATTGTCCTAGTGGACTCTCCCAATTATAGTCGCGTAACGCTTCCTTACTCTCTAAATGTAAAAGAGTGGTTTTCCACTCTTTCAAGGAGTTAAACACAGGACAACACATTTTTGAGTGAAAAACACTCTAAAAGGAGTGAAAGGGGATTTTATATGACAATGTTCCACTCTGTTGAGAGTGAAAAATTAACTTTCGCACTCATTTAGAGTGGAAATGTTCCACTCACAAAACGGGTTGTCCTTCGTTTCACTCCCTTCACTCCTTTTCGAATGAATTTCCACTCTTTCCACTCGTTTTACATTTAGAGAGTAGGCCCCTACAACTAACAGATATGAAATAAAATCATTTCTGTTGTATGTTGATCGACCTTCAGTTGCTCTGGTTTCACCGTACATTGAAGGCCTGTCGTCTGTCACGGGAAAATGCCAAATGATATATAGAGAAATGACAACCACCACACCCATCTCCTCGGTGAGTTGAGTAATTTGCCGAACTTTCTGCAACTATCGGCAATTTCATTACATTTTGGGCAACATTGCATATTTATTCGGCAGACTTACGGCAATTTCAGACATTATTGGAGGAATTTTCTTTCGGCAACAAACGCAAAACACTGCGTATTTTTCGGCAACTTACCCTTTCCACCATTCTCCGCTCTGCACGGTTGCACGCAGGTGAAGACTGAGCCCTCTGATGCAGCGACCGGTTCGCACCCGAGAGGACAGCACGTATTTGGGATCAAATATACCACCCCTGACCTTTGAGGCATCCAAGTCGGTAGATGGATATCATTAGGACCGTAACCGTTGTGACGTTCGCTAATCACAGGGTCGAAGATCTCCTTGAATACCTGTGGTAGAAAAAAAAGATATTTATTTGGCATGTTTTTGATGACAAGAGCACAAAAAGTCAAAATGCCATGAAAATATTTTTATAGCTCGTTTAGGGTCTCTCTCTGGTCCTACGTATAGTGACAAGATTGTCTATAACTTCAAAAGATTGGTGATGATAACAGCAAATGTTGATATACGGATGCAAATGTATCTTTTTATATATAAGTGTATCCCCTTTTCGTCGCTTTTCTTATCTGCCCTTTTGGTTATGACGATTGAAGATCCGTCCCCCATCGTTTGTCATCGCGGGACGTCAGATATCGGCTCACGACATGAGCGGCAATTTCAACTTTTATCCATCAATGTCGATGAATGCCGACGGGAGTATCAACGGGCCTTGAGATGTCTCTGACTTAATCTTACATCTTGAAATCAATGAGGTCTTCATGAGTCGCGGGCAACTCGACATCTAATGACGAATTGTTAAGTCAAAAATGTGATAGGGTATTTACCACTATTCTGCATCAAAATAACAACTCTCTGTGTGTTTTAACAGGAACTAGAAATATGACTTGGAACAAACCGTATAATTCAAGTTGTGCTCAACTCGACAATTCAGTATTTTTATAAATGATGTTGACACGGGGATATGTCGAGATCTGAGTTGGCTGTGTCTCATCAAGTCGCTGAAAAATAAAACACGTTCAACTAACTTACTTCATAGCACTCTTCATCGCCTGCTACCATCCCCACGGTCTTGATGAATGGATGCCCCGGGTTGTCCACCCCAGTCTGAATGCACTCGTCCAAGGTGAATCCATTGGGCGTGGCTCGGTTGCTCAGAGCCGCATAAATGGCTGGCGTCAGATGGGAAGCCATCACGTTGTTATGTTTCGACAGGTCGGGAAAGTTTGCAGAGGGTGGAAACTGACTACGCTGAGTATCTGCGCACCCAGCAAACAGACGACGACCTTGGAAATAGGTTACCATACCAATTCCGATCGCCCCGGCTGCAGCTGCGGCCATTGTCCAGCGATTCTTCAGACGGGCTGTGGACCATAGGGTTGCCATGTGGGAAGCCATGACGATACGATGATAATTCCTACGGTATGGAAGAAAATATATAATTACTAGAATTCGCGGTTCGTGGGTTGTGCGGTTCTCGGGTTGGGAGTTTATGGGATAATCTTAAAATTCAGTTATCACAGGTGCCATTAATATTCCAAATCCCCATAATACAGGAACCTCATGTTCCCCATGTGCATATCCATGTAATTCAGTACATGTGTTATTAGGCCTAGGTTTAGGGTTTTATATTGGAGTCTTAGTTCAGAGGTCTTTTAGTTTTAGAGTCAGCGAGAGGAGGGGTCTATCGTCATGACTCATGATCATCTGTGCCCAGTCTTGAGAACTGTGTGTCGACATTGATTATTCCTCCGTAAGCATGTATGTTTGCGGACACCGATATCCATGTAAAATTCCCATTTATATAACAGACATCCCATGATTGGCCTAGGGCCTATCCGAATTGCTATAGTGTTAATTGGTGTCAACCTGTTTGGCGCCAAATTTATCAAGCACTGTAACTTTTAAATTATAAATGTGATGTACATAAAAGTATACATATTTTGTAATGAAATGAGTCAGAGAATCCATTGTTGGTATCAAATTTTACTAAAATTAGTGATTTTTACATTTTTTGCCCCAAAATCACCTTTTTGGCGTCAAAAATTTTCAGACAACCTAACAATATCAGTTTTTGATTAAAAATTCCAAAATTTCACCAAAATCATCTAAGTCAATTATCTAGGAGCGAATTTTTTTTTTTGGCTTAAATTTGTTTGTTTTGAAAATATTGACCAAAAAGTGCCAAAAAAAATGTTTTTTATCTCAAAAATCTAATTTTTGGCACTTTTTTGGTCAATATTTTCAAAACAAACAAATTTTAAGCCAAAAAAAAAATTCGTTCCTAGATAATTGACTTTAGATGATTTTGGTGAAATTTTGAATTTTTAATCAAAACTGATATTGTTAGGTTGTCTGAAAAATTTTGACGCCAAAAAGGTGATTTTTGGCAAAAATGTAAAAAACACTAATTTTAGTAGAATTTGATACCAAAAATGGATTCTCTGACTCATTTCATTACAAAAAATGTATACTTTTATGTACATCACATTTATAATTTAAAAGTTACAGTGCTTGATAATTTGGCGCCAAACAGGGTTGACACCAACCTTAAACTACAACTTTACACTGTACACCCCCCCCCCCCCCCCCCACGCTGAAGGTCTGGGTTTGATTCCTGGCGCATGCAGACTGAAGCCCCCCCCCCCCCCCCCCCCCCCCCCGGCCCCCATCATTTGACTCTTTTTCATCCTGATCATGCATGCATAGTTTAACTCATAAAAACCGGGACAAAAACATGCCCGAAAGTTAAAGATATAATTGGAGCTAAATGTTTGCTCACACCATCCCTTTATATTTATACATGTCCCTGTAACATTCCCATTCATATAAAAGACATCCCATGATATATAGGCATGATGAGGGCCCGTTGTGGCCTGCGCGCATGGGTCCGCGATGGGATGTTGAGGCACTGACATCATACCACCGCAATTCGCAATCACTTTAACAATAACATGTTTATAACACATGTGTTCCTGGATGAAGGCCTACGGTTTACGCTCCCAGTTCCTTTATTAACCCTAACCCGCCATCTAACCCTTTTTACCTCCTGATCATATGCATATAGTTTAAAGGCATATTATGTGATCTTTTCCAAAGAGCGCCCTCTATTCATTTTTTTTTAGAAAGTAGATTTTCTTGCAGATTTACATTTCCGATCATAAATCATACATACATTCCAAGTTACAGAGCGATACGATTCCTAATTACCTCAAAATCATGGTTTTTACCTCAAAATCATGGTTTTAGAGAGAATTTAGAGTGAAAAATATAAACTGTCGGAATTCCGACAGTTTATTTTCACTCAAAAACCATGATTTTGAAGTAATTAAGAATCGTATCGCCCTGTAACTTGGAATGTGTGCATGATTTATGATCAGAAATGTAAATCTGCAAGAAAATCTGCTTTCTATTTTTTTTTCGATGTTGAGGGCGTTCCCTGGAAAGATCACATAATATACCCTTTAACTCATACAAAAACACGCCCGGGAGTTAAAGTTAATTGGGGTCCTTTTCCCACCGGGGGGGGGGGGGGGGGGGGGGGGGGGGGGGGGGGTATTACTCACGTATATTGGCCATACGGGTATGTGCGGCTGTCAAGACCCCTTTTCACGCCTTTCGGCCGCTCCGTAAGACCCCCTTTTCATCCACTGGCAGTTCCATAAGACCCCCTGTTCACCTATTGGCAGTTCCCTTAGATCCCAAATTCAGTTCATAAGGCAACATTTTTCCTAAAATTCAGTTTATAAGACACAATTTTGTATAAGAATTCAGTTCTCTAAGACCCCAATTTCGGCGACCGTTCAGTTCGGTAAGCCCCTGTTGAAAAGACCCAGTTTACGCCACGAACGCGTACGCACCTTACGGTCTGCGCCATTACGCGTGCGCCGGCAAACGCGTGCGCCGGGTTTTGTTTTGTTTATACGCGAGCGCGTAGCAACAGTTTGTTGTCTACGTGGGGCGATGATCCATGTTAGACAAGTTCCACCAGTCCCCGAAGTATCGTCCCGCACCCGCTGAACTAATATACCCAGAATGCATAGCGCGGTCCTCCACTTGGGGACTGGTCACAAAGCGTGAAAATAGAAGGAGCAAAATAACATCACAATTCCGATGTTATTTACGCACATGAATGCGTGTGAATTACCACGCAGATCTGCCGGCACGACGCGGGTGGCTCGGATGAATGTTCGCACCGCGCTCGCGTGTGCGTAAGTGCCCTACCAATTCGCGTGTTTGTGCAAGCCGCAGCTCGCGCGGTCGTTAAAAAGTGCTCCGTCATTTGGGCTGGAACATTTCCAGTCGTCACAACAGCAAACGCTGCGGCAGTGGAGCGTATTGTACGACTGGAGGATAAAGTCTAGATCCATGTGCATAGCGATTATATGGGCAGATAGGCAGCAGGGATCTGCACCCGAAGGCATTGGACGGACGGACGGACAGACTCGCCACAATAGTATTTAGATATATTTAGATTTATATCATGATAGGCCTGATTTCAACCATGTGATAGTTTTTACTATCGTTATGGCTGGAAAAGAATGATGTGATATCATGATATAAAACAAATATTGAATGCCCTTGCTTGTGCAATAGTAAAACTATATCACTCGGTCCAATTTGGATTATTCCATTACACTCGGCTTCGCCTCGTGCAATAGAAAAAACCAAATTGAACCTCGTGATATAGTTTGTACTATCACACTCTCGGGCATTCAATATTTGTATAATATACAACGACATTGGTCGCAAATTATCGATGGGCAAGGGCCCGGCTGTGTGCCTATATGGACTATGACATAAATGTGTATGATATTAATGTGTATGATATAAATTGGTTTATCCTAAGCCTACATGCATCGTAAACATGAAAATCAGAACCAAACCAAAATAAACCAAACCAAACCAAACCAGATTCAACCAACTAAAAGACCAAAAGACCAAAAAAGACCAAAAAAAAAACGAAAAAGACCAAAAAGACCAAATAAACACCAAAAAGACCGAGAAGACCAAAAAGACCAAAAGATGACAATTCCTACGGGTTGGAAGAAAATATATAAAAATATATACAACGACATTGGTCGCAAATTATCCATGGGCAAGGCCCGGCTGTGTGCCTATAATGGACTATGACTATATGACATAAATGTGTAGGCCTATAGGCCTATAATACATGCATCGTAAACATGAAAATCAGAACCAAAACAAAGGAAACCAAACCAAACCAGATTCAACCAACTAAAATACCAAAGACCAAACCAGATTCAACCAGCTAAAATACCAAAGACAAAAAATACAAAAAAGTCAAAAAAACCAAAAAAGACAAAAAAGACAAAAAAAAGACAAAAAAAAAAACACCCAAAAGACAAAAAAAGACAAAAAGGACAAAAAGACAAAAAGACAAAAAAGACAACAAAAAAAGAAAAACATAAAAAACACAAAAAGACACAGACAGACAAAAACTTTTATAAATAAATAAATATAGGCCTATGCCTATTCTCAGTCACTTTTAAGTGACTGAGAACAAAAAACATTGCCTAGGCCTATTTATTTTTTAAACATGGCAGATTTAACAGAATTGGTATGCACAGTTGCTATCATAATCTGACTTGGTGCCACTAGGCCTATACCCTTTTCATGGACGTTTAGTCTAATTTTTAAACGAAGAGCAATGGGTTGCTTAAAATCAAGTTTAACATTAAAGGTAGATGACCCGATC